>CM062292.1:244994683-245307461 GCA_031216915.1 Pictodentalium vernedei
GACTCCGACCGGTTATCAATCTGAGTATCCTGAACCGGTCTATCATTGCTCCCAAGTTCAGCATGGAGACTTTCAGGTCGGTCCGCCAATCAATTCACCAGGGAGATTTCGCAGCCAGCATCGACCTGCGAGACGCTTACTTCCACGTTCCGATGCATCGGGCGTCACGGAAGTATCTCAGGTTCGCTTTTCTGGGGCGAGTTTACCAGTTCAAGGCCATGCCTTTCGGCCTCAACCTGGCTCCTTGGGCGTTCACCAGACTGATGTCGCATGTGATAGCGTTCCATCGCACACAGTCCAGGGTGACTACTTCGGCATATCTGGACGATATCCTCCAGAGGCATTCCAGTGCTGCCTTACTGGAATCGGATGTCGCCACTCTGTTGAGCTTACTCACATCGCTAGGATTCAGAGTCAATGAGGAGAAGTCGGACCTGGTCCCTTCTCAGTCGTTTTGTCATCTGGGGATGTCTTTCCAAACCAAATTCAATTTGGTGGCTGTTCCCCAGGCCAAGGCTGTGATTCTCTCAGCTTTTGCTCTGACTCTGTCCCAGTCCAGGTCCGCGACCGCTCGGAGTTTTCTCCGGCTTATCGGTCTCTGCGGTTCGGTGACGGATCTCATTCCTCTAGGTCGGCTGCGTGTCAGACCTCTCCAACACTTTCTGCTCAGTCATTGGAGGCCGAATGTAGATTCTCTGGATCAGGTGCTTCCGTTTCCGGACTCTCTGTATCCTCACCTTCTTCCCTGGACAGATGTTCAGTGGATTACGCAGGGTGTTCCACTGGACTTACCCACATCCGATCGCGTTCTGACGGCAGATGCCAGCGATCTCGGATGGGGTGCGACGTTGGATCCTCTCGGTCTTTCCCTACACGGGATGTGGGACCAGGATCAAGCAGCTCTACACATCAACCAGAAGGAGCTTCTTGCTCTTCTTCTGAGTTTCAGGCAGTGGATTCCTCACCTGTCGAACCGCCAGGTCCTTCTACTATCCGACAATTCGACGGTGGTTGCTTACATTCGGAACCAGGGCGGCACGCACTCGCTTCCGATGTACGAGTTAGCTCAGGATCTTCTACTGCTCGCTCAGGATGTTCACGCCGGAGTGGTTGTTCGTCACATTCCCGGTCGTCTGAACGTCCTAGCCGACTCCCTGTCCCGACAGAGCAGGGTTATTTCCACCGAGTGGATGCTTCACAGGGCAGTGTTCCAGTCGCTTTGCGATCTCTGGGGACGTCCCCACATCGACCTCTTTGCGACTCGTTGGAACCATCAGGTGGACACTTTCGTGTCCCCGTGTCCAGATCCTCTGGCTTTTGCCGTGGACGCTCTGTCACTCGATTGGAACGGTCTAGTCGGCTACGCCTTCCCGCCGGTTCCGATTCTTCCTCAGGTTCTCGCCAAAATTCGAGCCTGCAGTTGTCGAATCATTCTGATCGCTCCCCTGTCGCCTCAGCGGGTGTGGATCAATCAGCTCCGCTCGCTGATGGCGCCGGTTCCGGCACGTCTCCCGCTACGTCGCGACCTTCTTTGTCAAGGTCGCCCGAGGAGGTTTCACGTCGACCCGACTTCATTGTGCCTTCACGCATATCTTTTGTCAGGTCCTGTCTCCTCCGTAGAGGTTTTTCGAGACGAGCAGTGGAGTGCATTTCTTCTTCAAGGAGGCACTCCACTGGTTTAGCTTATGCAGCTAAATGGAAGGTCTTCTGTCGTTGGTGTGCTGATCACTCTGTTGATTATGCCAATCCTTCGATTTCACAGATTGCGGAGTTTCTGGTATATCTGTTTGATTCTCGGGGTCTCCAGCCTGTTACCATCAAGGGTTACAGGCCTATGCTTTCAGAGACTTTTTCTTATGTGGGGAAGCGTCGTATCGGCACTAATCCTTACCTCTCCAAGCTTGTTCGGCACTTTTCTTTGAAAAGGCCTCGGACTTTGCAGCTTACTCCACGATGGAATCTTTCGTGGGTGCTGCTTTGCTTGGGGGGGGGGGGGGGGCGCCGTTCGAACCTTTATCCCAGGTGGATATGCATTTTCTCACATATAAGACGGCTTTTCTGATGGCATTTGCTTCGGCCAGACGGGTTAGTGAGCTTCACGCCCTCTCGGTTGACCCGGCCTTTTTTAGGAGCTCTCCCAACAGTGTTACTTTTACCACTGATTGCTCCTTTTTGGCTAAGAATCAGTTACCAGATACTACTCCTCCTCCTATCTGTATCAGGGCTGTTCCCTCTGTTGAGGGTACTCGCCCTTTGCTCTGTCCGGTCCGTGCTATTCGCATTTATCTTGATCGGACACGCTTCATACGGAAGGGCAGAAAACGTTTTTTTCTGTCTCTCATTCCGGGTCGACAGAAGATCTCTCCTCAATCCATTTCTCGATGGATTTGTCTTGCTATTCGTACGGCTTATAGTCGTTTAGCAGCTGGCGATTGTATTACCAATCGTATTTCTGCCCACGAGGTGCGGGCACTGTCTACCTCTTGGGCTTATTTTAACTCCGTCAAGTTGTCGGATGTTATGCAGGCAGCCTACTGGAGAAATGCTTCTACTTTCTCCACCTTTTTTTTGCGCCAGTTGCAGGAGCAGTCGGAGGACCTTTTTGCCCTGGGTCCTCTTTCTTCTGCTCAGGCTGTTGTCTGCCATAGCCATTAGGCTTCTTGATGGTCAGTTTCAGCCTTGTTCTGTTACTGCCCTTTTTCTGTCTGTGTGTCACACAGGCTCATATGTCTCTTTTCATTGTCCTTTACCAATGATTGCGACATTATGGTTGATAAGCCTCGGGACCTCTTCCTTCTACTTCACGGTTTCAGTGCACTAGGGTTATGTGGGGGTTGGTTATGCGATTCCCTCCAGCCTTTTGTCTATTCAGACTGTAGTAAACAATTGTGAGTAGGTTGATAAGAAATCTAAATTTTATAGTAAATTTCCTTTCTTATTATACCTACCACAATTGTTTACATGGAGGCCCTCCCGTCTTCTTTACGGGTAAAGAATCTTTCCTCCCCGCTGATCACATAACTCTAACGTTTACGGATTCAAAAAGAATGAGTCTTTAGAGACGGTATATGCGCACTGGCAACGGAAGTCGTGGAGTTGTACTTGGGAGAGAGCGTCCCGTACTGGGTCTGCGCCGGTTGCACTCGACCCAGTTTTGGCTTATTTTTATTGGTGCTTTTGCACCACTTTTCTTTCCCAACTTGCTTGGGAAAGACAAAAATAGAGAGTATTTTATCTGAGTTAGGGACTTCCACTGTAGTGCAAGCCTGTAGTAAACAATTGTGGTAGGTATAATAAGAAAGGAAATTTACTATAAAATTTAGATTTCTCGTCATGTACTGTCATTCCGTGCATACGTCCACAATTTCCTTTGCCACACCGCACAGGTTGCATGTATGATCGGATTGCTTTGAAACTTGGTATGCAAGTTTGGGGTGACCTCTAGATGGGAGCTATCGATTTTCTTCCATTTCCGGCAATATGTTGCCACTGGCAATGACCTTTGAACTTAGTTTAGTCAGGCCTCAAGATTTCCCTTTGGCACTTCCTTCAGGGCACATTTATGATCGGATTGCGTTGTAACCTGGTATGCTTGTTTGGGGTGACCTGTAGATCGGTGTTATCGATTTTCGTCCATTTCTGTCAAAAAGTATTGCCGCTGGCAATGATCCTTGAAAATTGGTTTAGTCAGGCATCAGTATATTCCTTTGGCATGCCCTACAGGGCACATTTATGATCGGATCGCTTTGAAACTTGATATGCTTGTTTGGGGTGACCTTGGGGGTGCAGTGGCATTGCGGTAACCGGTTCTCGTCAGATCACCGAAGTTAAGCAACGTCGAGCCCGGTTAGTCCTCGGATGGGTGATCGTCTAAACGATCGATTTGGTCTCCCACGCTGTGTCCTTGGTCAAGGCACTTAACCCCAATTGTCCACATGGGGGCACGATGACACCATGTACTAAGGCGTACTGCACGTTGATGGTGCCCATGTCTTCAACCAATCTAACCCTGCCTGTGCTGCAGTGCAGAGTTATGATGTTGGGGAGCTGGCAGCTGCTCATCATTGCTCGGTGATTCTCCAGCTTCCTCCACCCATGAAACTGTCACGATCATGATTAGCCATAAATAAATAAATTGGGGTGACCTCTAGATGGGAGCTATCGATTTTCTTCCATTTCGATGTCTGTTGTTGTGTACACACAATGCTGTTATGTTGAAGTTTCATCAAATAACATTGGAACCAATGATCTTCAATTTTGCCATTTCACTTCCAACTTACCAAGTTCAGGTTTGTCAAGTTGAGCTACAATGTCATTGACACTTTCATTTAAATTTTAGTTTGCCTTCATGAAGGTGTCAAGTAAAGTGGCAGCATTTGTGTCCTATTAGCAAAAATGGTGAGCCGCTGCACTGGTGAATTGGGGAATGAGCATCTACGATGATGAGGTGCTAGGGCATAGCCATCCGTGGTGTTATCCTAGTTTTAATTATTTTTTTCCCTCAAAGGTTCATATACTTGCTTTGTTTTATGTTTTCAACCTCATAATCTACAGAATAACATGAGCAGCATTGTATTTTATTGATATTATTAATTGGGAAATTTGTCTGGCATTAACTAATTAATTTTTTTTTTTTTCAAGTTTGCAGAGAGGTAATAATAAAAGAGAATGTGGCAGCCCAAATGACCATGCAGGAGGTCCTGAGAAATTAATCAAGTTTACCTCAGACTAGTCAGTGTAACCGAATCCACTCCCGGCTCACAAAATTCACTTTGACAGTGCCTTAGCTTTTTGCCAATTCAAAATTACTGAGGTATGCCACAACTTAGATCTACCTTGACTGCATACCTATGTTGCAATCAAGGTATAGCCAAAGATGCTGAAAGTAACCTTAAACACAAATAAATAAATCATGCACATGTATGTAAGCTGACATCATGGAATGCATTGCTAATCACTGCCCATGAGGTATGGGTTATAATTATCTATCCACTAAATCATTGGTAAATGGTATCCACCAATAAAAAGAGGGTGGTGGTATCACTGGCTGTTCATTGGACTACTGAGAACAGTAATTACTGTAAATTTTATATTGGCCTTGCGTGAACAGTTTCTTGAAGCTGCAGCAAGCTGATATTCCTGGATTGAACAAGGAAATAAACTTTTTGGATTTCTGATGGAAGTTAGAAAATGTTAAAAGGAACAGTTTCAGTAAAATGTTGGTTATATACTCATGCCAAGCATCAGAACCGACCACTGACACATCCAATGGTATCCCGATCAAAAACACCTTCATTGACAAGTGGTGTACCTCTTATGAAACAACACATATTTGACGTGAAGAATAAATTCAGTCTTTCCGGACCTAAATTTGAAAATTCTTGAGGGGAAGCACAAGGCCCCACCTTGCTTATACTAGACCCATTGATGCACTCCATGTCTGGTCATCACTGAGTGCTGACATGATGTAGCAAATCATTTGGGTTTCTCCAAGTACTGCCATAGCAGATTTTTCATAGTTTCAAGGGTTGACTTTCAACTTACAATAGTATTGGTTTGGGCTGAAAAGGGCACAGTTGATTATATATAAATCTTTTCCAGATATTTGGCCAATGATATGGAAGAAGATGAGGAGGAACTCAAATATGAAATATTTCCCTGGGCTCTTGGTCAAAGATGGCGTGATAAGTATCCTAAATTTCTAAAGCAAAAAGACCGATTTTGGAGGAAAATAGACTACAGGGGAGTTGTCAGCTGTAAATGTTGTGAAGAGGTAGCTATCTTATTCTATCATCATGAATGTGAATATTTTGAGTTTACTTTTGATGTGGGAGACTCCATGTAATTTCCAATTTTAAAGTCTAAAATTTGTAAGCAATTGTCAAAAAAATTTCTTTTTTCTTTGTTTAAATACTTTATTTTATGAAGTTCAGTCTATATAAGCTTCCAGTACCTTGAACCAGGATACTAAAAACTTGTAACAAGGATCTACATTTCCTCTTGTATCCACTTCAGCTACTTTGTCAAAATTTCTTCTATTGATTAAAAAAGAAAGAAAAACTGCTTTATCATCAGCAGGAAAAATCCTGTAATGAGTCCCCCATCCTTCCTATAGCCAGTGACATGCATGACAAGGAGTGAAGGTGTCTCACCACTTTTTATTACCCCCCCCCCCCCCCCCTCACACACACTCACATTCCTACAAAGGGGTATATGGTAATCACTTGGTCTGTTTGTCCATACATCCATCCATCCTGCTCATTTCCTGACAGTTTTGTATTCTTGATTGTACAGTGCTCATACTTTATAAAATAGGTTGCCTATAATGAGGAGATGGTTGGGATTGCTTTTGCCACCTGTAGGTCAAAGGTTCAGAATACAGTTGCTATAAATAGATTTTAATTTTTCTGTGCAAGCAGTAAGTTTAGTTTCATTTTGTGTACAAAGCTATAACATCCTACAGAGATTGCCTTTAAGGTGTCGGGATAATGTCGAGTCAGTAGGTCAAAAGGCAAGGTTACTGTTTCTATAAAAAGAATTTTGATTTCTGTGCAATAACCTTAGTTGTTCTTTGCATGACTTCACGATTCAGATTGTGTCTGGAGTTAAAGTCGGTGCAGTAGCTTTGTTGCTTTTTTGCAAATGAAACTGTAACTTCATACTCAATGTCTATAAGATGTTGACAATTGAGATTGCCTAGGGCCAATTGGTCAAAGGCTAAGGTCATTTACTATAAATAGAATTTGGTTTCTTAGCATTTCCTTTTATATAAAAAGCTGCACATCATAAAGAGATTGTCAGGGTTCGTACGCAAATCTGGAAGTCTGGAAAAAGTATGGAATTTTTAAAAACATTTTCTAGGCCTGGAAAAGGTATGGAAAATGACGTTTTCATATAAATGGTATGGAAAAAGTACGGAAATTTAATTAAATATATACAGAATCACTTTCGCTGTCCATGAAATTCAAATTTCGTACTAAATTTCTTTTTATTTTAGTTTTTATTTCGTTTTGAATCAAATTTTGAAACTCGTAAAATTTAGGCCTTTGTAAACCAACACAGAAATAACCAACCTGACATGAACATTAATGACCATTAATTGATCCACATATTTCTGCGATCAAAATGGCTGCGCCCAGTGATAACGTGTTTATGTTGTGAACGTTCAGAAAAACAACACACAAACATCAAAGTTTAATCTGCTAAGTTGAGGTATTGTGTAATGCAGTCAACAAATTAACGTGAAAGGAAATGTGGAAATGTCTGTTTTCAGAAACGTGGTTGGAAAATCCCAAATACACAAACTGGATTAGCAGGAATACAAAATTCAAAACAGTCATAGGCAACATGTCTCGTCTGTGACAAGTCTTTTGACGTCTCATATACAGGGGAAGTGGCATTAACAAGACATAAGGCCTTCAAAAAACATACTATTTCGGATCAAAAACACAAAAAAACACACACACAGAAAAAAACGCAGCACAGCCAACAGTTGTTGATTGACTTGTTACTAAAGAATTTTAATAGTTTTGGTTCATGATATTAGTTGTGATGATTGGTGGTAAAACTCAAGAGATCTGGCAGTAAGGTTAAAGTCCAACACATTGCATGTACATTTAAGTGTTTTGTAAGATATATTTTTGATTTATCTGGTCACCCTGGAGGTTAAAAGGTTATGGAAAAAATGGAGGAGGGTCTGGAAAAAGTATGGAATGTTTTGTCTTGGTAGGTGTGGGAACCCTTGATTGTCCAGAAGTTGTTGATTGGTATTGTGTTTGAGATCAATAGATTACAATAAATATAATTTGGGTTTCCATGTACCTAATTATTCTCTTGCAAACAGAACTACAACTTCAGTCACGGACGGTATCAGGCTGATTTGGATGATTTTGGACCCTATTTCTGATCGATTCGGACCCTGACTTGGGCTGATTCAGACCCTCACTCTGGTCGATTCGAACCCGAACCCTCAGATTTGGTTAACAGATAATGACTCAGAGTCTTATTATAATTTAATTTTTATTTTAAAAACCACGTCAATGCATCAAATGCGTTCAGTTCACATTTAAGCCTGCCCTAAAATTCAACATTATTGCATAAAATAGATACATCAAACAAAAATATTTACAAGATAGAATAAACTACACATATATACATACAAGTACATTTCAACACGGTGCATAAATATTTGCACATTCATTAAAAGTTTGTTTGTGCTTATCTCTTTCTCATTGTACAATTCCCACAGTTCCATCAATTTGCTTTCAGTTTTTGTACCAGCTCTCGATATCGTTATTTGTAGAATACTTCTCCCGAAAACAGACCAATCACTGATGTTCCAAGTTGTATTACTCATCCATGTTTCTTGAACTTAGTCGATAAAACAGTTCAGTTGAGTGTGGTCTTCTGGGTCTTTTCTCGCAAAACTGCAAATGCTAGCAGTATGTCATCTGCTGGTAAAAAAGGGTATGGAAAACATCTTACGCAGGAGTTTGTGCATTTCATCTCTTGCTAAACGCAACCTGAAATAAATTGAATGCAGTTTACTTATAAGAAATGACACATGTAATTTTATTATAAATTTATTACAGTTATCTCATCCTATGAAATCTACTCACCCTTACTCTCACCAAGTAGATTTGGAATCTGTATTGCACGTGCCCCCTCCCAACCCTTGTCCTCTGATAATTGCTGAAATAAGACGAATAAATAATTAGCTGCATCTATTTGCTTGCACTTTACGACACAGCACCTGACCAAAGTGGAAGGCTCATCCTTAGATGTGGGTATCATCAAATACTGATCTAAGTACCTTCCGTACACCACTCTGAAAATCAAAAATGAATGATCTGACAGCTATCCCAGGAAGCAAAGGCAGAATTTCTCTAAAAACCTAGAAGGAAAAGGCAAGTATTAGAAAAGTTTTGAAATTACAAATTTTTATAAGTTATCAAAATGTTCAGAATTTTGTTATATAAAATAATTGTGTACTGTCCATTAAAATTAATTTCAATTCTTTCTCCATTTCCCAACAGAAAGTTATAGAAGAAAATGCCCGAGCTCATCCAAACGAATGTGTCAGGATGAGCGGCGTTCTTTCCAATGAAGCCTTTGTAGGCCGTAGTAATTAGCATGCACTGACAGAGTCCTGTCATGACTGACCTCGTTTCAAAGTAAGAAGAAAATCATGCTGAGTGAACTGCTGAGCGAGGGTATAAAGGTCACAGGTAATAATGGCAAGTCATCAGTTCCCAAAGTAATTGAAGTCAGTGGCCGTAGTAACAAGCAATGGGAGGGAAGAACACACCCCACCTGGGATGGGATGCTTATTACTACAGGCTTCATTGGAAAGAATGCTGCTCATCCTAACACATTCGTTCGGATGAGCTGGGGCATTCCTTTTCCATTTCGCTTGTTTGTCCTCCTTAATAAGCATGCACTGTTCAAAGCAAATAACTGACTTCAATGGTACAGACCATAAAACATGAAGAAAGAAATAACAACAAAGAAAAACTGTACTACTTATGTAATATTGATACCGTTGTACATTGAGAGAATGACAAAAATATCGAAACTGTTGCTTTTCTTCCAACAGTAAACTGGGAACAAACCTCTCATCGAACGGGTCTGCAATAAAAATTCTAAAAAGTTTGTGAGGAGCGCCAACAAAAACCCCTAATGGAAAGGCGGCAGAAGACACAGCTCCCCTGGTGATATGAGCCTTAAATTGGTGAACATCTGTTCCGGACCCCGCATGACATTATATATCCACCTGGATATGGTGACATTGGAAACAGATGTAAATGTCTTATATGAAGGTTGAGAACGTTTTCTGATTGGTTTTCTTCTTTTTAGATATTGTTTCAGAACAGAATAGACACACAGGGATAGATTGTGAAATTTTCTCATTTGTACTGGCGGTTGATATCTTTTAATTTCGGTAGTTTGAAGGAGTGAATTAAAACAAGAAAACAGCCGAATGGTCCTGAAAAGTCAAGTGATTGACATCTAATGCTTCAAGTGTCTCATCACATGCAGATGTAACCATAGCAACAAGACGTACAAGCTTTTCTGTAAGATTTTTTAGATTCAAGGTGTCGAGAGGGTGTAGAGTAGATAAATATTGTAAAACCCGAGAAGCATCCCAAAAATATGTATATCGTGGAAGCGGTGGGCTGGTATTAAATACCACCTTCATAACCATGATACTGAAGGAGAATCACGAAGGTCACAATCCAATAACCACAGAGTCTGTACAAGCATGGCCTTATGAGTATTTCAAACGGAATAGGAATGGCCAGAACTGGTCAAGTCAGTCAAGTATTCTATGAGATCTAATACAGAAGGTTGTATGATATTTTACTGTTATTGACAACAAAGGACACATCTTCATCAAGCATGGTCATATTGTCGGTACTTTGCCTCCAGGAGGCTGAGATAAGTGAGGCTGCTGTATTTGAAAAAAACCTTTATTTATTTATTTATTTATTTATTTATTTATTTATTTATTGATGTTTAAGGTCACATATTTATGCGCAATGACTAACCATGACCGTGACAGTTTTACGGGTGGAGGAAGCCGGAGTACCCGGAGAGAACCACCGAGCAACGACGAGCAGCTACCAGCTCCCCAACATCGTAACTCCACACTGCAGCACAGGCAGGGTTAGATTGGTTGAAGACATGCGTACCATTGACGTGCAGTACGCCTTAGTACACGGCGTCATCATGCCCCCACGCGGGAAAAAAACCTTTGCTACAGAGGTAACTCCCGATACATTGCAGACGGCTAAACTCAACCGTCTTGCCAACGGGTGTGTTTTGGAGCTTTTTGATAGCCATAGCAGATTTTTGTGGGATAGAATCAGAATTGGTATGGATGCTAGATATCTCAGCAAGAGTGGATACCAGGGTTGTGTAGGCCAAAATGGCAATGATTATGGCCCTCCTTACCTTGTCTCGGGGGATTTGCATTAAGCACCTAGCGATCAAACTAAAAGGACAAAAAGTATAAGGACTGAAAGAATGCCATTTCAAGCAGAAAGCATCACAAAATATTGCAGCAGGATCAGGCCGCTAAGAAACAAATTTGGAAAGTTGTGCAGTAAGTTTAATGGCAAATAGATGAATGTCGGGCTGAGAAAAGACAGTTGTGAGTTTTTAAAAAAATTTGGTGTTCAATTGTCATGCTAAAGACATATTAAAAGTTCTGGGCAGATGATCGGTCTGTTTGTTTTACCTGGAATATGTGTTGCTGATAATAGGATGTGTTTGTTATCTCACAAAGACAAAATGTCCTTAGTAATACTGAAAAGTTGAACGGACATACCACTCTGTTTGTTGAGGCAATGAACAGTGTAAGGATTATCAGTGTTAATACAAATATGACGCTGATATGCGTCGGAACAGAGACTTTGCAAGCCAAAGAAAACTGCCAATAACTTGAGTTTATTGGTGTGAAATGTGGATTCATGTGGAGACCATTGACCATTAGTCTCCGATTGGCCAAATTTAGCCCTCCATCCTGATGAAGAGGCATCAGTTTCCAAATACAAAATTAATAGGAGGCAGACGCATCAGTTTACCATTGTGGGTGGAAATGTGCTTAATCCAGCAAAGAAGTTCCTTTTTTGGAATTGGGAGAGAGTGTGACCAGTCGGTGATAGTTATCCGTGCCATTTAAGGCTTTGACTTTTCTTTTTCGAAAGAATGTACATGTAATGGGCCAAGCCGGATGGCTCTGAATGTCGACACATAGAGGCCAATAACTCTGGCTAATTGCCAAACAGTGACGCTTGCTGATCTGAGTAAAATTATGGATTCCCTTTCGATGATTGCTATTTTAGGTGTCTTCAGGAAAAACTTAGAATGTCCTAAAATCGTTCTGGAACCCAAGATAAGTGATCATTTGGGATGGTAGAAGAAATGATTTTTCAACATTGATTTGGAACCCAAGAGACTGTAACGTGGAAACAAGGTATTGAGTGTCCCGTTGGCACAAAGATTTGTCATGATTGAGAATGAGAGAGTCGTCGAGATATGACAAGCAGAGAATTCCCCGTTTTCTGAAGTAGGCAAAAATTGGTTTTAAAACTTTCGTGAACACTAGGGATGACGAGGAAAGCCCAAAAGGGAGACACGAAAACTCATGCAGTGTCCCATTACAGAAAAACTTTAAATATGCGTGATGGCTATGATGGATCGGTACACTGAAATAAGCGTCTCTCAGAGCAGTGGATGTGAAAAGCATTTGTGGTTGAATTAATTCTAAAACAAAAAATCCAGTGTTTCAAGTTGGAATTTTCTATTAGGGATGAAGTTTGTTCAGATGCCGAATACTACTCGATATTTCCCATTTTTCTTTCGGTGCAAAAAAACTAGTAGAAAGAAAATGAGATTCTTCTGGTGTGGTCACCGAAATGGCACCCGTATTGAATAATTACTGCACCCCGATGCAGAGGATTTCAGACTCAGTGTGAGAAAATGGAATACTGCAAGGCAGATTGAGTTAAAAAGGGGGTGTGGTACCGTATATGTCCGTGTATAAGTCGCATCTTTTTGCTTGGAAAAACGGGACCAAAATTGGGGTGCGACTTATACAAAGGTAATTATTTTTCAGCAAGTTTTCAACAGCGATATGAGGACTGAACGGACACCAGATCGGCCCATGTCGACGGTTTGTATCACAGCGATTCACCTGCTTTGAAAATTTGTTTATTTTATTTCACCTCTTTATTTCTTATTTCTGTGTTGTGCATTAACTTGATCACAAAATAAAATTTAAACAAAAATAAATATAAAAAATAATAAAATAAAAATAGGAGATTATACTCAATGTGTTCTTGTTGATTTTTTTTTTCTCGGTGACCCGGTGAGTGGAGGGGTGGTGAACAATCGAAAATTCGAAACCGCATGCAATTAATTTCCTTCAAAATAATTACGGTACCTGTTCATGTCTTCAACATCTCCAGTAATAATTCACAATAGAATATTCCATGGTTGTATATCTCAACATATTTTGGATATTGGTATGAGTTATTTACGAAATTCGCAAGGCAATCAAATTGTTTACACAGCACACCACATGCGTTTTTTAAGGGGAATTCCCTTTGAAGAAGATTAACAAGAATCATGCAGTTACTTCCCTTTTACTTTACATTCACACTTTCGGGAATTTCCGTCGCATCCCGACTTCATGACCTATTTGTTCGCACGTGCAATTCGTTTAAATGGCATGGGAATAAAGCATTTTTCTTTGTAGTTTTACATTTGGATTTACCATTTGAATTCAACTTACCTCGTTCTTACCTGAACACAGGCACCGGAGCATTCCTTCTTTTACTGGCGTGAGTAATAACAAACACAGTTGACATATATCTTTTAATAAATATGACACATTATTGAATGTATCAATGAAGAATACAAACACATATAATTTATAAATATACTGTAATCGGTCATCAAACATCCCTGTTCAGTCCACAAGACTTCCAGTCCTTTAGCCAAATTTACGGAATTGTTTTAACATTTTTCAACCCAAATTGGGGGTGCGACTTATACAAGGGTTATAGGTGCAGGGGGGATATTTTGTATGAAAAGTAGGGTGCGACTTATACATGGGGGCGACTTATACACGGACATATACGGTAAATGATATTCTATAACCCTGAATAGTGTCCAACACCCACTGATCTAGGGTAAGCTGTTTCCATATATCCAGAAATATATTGAGAGAACCAGAAGGTTGACTTGGTTACTTATCTCTGGTAGCTTTTCCTGGGAAAGGTGTTCTGTTTCTTCCAAGGCGTGAAGTGTTCTCGTTTTCGAGGATAATTACCACTTGGCCAGTTGGGGACGCCTCTCCCCCCAAAAAAGCCCTGGTACATTCTATTGGATGTATTCCTGTAAAAGGAAGTAAGAACTCCTGTTCATTGATAGACTTGAGTCGTTTGGAAAGATGAACACAGTGGAGTAGAGTAGTGATAGGAGTCTCTGATGTATTTGCGCTTCAGCAATGACTTAAAAAAAGACGCCTTCCAAATGTAGATGCCCCAAGCAGGGGCAGTGAATCAATAATGAGAGATTTGATCTTATCGGTAGCAAAAGTATCAGTGAAAAGTTCCATGATGGTTATAAGAAGAGGGGTGATAGCACCTGCCAACATTTTTTTTTTTTTTTGTGAATGTTCTGTAATTGAATGTCTTCTGTGACAGATAAACTTTTTGTTAGCATGGTTGAACTGAGTCCAGATCGCAGGGTTGACCTTTGGGGCACTTATCGGAGGGCAGTTGCAAGGCTTTGGAAATTTCATGTTTAACTTAGTGTTTAGGTCAGCTGCTGTGTTCCTTCTCTTCCAATGGCACTTATATTCATCATACATGTTCCTCAGTATCATTGTTCCATGATTAACCCCTCATACCCTGCATTTTAAACATTTTTCTTGACCTTTTTAGTTGCGTTTAGTTTTCTGTTTAGCTCGGAATTTCATGTTTAACTTTGTGTTTAGGTCAGCTGCTGTGCTTCTTCTCTTCCCATGGCACTTATATTCATCATACATGTTCCTCAGTATCATTGTTCCATGATTAACCCCTCATACTCTGCATTTTAAACATTTTTCTTGACATTTTTAGTTGCGTTTAGTTTTCTGTTTAGCTTGGAATTTCATGTTTAACTTAGTGTTTAGGTCAGCTGCTGTGCTCCTTCTCTTCCCATGGCACTTACATTCATCATACATGTTCCTCAGTATCATTGTTCCATGATTAACCCCTCATACTCTGCACTTTAAACATTTTTCTTGACATTTTTAGTTGCGTTTAGTTTTCTGTTTAGCTCAGAATTTCATGTTTAACTTAGTGTTTATGTCAGTTTCTGTGTTTTACTTCTAAGAGGTTGTGTTTAGGTCAGCTTCGTCGCATGTTATGAGCCTGTTTGATACAGTTCTTGTGTTTGCCAAAGTTACTATCAAAGAGGAATGAATGTTGGTGAGCTATAGGGTGTTGGCATCCTTCTTGTTTACTTTCCCCATAAATCACTGAGAAGAAATAACTTTTTATCTACCCTGATTCTTCCGGTACATGAATAGTTTTGATGTTTCCATGAATTATGTTAAAACAGTTATCAAGCCATGTGCTTGTGTTATTACTGTTAGATAAAAAAGCTGAGCTGGCTTCAGTGTTTTCAAAACGGACTGATGTAGCCATTCAAAAGCGAAGAAGTGCAAACAGTTATTGAGTGTGGTCTGTATATTGGCTTAATTGTTTGTTCAGTAGAAACTGTTCACTATTGATTGAAAATGTGCTGATAAACTTTAAAGAAGTGATATTATCTTTGTATGGTGCTGCAAACACATAAATATGGGCAGAAAACTGAGGTCAGCATTCAGTCACCAGCATTTGATGTAAGAACTCAAGATGGAAAAATTCCTTGTGAAATACAAAACAATAGAAGAAGCCCAGCCAAAAGTAAAACTGACACCCTACAAGCCTTCAGCAAAGAGACCAGTCGGACATCCAGCTAAAAGCAAGATCACCGATTCTCATGAAACAGCTGCAAAACTGCTGCCAGCAAGAAACACCACAAAGAGATTTCAACTGTCGAAACTGATGTCATTAAAGACAGCTATGACCATCCATCTGTCGCAAGGGGGCACTATAAAAAGTACAATATGAAGAAGAAGGAAGCAGTTGAAGTTACAAAGTTGATTGGTCTATGGCTAGCCGCACTGAAGCTGAAAATACCAAAATCAACACTCAGTGACTGGAAAGAGATCAATTTTGATGAAGAAGGAAGAGACAGATGAACGGGTCATTTATCCAGGAGTGGGAGACCCGTAAGCTTTGGAGAAGGCCTGGATGACAAAATCTCTGAATGAGTATTAATTGAATGAGATTAACGACTGCCTGCATCAGTTGAATCATTATGCGCCTATGCCAGAGAAATGGTTAAGAAAGAGAATAAAGAAAGCTATTTCAAAGCCAGTGCAGGCTGGATCGAGAAATTCATGGCTCATCACAACTTCTCACTCCGTGCCAAGACTTCTTTAGCCCAATGATTACCAATGGATTTAGAACAGAATATAAACAGCTTTGAGGAATTTGTGACAGAGAAAAGAGCAGAAGATGAGTTTGAAGACAAGTATATCATAAACAGGGATAAAAACCCCTTTCTACTTCGACCTTATCCCAAACAAAACAATCGACTTGATTGGAGAGAAATCCATCAGAATTAGAAGTACCGGATACGAAAAACGACATCTGACATTGGTAAATGCTACATTTTAAATATGTTTTATTTTACTCAGCCCCCACCCCCTTCCAACAGATAAGGCAGGCACCAGGCCTGGCATTCTGAAAAATGCAGGATGGCAAAAAATCGCTCTCCTCAATCAGCTTAGGAGAGCAATTAGCTTTACACAGCATTTTAAGTATCCAGTTGAACGAACTCATTGAAACTGAAAGCAACAGACTATTACATCAGTGGTTTTATTAACTTTACTAAGGTAAAGCAAAATCTCTGAGACATGTAGATGTCTCACTCAACAACCAAACACACACTTGACAAGACCTGTGTGTGTGCCCAAGTTGGGGGTGGGTGGGTTGAAGGTGGTAGTGGTAGGCGTATGACTTCTTGGACAACAGGTCTGCTTGAATCTACAGTCACATCCTGGTGCATGTGCTTCAAGCAACAGGATAGTAGTAATGGTAGTATATTATAGTGTCAATATTCCTTGAATAACTACACTTCAAACTGTGATGTCAGTTGTTGAAACTGACAGAAAAAAATATTGCTGTGACCCATTTTGCTTCAAATGATTGTAACTGTGTTTGGGTATGTACAAAGTACAAACCCAAACACACTTGCAGCCATTACCTTTTACCACTAAACCACTTTCAAAATGAAACTACGTGATGTTATGTGACTTCGAAGTTAAATTACATTTTTGATTTACAACAAAAATTTAATGTGACCATAATACATGTAATCTCAATCATCCCAGACCAAAATATTTAGGAGGGCAATTTTTCGCTCTCCTTAATTCTTTCAGGAGGGCAGTAAGGAGAGCTAAAAAATCGCTCTCCTGAAATTGCCAAGCCTGAGGCACTGAGCAAAATTATGTAAAAAATAAAGACAAGTATTTGCTCCACAGTTCCTCCTATTTCGTATTGTTTTTGGAAGCCCGCCCTCCACAAAAACAATGCACATGTCTGGGAAAAACTATTGAAAGCCGGTATGCTTTGATAGTGTTTAGGTCCATGTGGTAATTATATTTTTGTGAAACCCAGCAACAGCACATGTTGATCTTGTCGTTTGTTCTATTTTTAATGTTGTGAATTTTTGTTGTTCAGTGCACTGAATATGTTTATACAAAGCAATAATTACCTTGTTCTGTTGTTTGTCCTTGGTTTATACAGCATTATATGGAATTATTTATGCGACCTTTTCCTTATTGACATTATTTAAGGTCAGTACAACATACCAATTGTGGGTTTTCTCTTCCCAAATCTCGAGGGGTTGAATGATAGCACACTTTTTGAAAACAAAAATTTGATTGATCAGTTCGTCAGACATGTCAGCTTGATCAGGAAAACAATACTGATTGTCAATAAATGAAGAACAAGTTTGCAAATAATGATGTTTTATTAATTCTATTTCCATTATACAATATATTATGCACACATTAGATGTTTTTAACATACAACAAAGAAAGTTGAAAAATTCAACTAAAAACAATCATTGTCTTTGGGGATTTACGATTCACTGGGATTTCCCACCACACCAGTCCGGGACGATCTTTAAGTGGGTGTCCGAAAATTTAGGTACTATGACTTGTTCAACTCACCTTCATTTTGGGAAGTGACAGTTAAATTTAAATCCAAACCCACTCATGCCGTCACGTGAATAATGAATGTTTCAAAACCCAAACAGCAGAAGATATCGGTTGGCAATATCTGAGATTTTAAAATATTGTCAATACCGATACCTTGCCGATAACAGGGTAATCGGTCAGTACCGATACCAATAACTGGCACATCACTAGATAGGGCTTTTTCAGGGGCTGTCCACAGTCTCAGGATTTCCTTGCCTAGTCACCTAAAAAACGAACTAACCATCAAACAGTTCAAGTCTCTCTTGAAGACATATCTGTTTGGCCAAGCATTCAGTTCAACAATGTTGATGCGACCCCCATTGTACCTTGTGCAGTGTAATGTAAAGCCAAAGAGCACCACACGAATTTTAGACTCAAACAATACTGTGTTTATTATTAAAGCATTTCTTGTTTTTGAAAGGACCTTATTTAGTTAATGGTACTTTATTGTGAGGTACTTTAACGATAGTAGCATGTTAAATTCTATTCTGTTTCATTTTTGGTCAAACTTTTTAAACCTGACCTACAGATTGATGAAATCAGTGTGCGGATGTTCAGGCATCAACAAGTGACTTCAACAAATATCAATGGATTTGGTTAATAGTTGATATGCATGTCTTTCTTCACAATGTCTTGAATGGGTTTGAAAATGGGTGCAATTTGGTCATACTGAGCAGAGTTATGGCCCTTACTTAGTTAATTTTTGCCTGTGTTCAGCTTGTTAGCGCGATAACTTTAACAAATATAAATGGATGTGCTCAATATTTCGAATGCAAGATTTTCTTAATGTCTTGAACGAGTTTTAATACCTATGCAGTTTGACCATACTGTGCAGAGTTTTGGCCTTAATTTGTTAATTTTTGCGTTTTTCAGCTCTTTTGTGTGATAACTTGAACAAATTATCAACGGATTTGGTCAGTATTTGGTATGTGAGACTTTCTTAACAATGTTTTGAATGAGTTTGAAAACTGGTAAGGTTTGACCATACTCAGTGGAGTTATGGCCCTTAATTCGTTAATTTTTGCCTCTTTTCAGCTTGTTGGTGCAATAACTTGAACAAATATGAATGAATTTGATTTTCTTATAATGACAAGCCTTAAAGGTGTGAAAAAACTCAACCCTGCATTGGCATCAACAGCTAGGTGACCTCAGGTCTGGCAGTTTTAAGACTGGAGGAAGCTGGAGTACCCAGATAGAAACACCGAGCAATGGAGAGCAATTGATATACCATCGATGTACAGTACACTCTAGTACAGTGTGACACCATGCCATTCTGCATAACTCCATCTGTAATGATCACAGTCAATCCATTTTTGGCACACAAATTTAATCAAGTAAAAGACAGATAAAGCTTTATTTTCTTCTTTGTGCAACATTCTCTAAAGGAGTTATTGCCCTTTATTTACTTAATATTTCCATGATTGTAGGTTTCTGGATGATAACTCTAGCTATACTCAACATAGGCGATCCATTTTTGGCATGCAACTGTATTCATTGAAAAGCAGATCATTTTAAATTTTGACCTTTGTGAAACATTCTACTGTGGAGTTATTGCCCTTAGTTCTTTGATGATGATTTTTGGTTTCCAGATGATAACACCAGCTGTACTCAACATAGCCAATCCATTTTGGCTCACAAACTTACTCGAGTACAGGCATTCAGATTACAGAGATTCACAGAACTTTAAAACGGGTTCCATGTGTTTGATATCTGGGAACCCCATGGAACCTACTTTTGGGTTCAACACAAGCTATCAGGGAACCTATTTTTATTTTTTTATTGATTCTGTGCCCATTTACTTAGTCCAAACATGGCCAGAAAGCCCATTTCATTTTGGGGTTTGGTACATCCAAAACCCAAAAATTAAATATGGTCTTTCAGGACATGTTTTGACTGCAATTTTCTTATCCTGATTTCCAGTTTAAGACCTGCAAATGTTTAAGAAGGACCTATAACATGCAGTGGATTGCTATTGATGTGAGGGTGAATACATTTGAGAAAATAAAAATTGAAAAAATTATCTGTGTTTTTATTTGTGTCTTTCGTGCCCTTGAAAATTCAATTTAATTATGACAGATGAACTGAGACAATGATGACTCAGAAGAGTGTGTACAACATTACTTCCAAGTGAAAAAGATAACACAGAAAAACAATCCTAACTGCAGCACAATGAAACAATTATTTCGGTTTTTTACTTTAAAGTTGAACAAATAAAAAAATAAAAATTATTTGTGAATTCTGATTCGGGAGGAGCAAAATGTCAAAGTGCTAAGCATCCTGTTCAGGAAAATAATGGTGTTGAATTGATTGGCATAATGAGTCCAAATTTGCAATAATATAAGAAATAAGCTTTAACAGATGCGTCTTCAAACAACATTCCAAAGTGAGTGCCTTGGGTCCTCTTGTTTTGGGTTGTTGGTTTTTTTTTCGGTTTTCACCATTGACCATGTGAGTGGGGTCCATAGACTGAGGTTTTTCATATTTTTTTTTTTTTGCTTTAAACTGCTTTTAATGATTCTGAATGATTTTATGCAAAAACAAATTTTCAACTCGTTGACCACGTGGGGTGGGGTGGGGTTCATAGGTTGCTTTTTCTGCTTTAAAATGATTTTGAGTGATTTTATGCAAATATAAATTTTTAAAACTTATTAACCTAGAGCTCCCATTCAAATGAAAAGAACTTGAATTTCAGCCTCCTCCATGGAAAGTGGTTTCTTTTGTTTCTATCCTTGAAAAGTACTTGATTTGCCACTACCTCCCTTCACAAATATGTGAATTCAGTTTATATGTAACCTCTTGAGACAAGGAATTTCATGATACACCAACCCACATACATGCGATGTCACAAAATCTTGTGAAGAATCACATGTCTTTGATCTCTATATATAGCTAGCGAGCAGGGTTTTTAGGAAATAGAGTTAAGTATTTATTTATTTATTGGGGTTTAATGACACTTTCGACAGCCTGGATCACCGTGTAGAACAGTTTTACAGGTGGAGAGAACCACCAAGCAATGGCGAGCAACTGTCAAGCTCCCCAACATTCTAACTCTACACAAGCAGGGTTAGCACTGGCTGAAGACAAGTGCAGTATGCCTTAGTACACAATGCCACCGTACCCCCACATTTGCAATGGGGGTGAAGTGTCTTGTCCAAGGACACAACGTGGTTGCCGCAGGTGGGATTCGAACCGAAGACCTCTCGTCTTGCGGCCTGCACCTCTACCTACTGAGCCCCCCCAACAGAGTGAGGTAACATTAAAAAATAAAAATGTTTGTAACATCATCCATCCCAAGTTTTGTTTAAACTGGACTTGAAACATTTTCTAACTTTTATCTTGAGAGAAAAATACCAGTGGGCAGTTGTGTTTTCAGTTTGAGTTTGATAAAAAAACGTATCTGTAGTTATTATGATGGGTGAATGTGTAGCAAATTTGCACCAGAAAAGTGAACGACACGAAAATCTTTCATACGAAATCGTTGGTTGTTTGATGGATATATTAATATAGAGAATACAAATGCTCCTTCAATGAACTTCGCGCATCATGCAGCAATACAGAAAGTAGAACCATGGACATAATTTGTCAGCAGGAAGTTTGTTTCTGATAATCGGCTCTTTGAGGCTGAAATTATTTGGGTTGTTTATGTTATGCTATGTTTAAATTAAAATTAAAATAGTCCTTGAAAATCAAGACTGAAGTTATATAAAAGTGCTTAATAGTGCTTGAATTTGATTCTTTGATATCAGTGGGAACTCGGGCAGCCAAGGACACAAAATTGGGCCAATTTTCCAATGTATTGGCAGGTCAATAGGTGCGATTTTGAGTGGAAAATTTTTTGGCATAAAATCTCTTGAAATACCTCAAAACTCATTTTCAAGTTCCTCCACCCCTTATTCACCCAAAGACCATACCCCCCCCCCCCCCTCCCTCCCTCCATAAAAAATACAACATTGACACAGAAAGAGTTTGAATGAAGGGCTAGCAGCCAACCCTGTAAATTGGAAAATAGACAGATTACTGGAAATCTGGACATTTAAAATCGTCAGATTTGCATAACAGAATTATAGAGAATTACATGACTTCATATGATTTATTCTTCTGTAATGTAACTAGACATAGCTTCTGAATGTGACCTAAAATCCTTCTTGAAAAAATAACTCTCAGGTGAATGATTACGGTTCTTTCAGACCCATTTCAAGTGATACTCTCCACGCATTCCACTGGTGTGTTTTGCCCCTTTTTGCTGTGGAGAAATAGATATCTTTTGTCTGTATGAGTTCAAAACTTAGCTGACAGTGGCCTGAGCTAAACCTTTTCACTGCTATAGGTCCGTACCGACAGACCCCAATTTTGATGCCATGTGCTATATGTCTGTACTAAATACGAAGTTATTATGTACATAGAAGGGATACACCACACTGTGTTATTCTCAATACAATGCACATTGTAACAATGTGAGAGACAGACAATGTGACATCAAAGATTTTTTCCAGTATTTTCCGTTGTTTTCAACCGCATATTAGGGTTGGTCGGTATTTTGGTATACCGATTATATTCGGTAATATTTTCAATACCGTTACCGATACCGGCAAATAATTGTTTAATCGGTATACCGAAAACTCGGTTTTACCGTGATATGCAATTCTCAAATTGCCCATCGCTGATGGCTGTGAATAGTTTCACGTCAATCAGGCTCGATACATTTGGCTTAAATTTGGGTAATTATTGTATTCTATTTACTTTCTTGCTGTGTGAATCATAGTAAATTTCAAGATATGTGTGTTTGCAGATTTCTGCCAGGTCATTTATATTCTGTGGAGGCATTTAATGAATAGCTGACTGCTGGAACTGAAGCAATTCTGTTTACCTTGAATTTGAAACAAGTTGAGGTGGAAGGCACGCACTAAGCATGTGCAGTTAGTCACGTGGATACTTTCGTCCAATGGCACTGCCATCTGCTGAAGTTAAATAAAAATAGGACATTTTCTTTGGGGGAAATATCAGGGGATTCCAAACGAAACTCACAGTGATTGGCTGCTAGGACACGCATTACGTCATTACAGCCTCGTGACTTCAGAAATGTGCTTGTAGGATTATTCAACACAAAAAGGACGAAAGTTTTGTCATTGTTTCAAATAAATAAAAAAGCCAAACTCACTTACATTTTCTACCAAGCAGCAGTTGCCCCATACGACCTTTTTATTTGAATGGTCATGTGTAATACGGATATTAATTTTAATCAAACATGAAAATTATTGTGATGAACTGTGGCAATCGCATGCCCTTCTGTTGTTACTTGTTGCACACTTCACTTCTCAAATCTCATGTCACTGGACGATTCTGATTCGAAGAATTATTATCTCTGGGTTTGATTTTATTTTGAATTTCCTTCGATAAACATCAAATGTGCCTTGTTATATACCCCAAGTTGACCCAACTGAACTTTGTGCTTAACTAAAATCATTTGTGAGTAAATATTTGAAAAAGTTTTGATTTTTGATGGCCATCTTGTGCATAGCTTCAGGCTCAAATTTTACAGTTTTGACACGTTGAAGTTGCGTTTTTTGTTATGGAGAAGACCCCCTTTGATTTTAATCGGTATTTCGGTATACCGCGGTAATATTTTGCGATTACCACGGTATTTATTTTTCCCAATACCGCCCAACCCTACCACATATCCAGTTTCCAGTTAGAGTTAAGTGTCCTGAAGTTCTTGAAATGTATAAATGTGTCTAAAAAAAAATTTACAACCAATGAAGTTGTTGCGGAATTATTTGCTGAATGATAGTGATGTGGGCGATTTAGATAATTCAGGTGACTTTAGCGAATCCAGATATTACTGCTCAGCCTGTCCAAGTGGTCCTGGATTATGTTATTACCCATGTTTCAGGTTATGCTACATCAAAATTAAGTATTGGAACTAAACATTAAACTCCAAAAGTGTTCAATTATGTTCTGGGAAGTTTAAAATTATAAGTTATTTTACGTTTCTGACTTTTTTTCAATTTTTATTATTGTCTACCATTGTTCCCAATATATGGCTCAGCACAGGGTATCAAAAAATTGCTCAGCAGTAAAGGGGTTCATGTAATCTTACACAGGTGTCTAGTAATACATGCCCTTTCACACACATATCAAGTTAAACTGTCTGCACAGTCCACTCATGGGTTGGCCCCCTTTTTTCCATTTTGTGGGTGAATCTTTTTTATTTTATTTTTGAGATGGGAGGGTGGGGGTGGGGAAGTGGTGTTTACCCCATGTTGTGGGGGGGAGGGGGGAGTCTATGTGGACATTTATTTTTTTTCTTGAAGGTGAGTTTTGGAGGATTTTATATTGAAAAAATCCATTGGTTGGTGGGGGTCCATTGGTTGATTATTTGTGCAACCGGACACAGATTAAAACTATCATCTAATTAATTGTTGAAAAGACATTACACAGTTAGTTCTTTTTTACAATTTATCAGATGATAATAGTTACAACTGTGTTATGAGACACTGTGTACTAGTGTTAGGCAGTATTGAGATAATTAAATACCTCGGAATTCAGAAAATGATATTGCGGTATACCATTATACCGATTATATTTGACTACATTGTGCCAAACAATGTAATGGGATGAAATGTTTGCTTTTAACTTTGCCCAAAATGCATCTGCCTGAAAGACCAAAATATCTGCTAATAATTACACCCAAAAGGCCAAAATGGCAGTTAATTAGTAAATGCTTTATTTGCAATTGTAGTGAACATTTCTGGCGAAATTCCACCACTCCGGAACAAAATGGACTCTTGATTCTGAGGGGTCTTCATAATATTTTAATATTCAGTAGTCCTCAGAGTCAAATTCTGAAATGTGCGTTCATATGCACCACTTTATCACAAGAAGTGTTAAAATTTGCACACCTCAGCACTTAAAATAAATTGCCTTTTTTAGTTATTATGGTAATGGACTGGTTAAGTATCATTGTACTTGTCTTGGCAAAGAATGCACAAATGACTTGCTTTTGTTTATTTGAAAACAATAAAGTTTCTTGCATAGGTCTCATTAAACACTTTTGAGCACACTATTTTGAAAGCAAACTGCTATCATGATGTCAGCATGTGCAAACAGCCAATCACTTTCAAGTACAAGTGTAAAATTACAGGGAATCCCTTGGCATATTTGAAGGAAAAATTCCAGGTTTTAAACAGTAGGCATATTTATTTATTTATTGGTGTTTAAGGTCACATACTTATGCACAATGGCTAATCGTGACCGTGACAGTTTTACGGGTGGAGGAAGCCGGAGTACCCGGAGAGAACCACCGAGCAACGACGAAACAAGGCATGCCATTGGCCAAAATGTACAGTGTTACTTATGCATGCTTACTGGAATACAGGCCATGTGTCTTCACACCTCATCTTAATTCAAATTCGACATGAACAATATTCATTCACTTGCATAATAATGGTTACTGTTGAGACAAACCACCTGAACAGTTGGGAAAGAAAAGTAATTAAAAAAACGTTTTATGGTCTGCAAGGACAGGCACGGCAGTAATAAGGCGAAAAGACCCAAATTTAAACCAACAATAATCCACACCATTGAAGTAAAATCACTTCTTGTAAACCGAGATAAGCAAGTTGAAATTTGTATACCGGGGTAAAACCAACTTTCCGGTATAATGATTATGAATTAATCTGCTGCTATCGGTCACGATATTGAAATTGTACTAATTATAATTGGAAAACAGAAAAACCACCCAACACTACTGTGTACAGGGTGCATAAGACCAATAAACATTTAAGAATCTCAACATTCCATTACGTTTCCAGCTGGAATTCTTTATCTTGATACATCTTTGTTAATAACACCCAATTTTCATTATGCATACATTTTACACTTTTTGGGCTTCAGATTATGGCCATTGAAAAGTTTCATCCATTATGGAAAAGAGAAAGACCTCTTCACCATGCTGGAGCTATTAGGTCATATGCCAAAGACCCTGATGATGATGGTTATCCAAGAGGTCCCAATGCATCACCGGTGTACTGCCGTGAGTGTGACGAAAAAGACAGTCAATATGATTCTGCTAGTCCAGCAAGTACATCATGGTATATATCATCTGAAGATTCATACATGGATGTGTCAAGCCCAACAGCTAGTTTTGATATGAAAGGTGTGTGTACAAAAGTAATTCTTCATTTTTCAAACATGCATTTGTGAGATCTTTTACATTCTGGTAGTATGAATTCATCTTATGGTAGTTTGTCTTCTCGCCCAACTATTTGTTGCTGCATCCATCTGTTAATCTTTCACCTAACACAAATAGTGGATGATATTAGCAAACAAAATTATCGAATAACTGAAACTTATTTTTATACCCAGGCCGCATATAGGATTCCTTTTGTCCATCTGTATGTCCATCTGTCTGTCCCCAAAATCAATCATGAATAACTTGTAAAGTACTTGGTTTTATACTCCTGCCCCCAGTGGGGGTATATTTATGACCTGCTGGCAGTCATAATCATGCTGCTAGTTTTACCTGAAAAATGCTGCTTATGACCCCTCTCACTGGCACATGCTCAGTGAGCACATTCCAGTGAGCGGTTATAACCAAGTTTTTTTGGAGGCAAAAATTGAAAAAATAAAATTTGTATGACGTTCTTTGGAAATGTACTGGCAGATTATGAACCATTAGAATATGTAAAGGGTTAACAGAACGTTGCTTGTCTGGAGCATATCCCAGATGCAGTATGTTTCAGGTATTCCAAACTTTGCATATACAACTCGGGATAGAAAAGCATCAAATACTGAAATTATGTCATTCGTGTGGTTTGGAAAATATCAGCGTTTGAAAATATTTCTATTTTTAGTTCCTGGGGTTCCCACAGGGATGCAGGAACAATTTTTTGACATAAAGACTCAATAATATCGCATACCAAATATCAAGTCACCCACTGGTTCATGAGAAGTTTGAAAAAAAAAATGTGGCATTTTCCTCCATATGGGGCTGAGCAAGTTGATTTGAACAAACACAAAATGTGATCTTCGAACATGCAATCACCTCAAATTTAACTAGCACCTTGGTTCATATTTGGGCTGAATTCAGGTGCCCAAATTTTAACTTGGTGCAATATCAGAAGTACTCTTCTCCAGAACTACCAATCAGAATCTTTCGATATTTGGTATACAACATTGTTACAGGGGTAAGATTCAAGTTTGTTCAAATCAAGTCCATCGGTTAATAATTGGGCCCTCTATGGGAGCCCAAATTTTAACTTCGTGCATTATTGGGAATAATCTTTAAAAATCTTCTTCTTAAGCTCCACCAGTCAGAATCTTTTGATATTTGGTATACAGCATCCTCACGAGGGTCAAATCAAGTAGAAATCCATTCCCTTGATTAATATTTGGGCTTCCTTTTGGAGCCCAAATTATAACTTTGTTCTATATGAGGAATAATCTTGAAAAATCTTCTCCCAAAACACCAATCAGAATCTGTTGATATATGCAATGCACCATATTTAGGCAAGATTCAAGTTTGTAAAAATCAAATCCCTGGGTTAATATTCGGAATCCATATTGGAGCCTGAATTTTAACAGTTCAATGTGGGGAATAATCTTTAAAAATCTTCTTCTCTAGAACCACTACTAGTATCAGAATCTTTTGATATATGGTATACAGCATCCTTACAGGGCTTGGAATCAAGTTTGTTCAAATCATGTTCCTCAGTTAATGTTAGGGTTTCAATGGGAGCCTGATATATGGGGAATAATCTTTAAAAATATTCTTTAGATCCACCAGTCAGAATCTTTTGATATTGGTATGAAATATCCTTATGGCAGTCAGGCTCAAATTTTTCAAATAAAGTCCCTAAGTTACTACTTTGACTGACTTTGGATAGCACAAATTTTAACTTAGTGCAATATGAGGAATATTCTTTAAAAACTTCTCACTCAACCCCCCCCCCCCCCCCCCCCCCCCCCTCCTGATATGCAGTACACCATGCTTGGGTGAGTCAGATTCAGGTTTGTTGGAATTAAGTCCCTGGGCATAATGTTTGTGGTAGCATCCCAATACATGTACTAGAAAAAATCATCTGAAATGGACAACAGAGTCATAAATAAATAATTGACTTTATTCCTCTGTAAGTGTTAACTAGCCATAGATGCTAATTAAATCCTTCTTTAAACAACTTTTTCAGGCAAGTAACTCAAGTGCCCTGGGGCTACTGTTCCCGAAAATGTGACCTAATCCATAAATGTAACTTGTTTTTTCTTTTTCTTTTTTATATAATTGGGCTCGGTTTCTATTTCTATCTATACTGAGTCAAAAAAGAAAGTATAATAAACTTTGAGGAGCAATTTTTTTAGTCTTATCGACTTTAATCCCAAACAAATTATTGTAAATTCATACTTCGAGTCTAGCTGTATGAATTTGCATAATTTCATGTTCTTACTGTTGCTAGCGTCACGTCAGGACGTTGCAATTCTGACATGGGGTGAAATAAAAAGTTAAACATACAGTCAATAGATGGTATGTCCACCGTTTGCCTCTTGGATGGCAAGACATTGATGGCACATGGACCACTCCTGCCTTAGAACATTATGTAAATCGCCTAATGTCTGAAGATCATGAAGTCGTACCCGATGGCCCAATTGATCCCAAAGATGCTCGATTGGCAACAAATCTGGCAAAAGTGGGGGGCCAGGGAAGAAGTTTGATGCTCTGCTCCTCAAGAAAGTCCCGACAGATACGCGCCTCGTGACATTGGGCATTGTCTTGCTGGAATAACTGCGATCCAACGTTAGCATTGAACGACGGGACAACAGCATTAAGAATTTTGTTCCTATATCGCTGTCCATTCAGATGACCATCGATGAAGATCAACTGCATTCAATGGTGCAATGAAATTCCTGCCCAAAACCATTACATTACCCCCATCAAAACGGTCACATTCCCGCACGCAAGAATCAGAAAACCGTTCTCCATGTCGGCGATACACTCTTGCCCTACCATCAGCATGCCGTAGTCAAAATCATGATTCATCACTAAAAAGAACTGTGCTCCAATGCTGCTGAGACCAGCGAACACACTGACGCACCCATTTCATTCTGACGGTACGATGACGTTGGGTAAGGATTGGTCTGTGGTATGGATGCCGCATTCAGCGAGTCTGTTGCGGACAGTTTGTGCACCGATTCTATTGTTAGTTCAACCAGGAGAAATTGCTGCTGTCCTCATCGCTGGAGGAAGCGATCCTGCAAGTGAGACGTCCTGATGTGTCGGTCTTGTGCAGGGTTCGTAACTCTTGGTCGACCTGAACGTGGTCAGTCGCAGTAGATCCAGTGGTTCTGTACCTTCCAATGAGACAATAAATAGTGGCCACAGTGACTCCGAACTTAGCAGCAAGCTCATCTGGAGATATCCCAGCCTCATGCATACCAATGGCACGCATCCTCTGATTTTTGGTTAACCTTGGCATTTTTTAAAATGTCGGAAGACAAAAACTAGCGTGTTTTCTCAATAACCCAGGCTCTCTAGCACAACATAACACAAAGAAAATCGTCGGTCATCCATTCAAATTGACATTCTCAGGTAGCAATTGCTATTTTGAAATCCGTAGCAAAATTGTATATGGTTGGGTGGACAACAACAACATGTCATTAAACTCTTTGCACGACTTCTTGTCCACAAACATGCAACATTAGAACTATTATATTTCATCCTTTATGCTATTTCTTTTTTGACTCAGTATATAACAAAATGATTAGTGTGAAACATTTGTCATGGAAAATATGTATTATTCTTCTGAAATAGTATTTTTGCAGAGAAAAAAACTTAATGTTTGCATGAGCTGTATGTACACCTTAAATGAATCTCCAAGTGTTTATCCAACAGAAAAATACAGTGCTGATCACTGAAAATAGAATTTAAAACTTCACACCTGTGTTCACCTTTTCATGAGACTGCCCTCTAGTAGTATACCAATATTACCATATATCAATGATTTCTATTTTTCAGGCCTTCAGGAAACTTTACATGAAGATAATATTTGGGCAACAGCTGAGGAGTGAATATGTTGTGATATGTCAAGTTCTGCTACATTTTTAGAGATAAATACAACTTACGTCATGAACGGCAATCTCTACAAACATTCATATTAAAATGTTCCCTGAGAAATGGTTTCTCAAAAGAGATCCCAAATTTTGAAAGCCCTGAATAAGTTAACATAATTTTTACATTATGGCATGCTTGAGAGGAAAAAATGCCAGATAAATGTTAAAAATCTTTTCACAACCTATTGGGCAGATGTTTTGTTGGTAATGACAAGCAGGATGAAATACAAGAAATTGTTGGGCATTCCTATAGATCTTGCAAGATCAGGTTAGATGTCACAGGCCAATGTTGCTATGAGAGAGCCTTCCAATAAATAACAAGACAACATTTTGATCAGGTCAACATACACAACATGTGAATTATTTACATTATAACACTGGAATTTAGGAAGAAAAGGTGACCACTTGAATTTGATAGAACATCAAACATTTGGTTTGTAATCCATATGTTAGGCATCAAGTGTGGGTTGACAAGCACAAAGCTGATGGTACCTGTCACCATGACAGGTGCTCCAAACATTATGATTTGCAGGCTTGGTTGCCATGACTGTGATGTTTTATTAATATGTATTCTGATGTATGATTTTGTGCATGTACAGTTTGTAATGTTGCTTTAGTCAACATGTATGGATGTAAGAGATGACTGCTGCTTTCTTAACCCTTTACCTAATGAATCAGGCACAAAAGCCCACAAAATATACAAATTCAGCAGTGGAAAGAAAATTATTTTTCAAAAAATTTCAACAAAACCATATCATGGAACCCTTCATTGGAACTCACCGAGCTCATTCCAGTGAGGGAGTCTCCTGAGTGGTTTTGTTGATATATTTTGAAAAAAATTGAAAATATAATATTTAAAATCATAAATTTTGATATATTCTGGATTGGTAGAGGTTTGTGAATTAGGGCAGGTATTTTTTCCAATTTTTTGGTTTGGTGTAAATCTACTTTCATTTCTTGATCTGGCCTCTAAATGATCTATACCAGGTTAAAAATTAGCCTGTATTAAGCCCTAAATGGTACACCTCTGGCATTATTAGCTAAAAACCTTTCAGTCAGGTGAGCTAATAAAGTGTGAAAGTTTGCTAATGGAGCTGATTTAAACAGAAAACTTCCATGTTGTTCTGTGAAACTGATTTTGTCTCGAAAGTATGGTGGGTCACTTCAGTCATGTTTGCGAACAAAGTTTTTTGCTCAGTCCAAGTATCACTGTGCTGAAAACTACAGAATCCCAGGAACATTCAAAATACAATCCTAGGTGATGCGATCTGGATAAACTTGACATTGCAAACAGTATGACTTGGTATGTCCATCTTTTGCTATTCAATTGCCCCAGCTTCATACAAAGAGAAATGTCGCAAATATTGTAATATTTTAGCTCACCAGAGAAAAGTTCTATGAACTGTTCCTGCCACTTTTGTTTCCAATGTGATCATAACTATACAATTTGAATAATACCCAGCCAAGTGAAGTGTTGTCTGAAAATAATTACTGAGGCGTCTCTACAATAGAGAGTCGATCATCCATGGCTTGTTATGAAACTACATCAGTTTTTCTTGGACATCTGGGGCAACACACTCCACAGAGCATCACTGATGGTGTGGCCTACCATACATTTTTAAAAAAACTCCTAGTTATTAACATGATCAAGATGGTTGGTGTTTGTTTACACCAGCTTCATTAGCATATTTATAGAAATTTTACTAGGATTTCTTTGATACAATATATCAAAATTCCAAGTCTCAGCTCTTTTGAATTAGAAAAAGACAGAACTACCAGTATAGATTTTGTAAAGGTTGGATTGTTCAAGAATGAGAATAACCACCTCGAAAAAAAAGTTCTTTAAAAGTTAGATTATCAACTATTTAAATTATAAAATAATATTTTGAAGGTCTCTGGGCATACCTGATTTATGGTACAGAATGCAAGTGCACTAAGAGTGCTGCCTAAACTAGAAATGGAAAGAAATTGGTTCTCTTTATATTCACCTTAAGCCAACAAACACATTTCTGAATGTGTTCTCAGTCACAATGTTCTGACCAAGACCACTGACTCACCCGGTCAAAAATACGGCTACTCTGTCATACTCCAGAGTGGACTAGAACAATGCTGGTGCAGGGTACCTCATCCAGCCTGCCTCTGGAATGGCAATAGATTGCTGATCTGCACTACATATATAAATGATGTAATTCTTATATGCTATTGGAGATACCATCCTTGATTGATGACGAAAAATTAGCATTTTCATGAAGATGGGTACTCTGCTGAGAAAACGAACTCCTCTTACACTTGAGTTAGTTGATGAAAATTTAACCCCATCCACTCTGATGTCTTAAAACAATAATTTCAAAAAGCAATTTAATTTGGTGTATGTGTGTGGTGGTGGTGGTGGTGGTGGTGGTGGTGGTGGTGGGAGGGGGGGGGGGGGTAGTAGGTAGGTGTGTGTGTGTGGGGGGGGGGGGGGGCTTAGAGGTGCAGGCTGCAAGCCGAGAGGTCCTCAGTTCGAATCCCACCTGCGGCAACCGCATTGTGTCCTTCGGCAAGACACTTCATCCCCATTGCCCACTTGGGTGCACAGTGGCATTGTGTGCTAAAGTGAACTGCACATCGATAGTGCATTTGTCTTCAACCAATGCTAACCCCGATTGTGTGGGGTTAGTATGTTTTGGACCTGACAGCTGTTGCTCAGTGGTTCTCTCTGGGTACTCCGGCTTCCTCCCTCCGTAAAACTGTCGTGATCATGATTAGCCCTAGTGCAGAAATATGTGACCTTAAACACCAATAAATAAATAAATATAAAAGAGCAATTTTTTTCAAAAATGCAACTAGGTATTGAATCAAGTCAATCTGTTTTTGAGGGTGCTCAATGAGCTGGCTAATAAGATTGAATTGGTTATATTCCTAGTTGCATTATGGTAAACTTTTGCTTCTTGAGCTGCTGATATATTGACATCAGAGTGCAGGTGGTTAAATCATTATTAATGATGATAGGTCATTGATTTGCAACATTTAAACAACCACATCATTTTTATATTGGTAGGAGTTGCTTCCCTTGATGGACCTACCAAAACAGCATTTTTGTGAAAGAGGGTTTCTTTTTAAAAGAGGGTGCATATGTTGTGAAACCAACTCCTGCACCTTTTAGTTACTGTTAACAAGACTGCTGAAGTGCTACATGTATATGGATGACGAGGCTCTTTAATTAAGTATTCGTATTTACCTTTTGGTTAACGAAACTTGAAAACATTATTACTGATGGTTAATCGGTGTGCAACATGAATAAAAACAACAGAATTATATCATTTGTGTTAAGTTAATGCCCTAGATCCACTTCTCTGTACTGAAGGTTCCCATGTGATGAAAACATAAAGACCCCCCTCCCCCCTCTTCATTTCAGTTGAAATCAGTGAATTATACAGAATTTCCAACAAATTGCTGATGATGGCTGGATTTTTTCATTTTGGGGTACACCCTTGAGAAGTCAACAATTCTATGTGGTAGGGATTTTGAATGGTGAAATCAACTCGTCCAACACCTTTGCATTGTTGTTAACTGGTTGAGTGCAAAAAGCCACTGTCAGAGCTCTACAGAAAAGTACTGAGAGCCACTATAGTGGCTTTACACTGTTTGCATTTATATGCTGTTGGCTCAGCACTGGAAGAAACATAGTAATATAAAATTCCTTTGTTACAATCTATTGGAGACTGCCAACTGGCTCTCTCCAGTAAATTGCATCAAAACAGTTATTTATGAGCAACATCATGCTAATTAGTCTGTGTGAAAACACAGACTATTGTTTTTGTATAGTTTCTTTTTTTTCTTCTTCTTCTTCTTCTTCTTCTTCTTCTTCTTCTTCTTCTTCTTCCTCCTCCTCTTCTTCTAATTCTCCTGTTTTCTGTCTTCTATGCACTTCCTTGTCCTCATGATAACTCGAAAACGAATTGTCCTATCTCGCTGATTTTTGGCATACTGGTAGACATTCACAACTTCTCGGCCACCTATGTTTTTCAGGTCGCTAGGGCCATTGAGTATGGCCCAGTAGGCCATAGGGTTTTCACAGCCTCCAATTTCCCGATACAGTAAATAATTCTCCCCAAGCAATACGATGTTATGTTCACACTGGAGACTATGTTAACACCAGTGGAGTAAGCTGTCAAAATGAAATCTGACCTTGTCATCATATTGGGATATTAGTTCCTGAAACTAAGTTGAGAGAAACCCTTTGCCTTGCAAGGAAACAAATTGTAAATTATTCAGTTCACTGCTTTTAACCCTCTCCAGACTTCTATGAGGATTGCACATATTTTATTTCCGGCAGAATAAAGTTAACCCTTTCCATAAAACTGCACTAAATAATTGTTGAAACCTATCTTATTCAGTTCAATGCTTTTAACCCTCTCAAGACTTCAATGTGGATTGCACGTATTTTATTTCAGGCAGAATAAAGTTAACCCTTTCCATAAAACTGCACTGAATAATTGTAAAATTTGTTGAAACCTATCTTATTCAGTTCAATGCTTTTAACCCTCTCAAGACTTCAATGTGGATAGCACATATTTTATTTCAGGCAGAATAAAGTTAACCCTTTCCATAAAACTGCACTGAATAATTGTAAAATTTGTTGAAACCTATCTTATTCAGTTCAATGTTTTTAACCCTCTCAAGACTTCAATGTGGATTGCACATATTTTATTTCAGGCAGAATAAAGTTAACCCTTTCCATAAAACTGCACTGAATAATTGTTGAAACCTATCACAAAACTGTCAGGGTGCCGGTAACAATGCAATGCTGACATGGTCGACTGTACTGTTAACTGTGTTAGTGCTATGACTGTTTAAAACTCATTTGTTAGAGGAGTTCTATAGTCTTTCACTGCGCTCGGCTTGGTCTCACCGAGAGTGCAGAAACCTTTGGTGCCAAAGTGCCATTAAGAGAATGTCTCTGATTTGTGCCTTTCCATCCCTCCGGAGTGCAAAAGCAGGTACTCTCAGCTGAGAAACTTAATGTTTTTCGCTTTATTTTCTGTAACATTTAATTCTATGTGCAATGGGACACCTTTTGTGTGCCTTCCAAAGTAAGGATTCTTAACCCTTTAGCCAACATAATGGCGAAAACCGGTCAACATTATTCACAGAAATGTCTATTCAGTTTTAATTACCTTTTCATTTTTACTTGAAAAACATAGCTTATGACCCTTTATTGGATTGAGCTAATTTTTTAAAGGATTATTTGTTTATTGGTGTTTAGTGTCACATATTTCTGCACAGTTGCTAATCATGACCACGACAGTTTTTCGGGTGGAGGAAGTCGGAGTACCCAGGAAGAATCACCGTGAAACAACGAGCAACTGTCAGATCCTCCACATACTAACTCCACACAAGCAGGGTTAGCATTGGTTTGAAGATGGGTGCACCATCAATGTGCAGTACGCTTTAGTACACAGCACCACCATGCACTCACATGGGCAATGCGGTGAAGTGTCTTGCCCAAGGACAGAGTGAGGATCTCTCGGCTTGCAGCCTGCACCTCTGCCAACTGAGCCACTGCACCCCCATTTAACCCTTTACCCAACGTAACGGCCAAAACCGGCCAGCGCGATTCTCAAAAATCTCCAATTAATTTTCATTATTTTTTTCATTTTTTGTCTCAAAAACATAGGTTATGACCCCCTCATTGGAACGAGCTCATCGAGCTCGTTCCAATGAGGGGTCATAACCTATGTTTTTAAGACAAAAAATGAAAAAAAGTAGTTATTCAAGAATTTTTTTTGCACGTGTCGTCTGCTTTTCATGTTTGGTAAAGGGTTAAAGGATTAAAATGGAGTATTTAAAGGGAATATTTTAACACGCTGAAGATCTTAATATGGGGCATTATTCAGAAAGACTGGGAAATGCATTTTATTACACCTTAATGCATTTCTAAAGTTTATGAATGTCTTTCATCACTGAAATTAGTGGGCAAAGCCAAAAATGTCCATTTCTGGTTCGTGTATCAAACCCTTTGAATGCTGGTCACATATATGCCATTTCTGGTTTCTTATAAAAATGTTCTGATTCCTGTATGAATATCTGTGTAAATACAGCAAACGAAAACCCATTTCTGATTTATTAAAAAATATTTTATTCCCGAAAGTAAGCCTCCATGAATTCTCTTTTTTTATAGTTTATTCCTGTTACTTTAACCTTTTTCATACAGACTTGAATTTACTGTTGACAGTAAATTCTGTTTCTCTTGTCTCCATTAGTTTTGGCATGCTGGTTACCAACAACCAGTTTGCACTCATCTATGTTTTTTTCAGCTCGTTTGAGGCCTTGTGTGTGATACAGTAGGCTGATTGCCTTTGAGGCTTCTAAATCATAATACAAATTTGCTATCATCACCCAAAAATGACAGATCTGTAGTCGGTGGAGCCATTACTTTAAAGTGGATGTATACATGGGACTATACCGACTGAGTTATAAATTGCTGGCGGTTCAATATATGGTCCACCTAAAAGAGGTCACCAAGGTCATCATCAAATGCATATTATTCAGAAAGATCCGGAATTGCATTTTATTACACCTTAATGCATTTCTAAAGTTTTTTTTATGTATTTCATCACTCAAGTTAGTAGGCAGAGCCAAAAATGTCCATTTCTGATTCATGTATCGAACTCTTTGAATGCTGGTCACATATATGTCTTTTCTGGTTTCTTACAAAAATTGCCCTGATTCCTATATGAATATCTGTAAATACTATTAACGAAAATCCATTTCTGATTTGTTTAAAAATATTTTACTCCAGAAAATAAGCCTCCATAAATTCTCTTTTTCTATAGTTTACTCCTGATACTTTAACCCTTTTCACACAGACTTGAATTTACTGGGTGCAGTAAATTCTGTTTCTCCAGTTACTTATTTGTGTTTCCAGTCACATTCAACACCTGTGGCAATATGACTACTGCACAGGTATGAAGTCAATTTCAGCCAATTGTCTATACCTTTCCTGCCCACTTTTGAGGCTTCCACCCTGACACTGGTTACTGAATCCTATTTTACTGGTGAAACAAGTTGTTTGCCATAGTAGAAAAGCACTGATCTGCATTCCAGCATCATTCCCTTGCGAATATGTTTTGAAATGGCAGGATTCTTAGATTTGTTTTGAAGTTACAGTCCTTGAAAAAGTGCACTTGTGTTGTGCAATAAACTTGGTACTCATTCATTTAAAAATTTTTGTTGTTGTATTGCTGAAATCAATTACAGCTTTTCATACTTGAAGACTTGAATAAGTGGATTTTAGTTAGATATGCCTGGTATGATCTTGAATAGATGGAGATAAGGTGAAAACCCCAACCAAGCTGCCATCTCTAGTTTAAATGTGTTTTTTTCTTAATTTTTACAGCGTAAAATGACATATAGCCTTTCCTTGATCATTTTAATTGTGGCATTTGTTTTTTTCATAAGCAATGAATGTTAACCTCAAGATCTGCTGGATGCCCAAGTTAACCCAGAGAGTGCGGCAGTGCACGTTCACTGCAGTAAACAAGGTTTGTTTCACAAGTAAAAGAAGGCCTGATAACCAAGCCCTTGGTTTGATGTTCTCTTAAACTGGGCAACATAGCTATAAACATTTGGCTGGACATGACTTAATATTTGTATTGAAGTGATGATATGGCCACAAATTTTGATGTTACCTTAACCCTTTACCCAACGAATCGCCCGCATCCGTCTGCGTAATATGCAAATTCAGCAGTTGAAAAAATATTATTTTTCAAACAATTTCAACAAAACCATATCATGTGACCCCTCATTGGAACGAGCTTGTTGGAATGAGGGGTTACATGATATGGTTTTGTTGAAATTGTTTGAAATATTTTTAAAAATGGTATTTAAAATAAGAAATTTTGATATCGTCTGCATTGGGTAAAGGGTTAAAAACCAATAAATAATAATATCTGTTGGACACTGGTTGAAAATTCAAATATTTTCAGTTATCCCATGAGTTACCATGTTCATGGAATCTGACAAAACAAACTTAAGGGATGGTGCTGTAAAATAAATGTCCTGTTAGTGATATCAAGTGCATTAAACTACTCAAAACTGACTTAAGAGATATGCCTCTGTAACTTGTATGCTCATGTGTACATCTTTGTAATATTAGGTAAATTATCCAATAGTTTAGCAATCTGATGTATTGACTATCCCTAAGTGTGGTAGGTCACTATTTTCAGATTGCTAAACTATCATACAAATGTTTCAACCTTGGGGAGATTTTTTGAAAATCTGTGTTGCAGGGATGTACAGCAGAGACCACTTAATAGGATATTTCTGAATAACCTTGTTAATTGAATTTACTTTCAAACACAAAACTATTTACCATACCTTCAGTACACATTTGACCTTTTATTTGCATATAGGATATAGAGCAACTCTTGTTAATTGAATGAAAAATCTTCCTACATGTCAAGAAATGGCACCTAAAATCACCCAATGATCGCCTCGATTCTACTCGTATTTGGCCCCAATGCATTCAATACGGGCATTTAATCTATGATTTCTTGTTTGACAGAGCTCTGTGAGCTCTGTTAAACAAGGTATAATAGATCAAATGTTCAGGTTATCTCTAGAATACAGCAAAGTGACCAAATCCCTGTTAATTGAATATTTTTTTATTGGCACAGTGGCTGTTCAGTTAACATGGTTCTACTTTAATAACATTCTTCAGTTTTCAGTTGTGCAAAGCATTTTCACTGACATTGCATTGATAGTCTTTTTGACCAATTGTTGGAAATATATTTTTGTTATGTATGAAGTATGTATACTTTGTGATAGAGAGAGATGATCTTCAAGAAAATAAAATTATAATTATTTTAAGTGATATGTTATAAGAGGATTCTGTTTTTATTCTCCTCTGTTAGTTACCTTTTCCGATTTTTATAACTTTTCATTACAGAGTAAAATGAAAGTGTCAATGACACTGTAGCTCAACTTGTCAAGCCATGTACATGTATAGTATGTGACACAGCAATGACAAACATCTAGGTAATGACCTGATAACAAAGGTACAAATAAAGTATTGTAACGGTCTGTACATAAATACTGACCGTAGCCTGTAACAAATGTATAGATAAAGTATTGTAAAGGTGGGTGACAGTCAGATGCTAAACAAGAAAAGAAATCTTAGAGTCCCAGAGTGAGTCTGACTGAACCCCAAAATATTTGTTCTCATAGCACAGTGATAACAAAGGCACCCCAAAACACACTCATTCCTGTCCCAAGGTGAAGACAAAGGTACCCAAGAAGTTTCGTGAAGATCAGTTCATAAATACGAGCTGTATAGAAGTTGTGACAAAAAACTGATTGGACCTAATTTCGGTACAAAATGGCCACTGGCAGCCATCTTGAATTTTGGACCGCACTCAGAAACACTCGTTCTCGCCCCAAGGTGATAACAAAGGTACCCAAGAAGTTTTGTGAAGATCGATTGATAAATACAGCCTCTAGCCCGAGCCGTACTGACATGTGCACTTACAGTGTATAAGTAGCACTAAATAAATCAAAATTCATCTAATTTGCATAATTTCTGCACGAGAAAAAAACCTGCACTGTATGTGATGTATTCCATTTTACTAAACATTCACACAAAAGTTTATTCAAATCAGAACTTTCATAGAGAAGTTCTGTACAAAAGACTGATTGCATTAATTTTGGTACAAAATGGCTGCTGGTGGTCATCTTGTATTTCGGACCACACCCAAAAACACCCGTTCTCATCCCACGGTGATAACAAAGGTACCCAAGAAGTTCCGTAAAGATCGGTTCATAAATGTGGCCTCTAGCCTGAGCCGTATAGAAGTTGTGAACAAAAAACTGATTAGACCTAATTTCGGTACAAAATGGCCACTGGCAGCCATCTTGAACTTTGGACCGCACTCAGAAACACTCGTTCTCGTCTCAAGGTGATAACAGAGGTACCCAAGAAGTTTTGTGAAGATCGGTTGATAAATACAGCCTCTAGCCCGATCCGTATTGACATGTGTACTTACTGTGTGCAAGTAGCACTGAAAAAAGTTCATCTAATTTGCATAATTTCTGCACGAGAAAAAAACCTGTATTATATGTGATGTATCCCATGGTACTAAACATTCATACAAAAATGTTTTCAAATCAGCGCTTTGATATGGAAGTTCTGTGCAAAAATCTGATTGCACCTAATTTTGTACAAAATGGCTGCCATCGGCCATCTTGAATTTCGGACCGCACCCCAAAACACTCGTTCTCGTCCCACGGTGATACCAAAGGTACCCAAGAAGTTTCGTAAAGATCGGTGTATAAATACGGCCTCTAGCCCGAGCCGTATTGGCATTTGCACTTACAGTGCTGAAAGTAACACTAAATACATCAAAGTTAGTCTAATTTGCATAATTTGCTTACGAGAAAAAAAACCTGTATTATATGTGATGCATCCCATGGTACTAAACATTCATACAAAAAATTATTCAAATCAGCGCTTTCATATGGAAGTTCTGTGCAAAAATCTGATTTCACCTAAGTCTGTACAAAATGGCCGCCAGCAGCCAACTTGAACTGATTTCACCTAAGTCTGTACAAAATGGCCGCCAGCAGCCAACTTGAATTACGGATCGGACCCAAAAACACTCGTACTCGCCCCATGGTCATAACAAAGGTGCCCAAGAAGTTTCGTAAAGATCGGTTCATAAATACGGCCTCTAGCCCGAGCCGTATTGAATTGTTGACGGACAGACGGACGACTGGCCATGGCATAAGCTCAAATTTGGCTTCGCCAAAGTTGAGCTAAAAATCCATTGTTATATACAATTATCAGTAAATTTAAAATTTGAAGCTGAAATATTTTAAACTACTTCTGTCTGATGTGAGAGTAGAAAGATTCAGCATTCTGTGTCATTTAAAATGGTAATGACAACATTTAACTACCGGAATTTGGTGGGAGCGTGGTGGCTCAGTGGTAGACTGTTGGACTTCTATGCTAGAGGTCCCGAGTTCGATCCCCGTCCGAGACGACCTGCGTCGTGTCCTTGGGCAAGGCACTTTATCCCGGTTGCATACATGGGGGCACGATGACGCCGTGTACTGTGGCGTACTGCACGTCGATGGTGCACGTCTTCGGTGGTTCTCTCTGGGTACTCCGGCTTCCTCCACCTGTAAAACTGTCACGATTAGCCATTGTGCATAAGTATGTGACCTTAAACACCAATAAATAATAATAATAGTAATACCGGAAGTTGGTATTGAAATATTGGTTAAATTATTCAAGTTGATAAGGAGCAGCATGTTGGATGGGAGCATCAGCGATGAAAATATCCTTACGTTGGTTATATTATGATTGAGAAATATTGACAGTTAGGGACTATGATAGCTCTTGACGGCCAGATCGAATTTCAAAAGGTCCTGGTTGATGGAATGTTTTGAGGGGGTGTGCGGATTCTTTACCTTAAACAAGAGGTCTTAGGGACCTGAAGTACTCGCCCGAGAAAGTTGTTTAAAGAAAGATTTACGGTCACATTCCTCATCAGTGACCAGTCAACACTACAGAGGAATGAAGTAATGGACGTGTTTATAACTCTGATATCCATGTCAGATGATATCTGACCCTCCTATGGATGCTGAAAACCAAATATCTGAAGATTCTGACTGGTGGATCTGAACAAGACTTTTAAAGAATTTTCCTCATACTGGACTAAGTTAAAATTCTGGCTGCCATAGGGAGCTCAAACTTGAACTAGATTTGAGACCAAATATGAACCCAGAAACTTGATTTCAACAAACTTGAATTTGCCCCCCTGGTTTGAACAAACTTGAATCAGTCCATAAAAAACAAATATTAAAATATTTTGTTTTTAAAGAATTTCCTTCATACTGCTCAAAAACGAAGTAAAAATTTGTGCTCCCATAGGGTGCCCAAGTATAAACCCAGATGTTTTAAACAAACTGGAATCCGCCCAGCCCCACCCACAAGGATTCTGTATCCGAAGTAGCAAAAGATTCTGACCGATAGTGTTTTGAAGAAGATTTTTAAACAATAGTCCTCGTGTTGAGGATGATGTATACTAAATATAAAAGATTGTGACTGGTGGTTCAGAAGAATATTTTTAAAGCACATTCCTCATATAGCACTTAGTTAAACATCGAGCCTAAGTGTGAACACAGGGACGGAACTTGATTTGAACAAACTTGACTGCTCCCTCCCCCTCCTCCAAGATGCTGTATACGAAATATTAAAAGATTCAAAGTAATGGATTTAAAGAAGATTTTTTTAAATGCCCTTATATTACATGGGGAGCCCAAATATGTACCCGGGGACTTTGTTTGAACAAACTAGAATTTGCCCCCACTCTAAAGGATGTTTTATTTCAAATTTCAATAGATTCTGATGGTGTCTGATCGTTTTGCCCCAATTCCCGTTCGCCCCGGATCGTTTCACCGCCTATATTTGGGCGAAACGACCCAGGTATGAGGGGCGAAACGACGATAATTTTATTCATCTTTTTAAATGGTACATTTCACCCTGTTTCACCACCAATTACCATTAAAATGCACATAACCTAATGTTTTTGTGTAATGTTTTCTTTTGAATTTCGGACAACACTTTAAAGACGACATTGTCAGTCTTTATAAACCTCCGCTTCGTAAGAGTAAATTCATTATTCGGCTTCAGATAATTCAAACTACAGACAGCGAATATGTCAGTGTCATATGTAGACCGTAACAGAAAGGTGAGACGCAGGCAGTATGCTATCACGTGTGATATCTCCGCACCAATTACGTGGAGCCGGTATCTCCTTAAGGTATCAGGGAATTAAATATTTGAATTAGAGTTTCCCGCCTGGAAAATGTTGGAAGTGATGCAATCTCTAAAATTAAACAGCCTTGGGAAAATAAATTATTTCAATGAATGTTTGAAGCATTCTCTTGCCTTCTTGCATTATTGATGAATATTCCAGATAAAAAAGAGGATGATCTGATTACTTTTGGACCTAAAAAATACAATTTATATTTGGTGTATTTTTGTAGGGAATTCCCTGAAAAATATGTGCACGTGACCAGTACTTCCCTTGCTGACAATTTTTCTCTCTTATTTGTTGCATGACCCGTGTTTTGGGGTCAGAAAAAGTTGTCTGAAGGGCAATACTTTACAAAGATATTTGAATGCCAAAATTAAAGTGATGTGATCATATTTTTTTGCCTGAACGTAAAAATGGTCGTCTATGGGAAAATATTTAGTTCCTTGATACCTTAACTACGAAAATAGGAATGAGATAAGTCAAGAGACAACTCTGGCTTGCACTTTCTGTGTGGGCCATGTGACCGGGCAAGAACAGCGTCTTCAGAAAAGGAAGAACAAATCCCTCTCACATATGCGGAAATTCTCTGCAAATCAGCATATGGATATTGATAATGAGGCTCCAGAAACAGGACTTACAGAATTTGAAAGCAGTGACATGGAGATTCCTGAATCATTTGATGAGACTTAAAGTCAAGGCATGTCAATGGTCACACCCGCCTTTGATTTATCTTTTGAAATTTCGTTGTTTGATTTGGGGGCGAAACTACCCACCTCCGTCTGTGGGGCGAAACGACCCGGGGTGAACGGGGATTAGGGCCAAACGACTCCGGGAGCGAACGGGAATTGAGAAGAAACGACCCGGGACCCTTCTGATCGGTGGTTCTGGAGAAGATTTTTTTAAAAGAGGGTGCTAACACAGTTATGCCACTTGTGATACCCCCGTGAGCGAGGGATCTATATTTGAACAAACTTGAATTGACATATTAGGAACATGCATACCAAATTTTGTTCTATTCGGCCCAGAGATTTTTAGAAGAAGTCGATAATGTAGAGTTCACGATGGACGAGAAGCGAGGGGATCATTGGTACATTGGACGTAGGATCGAACTTGGACAGGTTCTGGTGTACGGTTCGACCGTCACCTCTGTCATGTTTTTGTTCCTGTACCCTGACTGCTCAAGCAGGAGCACGGCGGCTAGTAGTTAGATTTTTTCTTTAAAAAAATCGGGTGAGACGAACCTGTTAAATGCTCCCTCTTTCCAGAAAAAAAATCTCAAAATTGTTTCAGTCCCATCCCCACCCCAACCTCTCTCTACTTCGCCAAACTCACAACTGGGTGGCTATAGTTGCTTGGGCATCACCCAATAGCAGTGGCGATGTCCCGCACGCCTCCGTGGGGGTATGTGTCCTGAGAATGGCATGGTTTTTGGGTTGGAAATTCTGTGGTGGTAGTGGGCGTTTATTGGGGAGGTTGTGTTTAAGGTTTCTTAGTTTTGCTTAGTGGTCTTAATGGTTGGCTGCCTAGCCGCTTTCAATTCTTTGCTTCCCTCCTATTTGTGGCAATGCTCTGTGTCAGGGATGTCAATACACATCTAAAAACCTCGAAAATAGATAGAGTGGACCATAACTGGGCGGTTCTGGTGCATCTTCTTCGTTATTACTCATTAGGAATGTAACAGGAGGATAGATAAATGCAGGAGCTGGGATTCGAAACGTCGACCTCTAGCACACAAAGCGTCCGATTTACCCCGAGACTGAGATCTGGACCAACCAGGCTAGTCGGTAAATTGCCTTTATACCTCGACCGCTATACTTCTCTCCCCTTCTTTTGAGATTCACCCACGGTGAATCTCGCCCCAGATCCCGGACGAGCCCCCAAATGTAACAGGAGGAGAGATAAGTGCGGGAGCCGGGGTTGAACCGTCGACCTCTAGCACACGAAGTGACCGATTTACCACGAGACTAAAAAATCCGGACTAACTAGGCTGGTTGGTAAATGGCTTTTATACCTCGACTGCTGCAGGAATATACATTTCCAATTATAGTTTCCCCCACCTAAATACCTGAATGAAAATAAATCAGTTAAAATGATCAACATAAATTTTACGTTTAATCAGCTTATTTTTACATAATTAATTCAATAACATCTCTTTTTCGGCTATCGCCGATCGACACGTAGGCTGGACACAATTTTCAAGAACGCTTTTCATAATTAAAATTGAAAAGAAAATAATGTTCAAATAATTAACAGGAAATACCAGATGAGTGGAAGGTTCTCGAGAAAATTGTGTGTGTATCAAATTGGGTGCATGTAATTGCAAAAAAGAGTTGTATGAAATAGAATAATCTCCAGTGTGCGGAGCAGCAAAGCTTCGGGAGGTCGACGGTGGACCATTGGTGACTGCATAGGATGGTGACGTAATATGATGAATAGATGCAATCGAGGATTCGGGCAGTTGAAGGACCAAGTATATTGGAAGTTAACGTCATAGTTGGTTTATTATTGGTGTAGTCGAATGCGATGAAATCAGACTTGGGCGTGTCTACTTGTTGGTGCATTGTAAAGATTATGCAGTTCACGAGGTTCTGTTGCAAGACCAAATCTTAACACATCTATCCATATAAACTGAATGCAGATTAGCCTAAACAGATTAGATGACCAACCGCTAGTAAAACATTCTCCTAAAATAATTCTGCAGGCAGATGGGGAAGAGCCGAGGTGCAAGATGCAGTCTGATTGCTCGTTGTAATGTGGGAGAAACAGGCGCGTAGACAGGATTCCAAAGTAGGGGGGGGGGGGGGTCCTAGGACTCGTATAGCTTGGGACGTAATACTAAGCCTTGGCCATTGATTCATAACTGCGATGAGAATCCTATGAAGGGGGGCAGTGCTTGTTTTCTGTGGTAGACAAGTTCTGTTTCACTTGGAAAAGTAGGATCTGGTAAACAATGTCTTAGATACATAGAAGTCCTTTAAAGTGGGCAGCATAAGGTATAAACGATTGGCTAAACTTGATCTTATACGTGCGTTGTCATATCATAGCCACACTTACCTTGAACACCAGTAAATAAGTTAATCTCTAGACGGGTAATGCCGTCTGTTTGCTAGGGTGCTGAAAGTGAATACCAGGGGGAGTTGCAGTTAAGTAAAATGATCTGACTGAACGATCCGGCTAGAGGAAACATTTCTTAGGGTGTTCGGTACAAAAACAGGAATACCTGGAATAGGGTTGAGCTATTCAGAACAGACAAGAAACACTAAGAATAGTAACAAATAAGCTAAAACTGCTCCAACAGAAAGGCTCTTCTGTGCTAAGAAAAGAAGTGCCTGGAAAGAAGTCAGAAAAATAGTAACCAATATGGTAAACTATTCCAACTGAAATGGTCTTATAAGCTACTGGAATATACCCTGGAACGATCAAGCACACACTTACAGAGACCTCTCTGTCCTATTAATTAGAGGACTTTGGGTCCTATAATAATCCAGGGCCATCGAAGACTGCGATTATTTTCGGTGATTGTCGGCTTGTTTGGTGTAATTAGGTTCACATAGACACAAAGATGCCGGCCTCCACTAAACAAAATGGACGACGGCAACACGTGTCACCCTACCAACGCTCTGCGCATGCGCTATGTATCATCATGGTGAAGGCGTTACAACATGGCCGTCCACACGGGCTGCCATGACAACTCCAAATGACATCACTAGGTTACGTGACTAGGACGTCACTTCCCCCGCAGGTAATGGGGCGAGTTTCACCCCTCCTATTGCTAACATTTATAATCGGGTACTATAGGCCTCCATTTGTATGACCGACTGTGTGTGACACAAGCCCAAGTGTCAAATCTAGTTTTTTAACTGGTAGAGTGCTAAATAATTTTTAGTCATCAGAATTTGTTCACTTGTCTTTGCCTTGGTTCAGTTTATGGAGGAGTCAATAGGCACTCTCCCATAAATTGTAACAAGGCAAATCCTAACAGGCTAAATAATTTCACTTCAAAGATAAAGCTAAGCACATCCAATGGATATGAAGCCCTTAAGTTGTGGTACCTATACTTCAGAGTAAAGCCCAAATATGGGCTTCCAGCACTCTACAAGTTTAGAAAGTAAATAGTCACTAGCAAAGAGAGGATCGATATCTTAGACTCCTATCCCGACGAAAATGTCTCATCTGGAAAATTATTGGAGTTGGAGGGTATGCCCCCCCCCCCCCCCCCCCTAAAAAAAAAAATAGTTACACCTCTGCCCGCCCACACACACCCACTCTGGTGTCCCGGCGATATATGAAATATGAAAATGACTCCTTAACTGGTTAAGGGCTAGGTTATTTTTGGTGGTCTGAATTTGTTATTCAAAACTTGTTTCATGACAAATTATTGGAGAGTGGCATCAGGTACTCTACAATAATTTGTAATAAAACAAATTTATATTACAAAATATTTGCGTTTGACTGAATATGAAACATGGGCAAGGAAAATGTTGGCTTTTGCTCTTTTACCCTCATTCATTTGAATACCCTGCTAGTGACTTCTAGCCTTAACCAGTTAAACGGTTCTGCTTACTGAATGATGAAAGAATGTAGGCAAAAGGGAAACTCACAACACAAACCTAGAGCAATAAATCTGAGGAAAACTATCAGATGAAGGCGATTTACAATCCCACTCGAGATATTGTCACCAGAAATCTAGCTATAAAATCTGAGCCCGTCTTGTTGATTGGTTTTCCTAAGAGTGCGAAGACAAGATCGAAAGCCTGGGGTGGACAACGTGAGGTACGAACGGAAAGAAGGATGTGGAACATTCATGTATCCCGAATCAACAATGCATAGGTGGATTCAATTAACTCGTCCCAAAGGAGCATGCATAAAATCAAGAAACGGCATATGGCAACAGGTGCGACCATGATTTTTGTTCACAATTGATGGGTTGTATATCAAATCGGCAAATAGTTTAAATCTATATTTTCAGTTCAACGTCAAAATTCTTGCTATATGTGGACCCTATAGTAAGTTAAGCATGACACACTGAACAAACTAGAATCTTAAGAGAAATCAATAACAGTTTAAATTGTCTTTAACCAAAACTAAAAATTGAAGAAATTCACCTTAAAGTTTCCTCATCCAGGGAAACGCAAAATATTTGTTGTGGCGATCAGAGGAAATAACTCCAAACAAATTGCCGATTTTTGTAGAGTTCATGCATATTGCACATCAAACCATCTCCAATAACTCTGTATGCCTTCAATACTCGACACTGAAAGGTGTGGGAGAAGCGGATTTCAGAACATATACACTCTTTTTTCACCAAAATGCAAAATACACTTTTTTTCTCTTACCTCGATTGAGGCAGCAACTCAAAAATGTTGACGACTCCCATCAGCTATATGTATGTTGCACATCGATTGACCATTTATAATAATGTTTTAAAGTTTCATTAACCCAAACTCAAAAGCGTGAGGGGAGTTGATTTCAAAGCCATAGTACCCATTTTCCTTAAAAAAATACCATGTCAATCAAAGGCAGTAACTCAAGAAAACTGAAGCCTCCCGTTATCTTGTTTACGTGACGCACATAAACAATGTGTTGGCTACAATTCTGCAATGTTTAAACTGACGGGTTGCGAATTTATTTCACCGCGAGTAAACCATTTTTTTAAAAAGTACATTAAGAGCAATAACTCCTGGAGTTTTTTTACGTGGTGCTTATTTGTGTGCTGCGTGGTTGGTCAAACTGTCAAAGCATGTCCCCAGGTTTCAAACCTGTAAAGCCTTAAAGTTTAGAATATTTTTTTCCCGACGCTCGGACAGCAATGAGGAACATTAAGGAACAAAGCGAACTTTTATTTCGATTGAAGTTCTGTAAACTAGTCGAGTGCTAAATTATTTTTGGTTGCCAACATTTTTTCTCTTGTCTTTGTCTTGTTTCAATTTCAGGGAAAGTGCCTACAGAGACTCCCCCATAAGTTATGACAAGACAGATCTATGCAGATTAAACAAGAGGGACAACGCAAAGCGTGTGCCAATGCCCCCCGACCCGCCAAAAATTATTTTCTTTTCTAAGTCAAAGAGTGAAAAAGGGCCATAAATCTGGAAAAAGATGTGTGGAAGAAACTCGTGCTGCACAGGTATCGTTCCCCCATGATACTCTATCAAAATACCAAATATCATTCAAATCAGAGCAGCAGTGCTGAGATATAAGGGCAAATGGTTGGTACGGACGGACGGATGGACGGACGGAGGTCTCCACTAGATACCCCTTCGACTTTTCAAGTCGGGGGCATAACAAATAATGACAGTGCTACAGCAGCAAATATGTTAGACGGACACATTTTTTAATAATAATCCCTTAAGTTAAACAGGGGCAAATAACTCTGCAAATGTTTACGGGAAAATACTAATTCTGCTGTAGAATCTGTTCCCCCGTGTTTAGGTACAAGCATAGCAAAAATTATTTGAATCCGCCAAATAATGACAGTGCTAGAGCAGCAAATATGTTGGACGGACGCGTTTGTGTTACGAACGTATATGTAACGTACGAACTTACGAGCGTACGAACGAACGGACGCAGTTCTCCACTAGATACCCCCTCCGACCAGATCGGTCTAGGGCATAATAAGTTCACTTTAAATATATGAAGCACACCCATAAAATTTAAAACATTTGAGTTGCAGTACCTCTACTTCGGAAAAATGCCCAAATATGGGCATCCAACACTCGACGAGTTAAGTGATAAATTGTTCCAGAATTCAGAGTCACCACTAACAAAGTACACGAGCTAAGGTCAAAATACACCACGCCTTCAACGTTATTTTAACATAGGATCACATTTTCGTAAGTGTTAAAAAATCATTTATAGTACATGAAAAGTGGATTGCCACCACAACACGTTTGTTCATTGAAGATCAGGGTCATTTTCAACATTAATGGCTATATCTTATCGCTACACGCGTATAAAGTCACATATTGACAACCACTTATAATCTGTCACCCAGTTTGGACATTCGGGTACGTGGCGTTGCTTGTCGAGTGCCATTCTACCACAATGACAAACACTGCCCCATTTTTCAGAGTTCCCTTGCACAGGAATCTGAAACACGCGTATAAACGAGGTTCCACTTGAGCTGGGGGACAAATGACTGGAATTTTGGTTGTACTTTGTATGTTTTTCTAAAATTCTCCGACTTCCTTGGGGCAGCATTGCAACTTCCCTTTCACCGGGGGCAAAAAAAACCTTCAAGGGTTCATGTGAGGAAGAGAGTCACAGGGATGTTTGTTTGTTTATTTGGGTTTTAACGACACTTTCCACAGCCAGGGTCACATCGTGACGGAAGATTTTACGGGTGGAGGAAGCTGAAGTATCCGGAGTGAACATCGAGCAAAGGCGAACTGTCCGACTCTCCAACTTACTAACTCGGCACAAGTAGAGTCAGCAACGGTTGAAGGCAAGTGCGCCATTGACGTGCTGTACGCCTTAGTGTACACAGCGCTACCGCGCCCACGTGGACAATCGGGATTAAGAGTCTTGCCCATGACACAACGCAGTTACTGCTGGTCAGGATCCAACCGTCGACATCTAGGTTCAACACTTACACTGCCGAAAGCGACAGCTGTCACCTATTTTATGATGATTACCTGAACGTTCTGGTATGCGCGGATCAAACCTACCATCTTATTAATTGTTGGAAAGGGCTCAGAGAGCCCTTTCCAACAATTAATCAGATGATAGAGTTTCAAGTATGTCATAAATTTTATTAAACTTTCTCGAATACATAGAGGTCCTCCATATATGGATAAACTGAGTGTGGCAGTATTATTTATTTATTGATTGATTGGTGTTTGAGGTCACATACTTATGTTCAATGGCCAATCATGACCGCAACATGGAGATAATTCATGTTCAGTAAATCGTTGATATCCATGTTGCCCATTTTAGAGGACTTCCACCAGAAGCATTGGTGACTGCATGGGTCCTATTTTATCAGTCAAACAGTGCTTGTTTAACACACTAAACAAACGCTGCTTCACTCCCCGGGGTTCCCAGGGTGGGCGTGACAGTAAAAGGGTTAAAGTCCAACGTTCTATAACCAATGAGCCACCGCGATCCCTACGTGTACGTTAAGTGTGGGTGAAGTTACAGTATGCACAGAGTGATTTCGTGCTTGGCTACCTGGCTAGCAGACACCCAAGTTTGCAGCACGATGACAACCGGTAGACAGCCCGGTTGTTCATGAGTTGTAAACTTTCCTTATTGGTCCTTATGCGCTCAACATTTTTTCTGGGCTCAGTTAAAAAGCTTCTGTATGGATCCTGTGTTATTGTCTGTTTTTTTCTGTCTACCGATGACGAAAGAGGTGTGCCTGGCCACAAATCACCGTTACCGTGATTGAAATGTATCACTACCATCCACCATCCCAAATCTTAGATCCGCCACTGGCAAATGAGTCTATGAGCTGATGTCACCCAATCTTAGACAGGGACGCCTTTAGCCCCCCCCCCCCCCCCAACCATATATTTTTCATTGGATGGGGCTGCTCTGTCTGATAAACGACCAAGCCTAAATATGTTTCGACGACATTCTTGTATCCAGTTTCCGCCGCGAGAAATGTCAAAGAATGACATGATCATTAGTCATTCTTTGTTCGTCCCTTGAATGAATGGGCGGGTTATCAAGTGAAAGTCGACAGTCCGCGTTTGATAAGATTAGGCTGCCTGTGTGTGTGTGTGGTGGGGAGGGGGATATCTTATCAAACGCGAACTGCGTATATTTTTCACATCAAGTCAAAAATTGAGTTTATTAACACTCAGTATACAAACCACCAACACTATTCTCGATTGAGACTCAATCGAGAATAGTATTCCTGGTTTGTATACTGAGTGTTAATAAACTAGGGTCGGTCCGTCATGCCCTTACTCCCCCCCCCCCCCCCCCCCCCCCCCCCCCCAATCCGAAATTCGCTCCGGCGTCCCTGTTAGGCCCGTTACAGACGTTGCACTACCGTCACGTCGAATTTAATTCCGATTGGAGTCGAGTTTACTCATAATACGTGTTTTGATGTCGCGTCGAATTCAATTCTCCTTCCTACAAATCCCGCATTGTGCCAGTTTGTTTGTGTATACTGGCGGGCGGGGGATTCAGTGGATGCCCGTTCAGGGGTGTAAAAATTTATTTATACCCGCATTTTTTTAAAAATCTGTGGATGTGTCTGAAGGTTTCGGAATTTTGACCCGGTCCTGCGTGGCACGCGTAGCCCACTTTTGTTGTTATTGTTAGAAAATCAGTTTACATTGGAAGGCTTCTGGGGGTTTTAATTCGAAACGTTGAAAGTGTGTTGATATGTTCCAGTAGAGTCCCCACATGTTCATAAAGGTTTGGATTTTTTTATTCGGCCCCGTGTGGCACCCGTGGCGCCACTTTTGTCATTAGAGAATCGGTTTGTGGCGAAAGGCTCCTATGGGGTTTTAATTCGAAACTTTGAAAGTGTGTCATCCCTTTACCTAACGTAACGGCAAAAACCGGCCAGCGTTATTCTCAAAAATCGCCAATTAATTTTCATTATTTTTTTCATTTTTTGTCTCGAAAACACAGGCCATGACCCCTCGTTGGAACGATCTCGTCGAGCTCGTTCCAATGAGGGCTCATAACCTATGTTTTTGAGTCAAAAACGTTTTTTTTAAAATAGTTATTCAAGAATTTTTTTTGCAAGTGTTGTCTGCTTTTCATGTTAGGAAAAGGTTTAATATGTTCCAGTAGGGTCTCCAGATGTGCATTAAGGTTTTGGATTTTTGATTTGGCTCCATGGGGCAGCCGTAGCGTCAATTTTTCGTTAGATAATCGGTTTGTGGCGAAAGGCTCCGAGGGGTTTAATTCAAACGGTTGAAAGTGTGTTCATATGTTCCAGTAGGGTCTCTGGATGTGCATAAAGGTTTCGGATTTTTGATTCGGCCCCGTGTGGCACCCGTAGCGCCACTTATGCCGTTAGAGAATCAGTTTCCGGCGGAAGGCTCCTAGGAGTTTCAATTCGAAACGTTGCAAGTGTGTAAATATGTTCCAGTGAGGTCTCTAGGTGTGCATAAAGGTTTTGGATTTGTTATTCGGCCCGTTGGGCACCCGGATCGCCACTTTTGTCGTTGGAGAATCGATTTGTGGCGAAAAGCTCCTAGGGGTTTTAATTCGAAATGTTGAAAGTGTGTTCATACGGTTACCTCTCATTCTACCTACAGCTCATTCTGCCTACACTTTTCTAAAACAAATTAACACCTTTCCAGGGGATTAACAAGACACATACATACCCAGTGCTAAAATGGATTGGGCCACAAATCAGGACACTGACCAGTGATTGCAAGTCAGTTAATCAAAACACTAATTACTGTAATAATTGCGCATGAGTTTAATTGCTTATTGTACTATTATTTTATTGTTTTTTGTATTTTGTTTGTAGTTTTTTTCTTTTGATATGTAGTATAAATAAACAGATTTTCAGAACTCGAGAGTGAATTAATTGTTTGTGTTTGAATAAATAACTGATTGCAAAAAAGTAATACTGAATGTAAATTTTTAGAAAAAAGCAAAATTACTTAAAACTGGCCTCATATTCTTAGCATATATATAAGATTCATAGACAAGGTTCATAAGTAATCTTTGCACTAAGCAGGAATACACAGAGTAGAATTTATAACCTCTCAAGCAGATGGTCAACAGTTTCTTTTTGATGGATTTAGGTATCGTTTAAATGTACACCGAAAGTCAACAACTCGCTGGAAATGTGTATTTGATCATTGCCAAGGTCGGCTCAGTACAGTTGATGATTTTGTGAAAAATGTAACAGAGCAAAAACATCCTTGAATGGAAATGCCTCATGTTTTGAACCTCATGAGTATCACGGGAAACCGTGCCCGTGAAGAGGTAGCACCAATGCAATAAATCTACAGAGAAGAATTAGACAACATGACAGAAGACAAAGCTGCTATTACACCTTCTTTCACAAGTATAGACTCTGGTCTTTATAGACATCGCCGAAAAAAGATACCAAAACTTCCAGCAACTCTGGCAGAGGTGAAAATACAAGATGAATGGAGTCTCACAAAGAATGGAAGAAGATTTCTTGCTATTGATAATGGGTCTGGTGACAAAATTCTGTTTTTTGCTACAGATGAGATGTTGTGTACGATGCAGGAAGCTTCAATTTTATTTATGGATGGAACATTTTATTCATGCCCTAGCCTGTAGAATCAACTATATGCAATACATTGCGAGTCTGGTAATACAATGTTCCCTGCAGCTGTCGCTTTGATGCCTAATAGGCAGAAATTGGCTTATGTACGTCTTTTAATGAACTGTGTGCTGTTGTGAATGAAAAGACTGGCTCTGTTTTATCTCAAGAAATTATTCAAACAGACTTTGAAAGTGAGTGGTGGCCGAGTCGATAAGTGCGCTGGTCTCTCATGCTAGAGGTCCCGGAATCGATCCCCAGTCGGGGAAAGTTCTCGAGGTGTCCGAACACTCTCTGTCAGCATCAATTGTGGAGTTGATGATGTCACAGCGTACCGTCCTATCGGGTGGGGACGTAAAATGGCTTTCCTCTGTGCGGAGAGAGACACACTCCATGCACACTCCATGCAGGCTAAAGATCCCTTCGTAGTATTCGAGAAGAGCTAGGCCACGAAGTCGCCGCTATGAAGGTCACCCCACACACCTACGCCATTGGGGCCAAGGAGAGGCGTTAATATAAGTTGCATAACTTGTTCGCCAGTCCTTGTAAAACAAATAAGATTAAATATTAAATATAAACAGACTTTGAAGTGGCAGTGATAAAGACCATTGAGGATGTATTTCTGGACACAAAAACTCGTGGGTGCATGTTTAATTTCAGCCAGTGTATATTGAGGATGGTGCAGGGATTGGGCTTGCACAATTATATCGGACCAATGAAGGTGTGTAATGTTTAGTGATACGAGCAGCGTGTTTGCCACTGTTGCCTGTTGACCAGGTTCATGGTGTGTGGATTGATGTAATGAATGAGGGACCTGATCACACCTCGCAAATTATAGAGTTTACTGATTATGTCACTTCTACCTGGGTAGATGATGATGCAGTGTTTAGGCTTCCAATGTGGAATAAGCATGGTAATGTAGGAACGCGGACTAATAATCACCTGGAGGGCTGTCACTCAAAACTGAATCGATCACTGTCAAAAACGCATCCAAATATGTATGAGTAATATAATATAATAACAATTTGGCCAGCCGCTGATTTGTCGCGGTTCTCGGACGAGAAGGCCGTGGTTACCCCTGTACTCCCAACTACCTCCCTATTCCTATAACACAACTAAAGACAACTGAAGACAGGGATAGAAAGACAAGGTCTCAGCTTGACCATGGCGCTGCCCCAGCAGCCAGAAAACGCATCTACCGAGAAATAGACTCTCGTTTTATTCGCCTCAAGGAGCAACTCAGACAAGGACTAAAGTCATCCATTCAGTTTTTAGATGCCGCTAGCCATGTTTTGACGCTTGATTTCTGATTTTTATTGGAAATTTATGTAATTTTATTTTATTTTATTCAGATTGAAAATTCCTTGTCACATTACAGAAAACACACCTTGCTCTTTCATGTTAAAATACCGAAATTTCAGAAAGCAAATTTTCCCTACAGGGTAATTTATACTAAATCAACTTAGGAAAAATTAGCCGACTGATATCTGGGTATTCTGACATAAAATAACAAAAGTGGTTATGAAAATAGGAACAGTCTATTTATTTCAAGGGAGATTAGCTTTTATCAGTGTAGAAGTAATTAGATTATTTATTGAAAATTGTAGGCAGATTGGGTGTAGGCAGAATGAGCTGTAGGTAGAATGAGAGGACACCGTTCATACGTTCCAGTGGGATGTCTAGATGTGTATAAAGGTTTTGGGTTTTTAATTCGGACCCAAGTGGTGCCAGTAGCGCCACTTTTATGGTTAGAGAATCGGTTTCCCGGCAAAAGCTCCTCGGTGTTAAAATGTGAAACGTTGAAAGTGTGTTCATATATTCCGGTATGGTCTCTAGATGTGCATAAAGGTTTTGGAATTTTGATTTGGCCCCGTGTGGCACTCATGGCGCTACTTTTGTCAACAGATAATCAGTTTCCAGTAAAAGGCTCCTAGGGGTTTTAATTCGAAACGCTGAAAGTGTGTTCATATATGTTCAGGTAAAGTCTCTATATAGATGTGCATAAAGGTTTCAGATTTTTTATTCGGCCCTATGTGGCGCCCATAGCGCCACTTTTGTCATTAGAGAATCAGTTTCCGGCAAAAGGCTCCTAGCCTCAAGTGTGTTCATATATTCAGGTTGGGTCTCTTATGCATGCATGAAGGTTTGTTTTGATTTTTTTTTTATCCAGCACCATATGGCTCCTACTGTGCTACTTTTGTCGTTATACAATCGGTTTGTGGCAAAAGGCTCCTTGCGATTTTAATTTGAAATGTCGAAGGTGTGTTCATATGTTCAGGTAGGGTCTCTAGATGTGCATAAAGCCATTTCCACTTTTTGGAACCATTTAAACTTTCTATATAATGGTTATCGTTAAGTGATATTCCTATACCCAGACAGTACTAACTGCCACTGCAGGAAAAAAAATCAGCCTTGACGTTACCAAATATATATTCCTACATTATACTTGACAAACAAATCACAAGAAGTGCTGTTGTGCTTGTGGGGTTGGGTGAGACGCAGGGGGCAGGACATTTATTGAACGATGGATTTTGACAGAAAACCTTCTAATTGACCACGCAATACCCGCTATACCCATTATGCTGAATTAGGGGCGGATTTGGAGGGGGGCGCATCTGTTGTGCGCCGCCTATTTTTTTTTTTTTTTTTTTTTTTTGTAACTCGCCTTTTCTCACGAGCACCGAGACCAGGGATACGATATTAACTGCGATAACACACAGACATCCACTATAGTGGATGTCCATGTGTTATCGTGGACAATGGAACACTCCACATATGTATACAACCATAGCTTCTATGCGATGTGCCCTGTTGTATGAGTATTTATAAACAGACTTCCGACGGTATATGCTGCGCTCCCCCTCCCCCAGTTCGCTGCTACGCTGCAACACATGACTGAAATTACCCCCACCCCACCCCCACTACGCAACCTAAAATCTTGGATACCGAGATCCGCCATTGAAATCGGTGCTCTACACATGATTGTGTAAACATGTACATCCTTATAATACGTGATTTAAGACCGGTAAGGGGTATCATCTAGCCCCACCCCCACCCCTACACCCCCAAACACTACTTGGCAAAACCAGCACGTTGGATATTTTAAGAAGGGTTTGCGTAATGCCTGATGAAATTTTTTGTCCAAAAGTGTTGAGAGGTGTGGGACGTGTATGGCACGACTGTAGCTGACTGTTCTTCATTCGTCAGTATCCGGAATCTGCACAAAAATGGAAGACATGTGCATACTACAGGCACAAATTCGAAGATGACGTTCATAAGCCTTGAATTTAAATATTATAATCACCGTAACACGATTGGAGAACTCAGTGACAGGAACGTAGATAGATTTTTGCCAGTGGATGTGATGGCGGGGAAGTGGTCTAAATTTCCGATAAACCAATACAATGTTTCGACAGCTTTCAGATAGGGCAACAAAAAGTCTCTAAAATCGGTTTGTTATCGACATTCAGTACAGAACACGTTCTTGCCAAAATATCAGTTATTTTCCATCCATTTTGGGAAATTTTACCAATAAAACCTAACAAACCGTTTCAACATTTCCCTACAAGTAGCGCTGGACGCATCTAAGGCCGGGGGAGGGGGGGATATCAAAAAGTGCAGTCGACTGTTTTACAAGGTATCGTAAATTTTAATGTGACACTAGATAGTACTGACATTATATATCTACATCGTCCCTTGGGAGTTAAATGTCATTATGCAGCTCATTTGCATTGAATTCGATACGTCTGAAGTGCGACGTCTGTCACCAAGACGTATTTAGACGCATTTTGAATTAAATTCGTCTAGGTCAGACGAATAGTTTGTCTGAAGATCGTCTACACGCATTTATTTGATACAGACGTCGCACTTCAGAAGTTCCGACACATTTAATTAAATAATTGTCCTGGAGCTGATTTCGACCCGACGACTGTGCGACGTCTGTAAGGCCTGTTATATACGTCGCATTACCATCGCGTCGAATTCAAATAATTCCAATTAATTGAATTCGAGTCGACAGTAGTGCGACGTGAAAAACCATTAAATGCGAGTAGACGAACTTCAGACGAATCTTTGTGTCAGCCAGACGTATCTAATTCCCAAACCTGAATTAGAACCTTGTGGGGTATAGACGTCGCATCACCGTCGACTCGAATTTAATGCAAATGAAACGATGATATTCTAATCTGGAAAACACCGAATGTCGTGACGTAATTTATAATTTTCAATATGTTATGTTATGTTATTTGGAAATTCCTCCATTAATTTTTCGGAGCACCCTGTGAGAACCCCACATCATCAGAATCATCTCAGGTATTTCGTTTGGACTGAAGCTGCAGTTCGCGTCTTACACCCGTTTTATTCCGGTAGTTGCACGATTCAATGCGCTTGTACAGTCGCTCCCCGTTGATTTTTCGCAGGACCCTGATTGATTCAATGGGGGGGGGGGGGGGGGGGGGGGTTCTTTATACAAGTAATGAAGTACACAATCAGGGGAATTTTGCCGAGCTGCAGCTCTTTTGCCACAGTGGGGGGGGGGGGGTCTTTATACAAGTAATGAAGTACACTATATGCACTATATACAAGGGAAGAATCGGAGGGGGGGGGTGGGGAATTTTGCCGCGCTGCAGCTCTTTTGCCACAGTAGGGTTTTTTAGCTGCATTCCTACTCCCGCCCCAAACAGATGAAGAAAAACATTAGAAAATTAGAAAATTAGATCCGTGTTGGTTACAGACGACGCATCGCCGTCGACTCGAATTCAATTCCAAACCACACTGCTCCTCTATAGTGCCGTCCCAGAACATGGCACTATGGAGGGGCAGTGTGGTTTGGAATCCACGCCGGTATTGCATTACGTTACGTTTCCCCGTACTGGGGTTCGAACTTGCAAACCTTGGGCTCCGAGCGCAACGCGTTACGCTCTCGACTACAGCGTCCTCAATAACGTTTTCTTCATTTGTTTGGGGTGGGAGTAGGGATGCAGCTATCTATGCTCATCCTATCGGGTGAGGACATTTTCTTTTGAAACATTATGCGTCATGTTAACCCATTAAAGCATTATAAATTTCAAACAAATATGCCCTGTATATGCAGGTCAAACTATACTCGCCCAAAAAAGAAAGTGTGCATTGCAGAAATTGATCCAACTCCAAAAAAATAATTTCGTAGGTGTAAAGAGTGTTAACCTGTTCATGAATAAGTTATATTGAACACAAAAACAGCTTTCCCCGTTAAAATTGCATTAACGTTAAATGACGTGCTGCACGTTTGTGAGAAGGCATGTTTTGCACGTGGAGAGTCTGAAAATTCATGCAGCAGTGTGAATCCTTGGGTATTTAAACACTAAAGTAAGGTCTTCCTATCGTTCACATTCAAACTTGCGCTGCTGTTAAAACGACTCCACATTAGCATGCCAAGATTGACAATGAATCAACGTCTCCTTGCCCTGGATATGATTAGAGCTGGCAGAACACACAGGGAGGTTGCCCAGCATTTGAACTGCCACCGTAACACTGTAGACAGGCTAGTCCATCGACATGCACAACATGATGACGTTCGAGACCGACCCCGCTCCAGGAGACCCCGAGTTACCACCCCTGCACAAGATCGGTATATCTGTGTCGTCCATCTCCGGAACCGGCAACAAACGGCAACGACGACAGCCAGGAACATCCCTAACCTGAGACGGATACATCCTCAAACAGTAATCAAACGGCTGAGAGAATACGGCTTACGTCCTCGAAGACCTGCAATTCGTCCGATTTTGACGTTATGTCATTGTCGTGCTCGACTGCAGTGGTGTAGAGTAGGGTTAGGGGTAGGGTTAGCCTAACCTAACACTACCCTAACCCTAAACTAACCCTAACCCTAACCTAACCCTACCTAACCTAACTCTAACCATACCTAACCCACTTCCATGCTAACTTGTTCGCTTCCATGAGGCGTAGATGCACAGCAGTAGTCGGTGCAGACGGAGGTAGGTCATACCAGATATTGAGTGTGTGACTTTTGTGTTTGACCCTTAGTGTCTTTGACTTTCCACGGCACCAAGAGAATTCGTCGTAGCGTAAGGAAATTTCTCGTGTTGATCACAAATTGATTCATCTGTGATTGAATAAAATTTCCATGAATGAAAATGATATATATCTTTTTTTAGTGTTATTTTTTAGCATGCACACTTTCTTTTTGGGAGAGTATATATAAACCTTATCATATGAAAGACAATCTCCAAATGAATTCAGAGGGACGATGGGGCGTCCGTATAAATAAAATTAAGCCATAGAATAATATATTCCTATACGTGCACACAGTTAAAATGTATGTATAGATAACACGTAAGATTTGTGTGTATACTCAAACATTGTGAGCTGAGGTCGTGCGTCAGGTCAGTTCGACTCGACGGTAGTGGGTACCTATATATCAAATGAAGATCTGACGGATTTCAGACGATTATAATTCAATTGAATGTAGTGCGACGTGTATAACAGGCCTTAGGCCTTCGTCTACTCGCATTCAATGGTTATATTAATTGACTTCGACGCGACGGTAGTGCGACTATATAACAGGCTTAACCCTTTAACCAACGCAGACGATTTCAAAATGTATTATTTTAAATACCATTTTTTAAATTTTTTCCAAAAATGTAAAAAAAAGACATATCATGTGATCCCTTCTTTGGAACGGGCTCGACGAGCTCGTTCCAAAGAGGGGTCACATGATATGGTTTTGTTGAAATTTTTCGAAAAATAATATTTTTTCAGCTGCTGAATTTGCATATTACTCGGGCGGATGCGGGCGATTCGTTGGGTAAAGGGTTAACGTGCCTTGGTGTACTGTAGAATAAACATAAGAAACTGAAACAGAAAGATACTAAAAAAATGTTTGTCTACATATGGTAACTTCATTTACAAAAGATCCTGATCAATCACCTCTGTCTCTGTGGCCACATGACTACTTTGCACTTTGCCTAACACGACTAAAAGACGACACTTGCAAAAAATTCTTTTCAATAATGAAACATTTTCATTTTTGCATTAAAAGCATAGCTCTTTTCAATAAGTTAGTTATAAGGTGGGCTGCAACGGTTAATCGTGATACGCTTGAACCGCGATGCATTGCTGACGATTCAATACGTATCGTTGTTCACTATGTATTGCGATGCGATAAATATAAATAATATCAGGCAAAACAACTTCTTGGAATTTGAAAACTAGTTCAGAGAAACCCTGTTTTTGCATATCAACACTGACAGTGATAAAAATGCCATTAAAGGAATTTTTCAGTTAACCAGCATTTGGTGTTTTCCCTCTATTGTACTGAACATTTATTTGATTTATCCATTATATCTTGTTTGACAGAGCTCAATGAGCTCCATCAAACAAGATACAAGGAATAAAATGTTTAGAACATATTTTCAGAGAAGAAAAAAGCACTGGAAAATGGGTCATAAAATCAACAACTTAAATTTCTTAATGGTATGGGTTAGATCCCATTGAGAAGTTATCTACTGCTTGAAGAGTGCATCGAAATTTGTATTACAAGTAAGCAACTGAAAATGAATACATGGAGTCACCAAAGTAGCTGACAGCTGCAGTTTGCAGACCAAGGGAGACAATGTGTATCCAGGCCCGTAACTACCGACAATATATATGCACATATATCATATTTTCAAGTGCTTTCAACAGTGCATAGGTGCCCTGTAGGGCAGGGCACTCCACCCAGGAAGATAAATGAATATATTCTAAATAGAACTGCTGAATTTACAGGGACTCCCTGGCCTTTTTTTTCATGGGCAGCAGGGCATATGAACTGAGCTGGAAGTTGTACAAGACCATAGTATATCAGGTGCCCCAGCGTGCCCTAGCTGTTCAGCTCTATTCTGTTAGACAGGGCAACATTCTGGCAAATACTTCCTTGACAGGGCAGTAGTTGTGCGGGCCGTGTACCCCCCCCCCCCCACATCCGGATTTACGCCCCTGTGTGTATCATGATACATATCGTATCGTGCGCACTGAATTGTGACACATATCGTATCATTAGGGAAGCATATCGTCGCAGCCCTTGTCCTGAGCTATGTTTTGGAGGCAAAAATTGAAAAACAAAATAAAATGTTAATGACGCTTCACTCTGATGTGGCTGTAAGGATTGCTAAAGGTGTAAATGTGCAAATTAAGCGGACTGTCGCGAACTCATGAAGTTGGCATGCGATATGACTGACAAAATACAAATCATTTGCTCATTTTTGCACGCAGAGAATTAAAATGGTTATTTGTGCCTCCGGTAGCTCGTTTGTATCGCGAGGCTGGGTGTTCAGAGAGGTCTCTTGAACATATTGACACGGGACTTGATAAAATGAGCTGTTTTAAATCATAAAACAAATCCGAATCGTCTTTGGTAAGAAATGTTATCGCTCGTCCTCTCTTACCAGCTCTTCCTGTTCGACCGATCCTATGTGTGTACCTTCTTATGTCCTTGGGCATGTCATAATTTATAACAACTGAAACGTTCTCCACATCCAAACCGCGACAGGCAACGTCTGTCGCTACCAGGATATCGTTTACTCCTGACTTAAGTGAATCCAGCGAAAATTCTCGGAGCTCTTGGCTTTTATTACCATGAAGTGAACTTGCTTTGTATCCTAATTTGATTAGTGATTTTGCTAGAACATCCGCGCCTGATTTGCTGTTGACAAATATGATGATTGGATAATCGATTGAATGAGAAAGAATTTCAAGTAACCTTTTCCTTTTTTCTTTATCTGAGATTATAAACACAATTTGTTCAATGCTCTCAGATGGTGTACCAACTGCACCAATAGAAACGATTGCGGGTCTTCGCAAGTAAGACTTAGCTAATCTTTCGACCCCTGGGGGCATTGTGGCACTGAACATGACAGTTTGTCGATACTTGTCTTTGGTGTCATAATTCTGCATCATTTTAGCCTGGTTTTCAGCATCCTCAGTGTCAGGTTTTCTGTTCGTAACTGGAAGATATTGTAGTATTTTCTGTACAGTCGGCTCGAAGCCCATATCTACCATGAGATCAGCTTCATCCATAACAACGTACGTACACTGACATAGCACTAAGTATTTACTTTCTAATACATCCAACAATCGTCCCGGTGTTGCTACCACTATCTCACAGCCCGCTGACAACTTAAAAGCCTGTTGGTGCTTTGAAACTCCTCCTATAATTGATACAGTTCTAACACCAAGCACGTGTCCAAATTTACAGCATTGCTTTTCAGTCTGAAGCGCCAGTTCTCTGGTTGGTACAAGTATGATCGCGTATGGTCCATTTGTGTGATCCGGTACCTCATCCTTTGGTAATGATTTGATCCACGAAAATAAGGGAATTAGAAAAGCTGCGGTCTTGCCACTGCCAGTTTCCGCAATCCCGATCACATCTCTGTTTTGTAGGCCAATCGGTATAGCCTGTCGCTGAATGGGAGTTGGGTCTGTGAATCCAATGTTGTCAATAACTGATAAAAGTTCTTTATTTATAGTAGACTCTCTCCAGCTCCTTAATGGGAAGGGTATATTCCCCCCTCTAGATGCAATATTAAAATCCTCTCGGAAAATTCGCCAGTCACGTTCCAACATTTCCTCAGCGGACTTTTTGGACCAATGACGGTCATATAATATTTGTGTGGCTTCTTTTTCAACAATTTTTTTCTTTCTTTGTTTCTCTTGCTTTTTCTCTTCTTTCGTCCTTCTTTTATCCAACAGTTCGTCGTAAAATTTGGACTTCTTTTGCTTTTGTACCTTCAGATCAATTCCTGCAATGTGCCCCCTCCCATAAAATTGTGCTTCGTGTGGAATTTGAAAAAATGAATTTTGGTCAGCAGATGTGTCATCCTTCTGGTCCCAGTCAAACACAAATTTTCTTCTGTTGTGGTGCTTTTCTAACTTTCTTTTCTTTATCCCAAGGTACCTTTCTTCCAACAGCGCATTTTCTCTCAATTGTTCATCCCTGGTATTCTCCGAGACTTTACTCAAAGAAGGGTTTTCGTGATCTCCATCTACTTCCCAAGCACGACAGTTACGCTTTTGTCTGCGGTCTTCTCCTTTTTCATTGTCTTGACTGATATGCAGATTTCTCGATTTTGTTGAATAGTTTCGTCTATTTTCGTCTATGCTGCTTTTCTTGTTACAGTCAGGCAAAGCTTGCTGGACGCACCCCGTCTCTACCCCTGCTCGCTCTGCCCTGGAAACAAATTTTGGACGCATTATTGATTCCATTTGCCTTCGTTTCGCAACTAAAAACTCTTCTATAAAAGAAGGTATACGGAGTGGTTGCTTCTGTTTTCGCGGGGTACTTTCGTCATTAGCAATTCTTCCGCCACAGGTCTCATCATTCGAAATACACAAAGATCGTATAGTTTCTGTAATGTTGGTAGGCCTGACTCGACATTCATTTGGGTCTCCATTGATCTCATTCTCATGTCTGTGAGTATGATGTGTCCTAGACCTATCCCCTAATGTAATGAGTGAGTGTGTGTTTCGCGATGGCCTTCTTTCAGTAGGTCCTTGTTGTGTGCCACTAGACATTATTTCTCTATCTTCAACGTCCCGTTGCATTGTATCAAATACCCACACGTTACTTATATTTTTATAAAAACCGGTGTGACTGCCTATCGCAGTTAGGCAATGTCTATATAAATATTAAGGCCTATAAATACGGAACAAAAGTCTCACCTCGGGAAAAAAACATGTCCTGAACCTTTACATTCACTCGGTGTGTTATTGAATAGCACGAATTCCTCAACAACGACGATTTGTACTATTGAAATGCAATCGAACAGAATTTAGCTCGTCACTTTATATACTTAATCGGGTTGAAAAAAAGAACGTATATCTGACGATGGAAAACTGTTGGCCTATTATTTCTGTTCATGGAAAACGTTTATCCTACGTAGAATTAAAATACAAGAATTTCACAATCGGAACTTGATTTTTAATTTGGCAATAATAAGGAGAGAAGAAATTGATGTTAGGGTGGGAGTGGTAATTAGCGCTTATTTGAAAAAAAATTGCTGTGGGGTTAAAGTATGGGCTACTTTTCTGTTCAAGCTTTACAAATTACACTGAAGGACAAGTTACTCGAGTGATGTTAATTGTCAGAAACCCTATCCAAAGATGAGGCTATGTTAATATGTTAATCAGCCAAGTCCCCAAAGCGATACCAGCTGCATTGCTACCCGCCCCCCCCCCCCCCTCCCCACCCGCCTTAAGAATGGCCTTCCTTGACCTGTTCAACTTCCGCGCCCTTTCCTATTATAGTTGTAGTATATACTTTTATTGCAATATTCTGGGTGAGGAAGGCTACTTGGCAAAAGTCTATAACCTATAGGCTGGGGCCGTGGTTCAGACAGTCGACTGGTGTCGTTGAATTCTTGGTCGATTTTCGTCTTGGTTCAAGAGGAATAACAATTCTAAAAGGGTATCGGCTAGATAATACGATGGCAGGATAAATGTGTCATTTGAATGTTGCTTACAATGCACCTTATCGTTGTGAAACGTATCTGACATTTCACAAATCGAAGTCTCGGACTATTTACAAATGCTAAAAATATATAAGGATGTGTCTGATTGTTGGCTGCGTAGTTCAGTATTCCACCTTCTGAGTGGTCATAGAATTGGCATAATTGATCAGATTCATTTTGGATTTTTTAGGCTGGTCGTATTTTTTAATAATTATTTCGACTTCATAAAAGAATAACTGCACTACTTGATTGGACCAAATGACAACTTTATTAAAAATGGAATGTGGTGAATTACAATACTTTTGTTTCTTTTGTCAAAAAAGCAAATCCCACTCACGTAGATGACAAGTCATTTGAAGATGGATATGGAAATAAGCTATGTGCAGTCAAAAAAAACTCGTTGGAAAAGTCACGGTGAAAATTAAGAATTTTTATTCATTTTGATACGGCTTTGTGGAAATTTATTCCCATACATGTTTCCTTGCAACCAGCTCAATAACATTAAACTATTGATGTTTGCCTTCGTCGCAGTTATCATTCAAGTCCTCGTTAACAAAGGATTTTGAAGTAGACTTGTAAATCTTACCGTAAGTACTGTTTTCAGTTTGTATTATCTATCTTTCACATTCCTAACTGAAATAATTACAATGTCTCAATTGAAGAAGTGATGAAAATCCGAAATTTTGAACTTTAAACAAACTCTTCGCAAATGAAGCCGAAATTTTAAACCTGTTAATCTATACCCGGAAAGTGTAATAGTAGTAATAGTAATAGTTTATTCAAGCAAAATAACAACTACAGCAGGGGTGGCGCCAGGGATTTATCGACAGGGGGGGGGGGGGGGGGCTGACCTCTCCGACATGGGGGCTATAATATTTGACCTCCCAAACGAAGGAAAATGGGTGAAAATTGGTAATTTGGAGAACCAAAATAGAAGCAAATTGAGTATGTTTGTTGATTATTTAACGTAAACATATTATAATAAGGTCGGGAAATATTTCATCTATAAAGCCAGTTTGACGAACGGCTGCCTAACTGCATAATCGTTTTGAAATAAAAATAGAGTGTCTCTCTCTCTCTCTTCTCTCGCTCTCGCTCATCTTTGCTAATGGGAAATGCAAACATAAGATTAAATCGCATATTATCATAAACATCAAAATTCAACAAATTTGGCGAGATTTGCGGTTTACTATCATTGAACGACTTGTAACTCTCTGCATTCTATTTCTTCACCAGTTGTGCCTTCGCGGGAGAACGCCGTCGCCCCAACCCTAGTCTGAGTGTGGACGCCGTTCTCCTACAATTTTAACAATCTTCACGAATATCCAACACAGCGAGCATTCAATCGTCTTAGTAGCCGCACTAAACCCATTTTAGCTGCGTGTGGCACCAGAAGCTCCGCCTGGACAACAATTCCCGCTTCTTTTAAAGTGTTTTGTGTACTATAATTTGAAGATTTTGAAGTTGACTCCGTGACCCCAACAATGAGAGGAGGCAATCCCTCTTAGGCTGTCAACTAATGACGCCTCTCACATCGGCAATCGCTGTGCGTTGAGCGCCTACTCGAACGATATGTGAACTAGCGTCCAGCACCATCAAGACCTTTTTGATCTGTGTGGGAAGGAAATCCATCACTAATTCGTTGAGTGCTAATTAGGAGCCTTCACAAACACGCCCGATCGCTTGGGGGACCAAGAGAGAAGTGATGGTGACGCACGGTGCTCAGTTTGTCAACACGTTCATTCGAGAAATACTCATTACTGACCCCCAACTGGCGTTTTAAGTAATGTTTAACTTGATGCAAAGTGATGGGGGCCATCACTGTGGGCCCCGCATTTGAAACAGTTTGCAATTCGAACAGTATTCATTACAATAAAGCCCATACAAAATCTTCAGGCTTATTATAAATGGAACACATCGGGTTCACCCTCACCTAAACTTTGTTAACTAGTGGCTGTCGGCATTCATAGCAAAACAGGTCTAGATTTTTCTTAAGTCTAAACTAAAAAAATGGTTGCATAGTGTATTAAAAATCTCCACAATCTGTAAAAACTGTCTGGTCAAGAGTTAATGTTAACTTATTTTGAAGCAATTAACACACATATGAAATCTGAAAGCCCTAGGATACCAGTGGTTGCCTGCAATCATATATAGCAGAACAGGTCAGAAATTTTCCAAGTCCACATTACTCCTTCAACATTGATGATGTAAAAAATGATATTTTAGACGATTCAAGTCCCATAATTCTGGAGCGACAAATCTAAAAATTGTCAGCAAATGAAAGGGAGGTTCGTTTGATCAATCTCAAAAGTGTGTATATAAATTATAAGAATCAGTCAAGACAAACTTGAGTAATGATATGACATGTGAAAAATTGTCATTTTTTACGATTAAAGTCGCATAACTCCAGAATGTCAATCCTGAAAATCATAAGAATTGAAAAGGATGTTGCCTTTACTGGTTGTAACATTGCTACAAAATTCCTAGAGATTTGGTGAAAGCATTATTGAGTCATCATTCGAAATGTAAATCATTGCCAATTTTTTGAAGATTCAAGTCCCATAACTCTGGAAAGAAAAAAAGAAAACAGTCGAAAACGAAAGGGAGCTTCGTTTGATCAATTTCAATATTGTGTATAAATATTATGATAACTGCTCAAAGGAAACTCGAGTTATCGTACGACATAGGAATATGCTAACGAAGAGACGGAGTGATTACTATAGGGCTTCCGCAGAAGGCCGGTGGGGCCCTAATAAACGATTATAATAATAACACTTCGGCCGGCCGCTGATTTGTCGCGGTTCTCGTATGAGAAGGCCATGGTTACCCATGTTCTACCAACTGCCTCCCTATTCCCGCGCTTCTTCTCTCCTCCCAACACTCGGAGACGAACTGCTTGATGACATCCCTTGCTCCATTCTTCCCAATCTCCCCGATTAGTATATTAACCCTCTCCTTTGAGTCGCCCCCTAACCACATGTCCTTCATTCTCCCATCCCACTTCTTCATTATACTCCCCGTGAATCTTGTTCTTTTAGACTGGTATTTTAGGCATTCTATAAGAAAGTGTTCCAGTGTCTCCACCACGCCCACGTTACACATCTGGCACTCCTTTTCGCTGTTTTTCCCAATTTTTCCCCTCAGCTCCAGGGACCGCGACCTCAGCTTGGACAACAGTGACCCCCCGAAGGTGCCATCGAGGTACTCTTCAAAACCAGGCTTCTCTTTATCACGCAGGCCACCCAAAGATCTCTTTGATTTGACCCCCTCTCGCCAGTTACGGTTACAATCCTCCATGACCCTTTCTCTGACGATCTTTTTGCCCTGGTTTGCCCCAACGACAAGGTCCGAGATCTCCATTGAGTAGTTTTCTACTAGCTCCCTCACTTGGACCACCCACCCCGTCTTGATATTTGAGTTGAAAGTTCTCAGGAACATTACTTTACACCATCGGCTATCGGGGAGATTTACCAAATAATTAAGATAACCGAGTTTCAATAGGTCTATCCTGTCCTTGATCCTCATCCACCCAAGCTCACCCCTGATTGCTTCTAGTGCTGCGGCATTACTCGAGCCTGTTATCCATCGGCCTGCATCGTTCTGCAGGATTCCCAAGATCTTAACAGCTGTCTGGTTTAGGGGTACAACCTCCGTACCGTATGTTATACTTGGCAGACCCACCATTTCCCAAATGTTTTTCCCCACGAAAACCTTATTGAAACTGTTTCTCCCTGTAAGTTTCATTTGGTTAAGGATTCGCTTCCCCTTCAGAATCAATTTATTTGTTTGGTTTCGGTAGATGCCTCTTCCTGTGATGTTTATATTTACCCCCAGGTATTCATAGTCACTAGTCTCTCCTACACTAAGAAGTCTACTGCTACCTTCCGGAATGCAGAACTCACCCACTCTGCACCTTCGAGTGGGGTCCACTTTGCGGCCCACGGGTATAACTTTGCTCTTGCTTTCATTAAGTTTGAGTCTCCATTTGCTCCCATATTTCCCAACAATTCCCAGCATCTTCTCTAACCCCTTTTCGCTTTCTGACACTAGCACCATATCGTCTGTAAAAAATAGCCCTGAGATCTTCAAGTCACCAACTGCAACCCCCTCATCGCTATGCAGGAGTTCATCTCCTAAACCTTTGATGTACAATGCAAAAAGAATTGGCGAAAGGATACACCCCTGTTTTAGGCTTATCTCCATAGGCACACGTTTTGTTGTAATGTTACCCAGGCTAAGTTCACTCTGTACATCTTTATATAATGCTTTCATAATCCCAACAAACTCGCCCCCAAGCCCAGAGCCTCCAGCTTGCGCCACATACCCTCCCTCCATACTCTATCGTATGTCTTTTTAACATCCAAAAAGGCCATGAACATCTTTTTCTTTTTTGCTTTCGCGGATTCTATCATTTGGGATAGCGTGAAAAGATGGTCAGTGACTCTCCTTCCCTTCCTGACGCCATTCTGGATTTCTCCCAAAAAACCCTTCTCTTCAATCACCTCCTCTTGTCTCCCATACAGGACTTTACAGAAAACCTTTCCGATGTTGCTACTGAGAGAGATCCCTCGATAGTTATCCAACACGTCTTTTTCCCCCTTTTTGTGAATAAATGTCACTTTGCTTTCTCTCCACTCCTTTGGGACCTCTTGTTTTTCTATGGCTAGATTGAATAGGGCAGTTAGGCTTTCCACAAATTCCTCTCCCCTTTTTTGATAAACTCGTTAGGAATTTCACCCACTCCTCTCGCTTTTCCACCCCTTAATTTTGATATCACCTTTCGCATCTCGCTCCGTTTTAATTTCGCTGCACACGAAGTTCGATAGGTTTTCCTCGACCTGATTCGGACACTCAGGTGGGCTCCCTACGCGTTTACCTTTTCTCAGTGCTTGACTAGTTCTGATGCGTCTTGATCTTGGTCGTCTGTAACTCTGCCATCTACTTTAATAATCTGTGGGTTACTTCCTTTTTTATGTTTATTCACCCATTTCCAAAATACGTTCGAACTCGACCCCCCCCCCCCCCTCCCCTGTCGTTCTTATCGTCCTAATAAGACTGTTATATCGTACTCTCCGATTATCGTCTTTAATCTTATTTACTTTATTTCGTGCTTGGTGGTATTCTTTCTTTGCTACTGTGGCCTCGTTGCTTTCCGCCCCTTAAGTTCTCTACTTCTCCTGTATGCAGCACATTTAGCTTTTCTTTCCTTTATGGCACTTTTCAGTTCTTCATTCACTCTGTACCCAAGCTCCCGTGTTGGCACCCTGATCTTTCCTACACTTTCCTTCCCTGCCTCCACAAGGCTCGCAACTATGACGTCGGCCATCTTCTGGACACTGCCCCTCTTGGGTACGGTTGCAAGCTTTGGTTTCAGTTTTTCATTGAACTTCGCCCAGTCAGCATCTTTTTTGAGTTCCCAAATCTCCTTAGTGCTTCCTTTGCTTTTTACTAGATTTTTTGGCCCTGATCGTCACTGTAATGATACTAATCAAGTTGTGATCACTATCCACCTCCATTTTACCCTAATCATCCACTTCAACCCTATCACCTCCCTCCATAAATAAATATCTGTGAGGATGTAGTCGATTATTCACACGCACCCCCTTACTTGGTCTACCCGTTCCTCGTGTCTTACCCACGTTTCGCTTAAGCCCATGACGTCACCCTCCTCTGCCTCGATCAAGGTAGAAATTTCACTTACTTTCCGGTGGAGACCCTGGATGTTGCTATAACCCACTTTCAGGGTATCAAGGTTCATTGGCTTCCGCCTACTGGACCCATTATTATCTAGTCCCTGTATGTTTGTATATCATATTTTGTGTACCTGTGCTTTCCTTGGGAAGTTATTCTTACTGATTTGGATTTTTGGTCCCTTTTCCTTGTCCCATTTTTTACGACTATGGTTCGTAACACATTTCCTGTGTTCATTCCTCCCTTCACTGTTCCCCCTCCCCTCCCTATACCAAAAAAAGGCTCCACCACCTGCAACATATTTCTTCCTAAAACCTCTGTACCCCTTGGGCTAAGTAAAATGGAGACCATCCCTTCCATATAGGTCCTTCCTTTCTGTCCCAAAATGATCTCCAATTGTCTACAATAGGTATCCCAAGTTCCTTACAATACTCCCCCAATTTCTCGTTGGTTCCAATGATCCGCGAATTACGCTCGCCCCCACCACTTAGTACTGGGAGAAGCCCCGAAACCACTACCTGTGCATTCTTGGCATTCAGTTGAGTTATTAAGCCCTTGTAAGTCTCAATAAGCTGAACTGATTTTCTCTCCCTGATGTTGTTGGTACCCACGTGCACAACAACCACTGGGTCTGGGCCTGACCCCTTTACTAATCCACCCACTCTGTCCCTTAGGTCTTCCACCCTAGCCCCCGGAAAGCACAAATTGGTCCTGTTGACACTATCGGGCCCACACACCAACCTATCTAACCCCGCACTATACTACTCCCTGCAACCACCAACTGCCTCTTTCCTGTCCTACTACCCCTGTTACCACCTCTGTTCCCACTGGACCGACTCGTAGTCTTGCACTCCGCCACACTAACCTCCATGCCTACCCCCACCTCTTCAGACCCCACCTGCTCCTCAGAATTCTCAAAATTACCTAACACACTAAATCTATTTTGGACACTGCACTCCACTTTTTGCCCAATCCCACTACAAGCCTCCTTGTCTTCGTTTACCACCTTCCTAACCTTCCCTCTGACTCCTGCCCTGACAGACGTCACATGGTCATCTCTACCCCCCCCCCCCCCCCCCACTATCCGATTCTAAACGAATACGCATTTTGACCCCCCCTCCCCCCCGACTCACACTACTAGTCTGGGGATTTGACGCCCTAGCCCCTACTTCTCCCCTACCCACAATCCGACGGACCTTCCTGTTCCCAAAAGACCCACCATCCACGTCAAAAGTCCGCTTCCTACTACCCACCACCTCCCATCCCCCATCGAATGCCACCCTAACTGGGATAACACCAGACTTTCCTGCCTTCCCCACTTTCCCTCCCACCACCTGCACCTCTTCCTCCAACTTTACATATGCCTCTAGCTGCTGCTTTAACTCTTCGCAGATGGCGCACATCCCCAACTCCCCCAGCTCACGCCCATCCACACACACCATATCACAGCTTCATTAACCCCCATCGAATGCCACCCTAACTGGGGTAACACCAGACTTTCCTGCCTTCCCCAGTTTCCCCCTCACCACCTGCATCTCTTCCTCCAATTTACATATGCCTCTCACTGCTGCATTAACTCTACGCAGATGGCGCACATCCCCAACTCCCCCAGCTCACGCCCATCCACACACACCATGAACAAACAGGCAGAAAAACAGCTTAACTGTGGCCTTCTACCAGAAAGGGTTGCCTTCACCGACTCAAATAAAAATTACATCAAGATTAAATACTGTTATAAAAACTAAATAATAAATAGAGAACGAGAAGGTGAATAAACAGGCAGAAAAACAGCTTAACTATGGCCTTCTACCAGAAAGGGCTGCCTTCACCGACTCAACTAAAAATTACATCAGGATTAAATACTGTTATAAAAACTAAATAATAAATAGGGAACAGGAAGGTGAATAAACAGGCAGAAAAACAGCTTAACTGTGGCCTTCTACCAGAAAGGGCTGCCTTCACCGACTCAGCTTGAGATTAAACCTTAAGATTTAGCAAGATGTGCTACTTTTATCTTTACAATTTACATACTTTAATGAAAACTAATTCTACCTTCTTCTTTTAAGCAGGTACACAGAAGAGGCTTTTTGACCAGAACCCCAATAACCGCTACAGACAGTCTAACCGTTATGGAAACAGTCACCCCCACGGTTCCTGAACATCCTCCACTCCCTCCCTAAAAGTGGTCGGCCACTTTAATGGAGGCGAGTGTTGGTCCTGCGTCCCGCCTCTGCCCCTTTTTGTAAGCGCAATGCACATCTTTTTGTCCCAACCCAATAGGATTACAATGCAGGCCTGTCCCCGAACCAGGGAAGTTCGGGTCTTCTTCTTGGTGGTTCCCGAAAGGGGTCGTTGTTGTTTCCTTCAAAGACATCCTATCAAACAGAGACAGCCTGAGGCAGATTATACTTGCCAGTGATGGCCTTCACTTAAAATCATCTCCGAAGTGGCAGACTATACTTGCCCGAAAATCTAGACAGACTGCACCCTCGGGGAGAGGTAGTACCTTTGTGAGAGGACTCAACCTCCCACACTGGTCGCTCATCAATCAACGAGAGCGCCTAACCACAACTGGAGACACCTGCCGAGTACCGGATCCTTTCCTCCTTCAACACGCCTAGACATGTGACAGCCAATCACAGGCCCGTCGGAACCGGGGGGGGGGGGGGGCTGCAGCCCCCCAATAATTTGCTCATATTTCGACGTTAGTTTATCCATGATGGGAGCAACCGATGTAATCTGAATAAAACTGGACATTTCACTATTTAACTCAGATTAGAACAGTGGCACACGCACACCCACCCCACCCCACCCCCACAAATTTGTCAAAAGTAGGCTTTACTGGGCTGGGTTGGTGGTTTCTCCACACGGGATGCCCACTGGTTACCATATTCCGACATTGCTGTTAATGATTACTGGATTGAGTGGGTTCCATGTGGGCTTTCTGCCACCAATAAAACTGACAGTCGTGTTTTCGCCTAATTGTGGAAAGCGATGTTAAACCCCAACCAATCACAGGGTAATTCATTGCATGTTCACTATTCCTGTCATTCTGCTCGGAAATCATGCTGAATTGATCAGAGAGCTGACGTATTTCCTTATTGACGATGTATTTGCTCAGAATCACTCAGAATGTATATTTGTACATCTTAAATTAAAAAAAATTCCCGGACCCCCACCAACGAAACGGGGAGGTACCCCCACTCGTGCTCACCCCCACTCGCCTCTTCGCGGTTCGGATGACGCTTCGCGTCATAGGAATATACGATTTATTTGCTCAGAATCAACCAGAATGCATGTTTTTACATCTTAAATTCGAAAATTTCCCCCACCAACGAGACGGAGGATACCCCCTCTCGAGTTCACCCCCATTCGCCGCTCGGATGACGCGCCGCATCATCGGAATATAGGTCCTACCCCCCTCCCCCCAAATAAAATTAGCTTACTACGCCCCTGGATTAGAATTATGAACGTATCACTGAATGTATAACATGCACCTGCATATGTTGATGTGCAAACGTTTTGAGCAATTCCTTTGGCAGCTTAGAAGACCACGACAACCGTTGGCATAATGATAAAACTAATGAATCCACCATAAGGCCTGACTGTTTTTTAGCATGACGGAATACGGCCACGGCCTGCAGGTGAGGCCGGTGTGAGAACCGTCCCCAAATGTTATGGGGTTCTATTGGGATTTTTGAAACATTTTGTTAAAAAAACAACTTTTGCCGTTTAAAAAAATCAAGAGGTTTTTGCTTCAAAAGCTACCAGAATGCTTCCTTTGATTGCCCTTTTCAAAAAAAATTTCTGGGGGAGTAACCTCCCCCCCCCCCCCCAAAAAAAAAAAAAGCTTGTGCCTTCAGCACTCGCACCAGATGCCTTCGGCATCTGGATACCCCATACCCATTTAGTATCAGCCAGTTCACCCAAATTAGCAATATCAGCCCCCCCCCCCCCCCAATATAAATTTCGTTCCGACGGGCCTGCAATCATATACAGTTACCGAGGATCGAAAGGGGCTTGTCCCTCATACCGTCCCTGCCTGCCTTCGGCGCGCGAAATCATTCCTTTGTTGTTTGTTGAAATTGGAATATGGATGCACAGTGTGGACCCCTGTCTACAAAAAGACATCCAGAAATTAGAGATGACTCAACGACGAGCTGCGCGTTTTGTCTGCAATGACTATCGCAGAGGCAGCAGCGTAAGTGGTTTTGTCTGCAATGACTGTCGCAGAGACAGCAGCGTAAGTGAAATGCTCACTTGGTTGGCCGTTGCTTCAAGAGCGTCGGAAAAATAAACGCATTCAGACACTCGGCAATATCATATCTGGAATTGATGCCATTCCAAAAGATCCATATATTAAGAAAGGACCATCTCGTACAAGGAGTAATAACAACATGAAACTGGTGGTATACAGAACACACACTGAGGAATTCAAAAACTCTTTCTTCCCACGCACGTCGTGGATTGGAACGCCAGTACCCAGACCGCCATTGACACACTTTGTGTCAAGGCCGCAGAGCGCAACTAACTACCACCATCCTTCCAACCCGTGTTATAATACGCGATCTACGCGATCTACACTGTAAACGTATTCAGATTCAGAAGTTCAAATCGCGGTTTCGTCCGACATTTTTTGCCAGAATTATGTCCCTTTTCCGTTTTCGAAAAAATCAATCTTTTTTTCCGTGGAACATGTGGCCGAGAGGCCTTTTATTTCCCACTCTCCTCTCTGATGGCACATTGTTGTTTATTGGTGACGCAGCTATAGGGTTGATAACACACGACCGTTTGGGGGACGGAAACGACTTAGGGGCCGAAATTACTAAGATCGAAGTGACTTGAGCAAATATTTACCAGAAGCAGACTCTTCTTTTGGAAAAGTTAGATGGATCAGGGACCGAATACACCCAAACCGTCCTCTGGCCGAACCGTCCTCTAGCAATTTGACCCAAACCGTCCTCCAATCTAACCCGAACCGTCCTCCACAGCGACCGAACCGTCCTCTGAGCAATTTGACCCGAACCGTCCTCCAGAGAAAGAGCGAATGAGAGAGAAGTGTGGTAGAATAATAACATAAAACTGGTTGTTTATTTATTGATTTTATTTATTTATTCATTTTCAACTACGTTTCAAACGTTTTTTTTTTTTTTTTTACAAAACATAATAATGATTATATGACACGAATACACGATAACAAAACGGGAACGGGACAACTCGCCCCAGGGACAACCCGCCCCAAACCGGGTGGGACAACGCGCCCCGAGACAACCCGCCCCAATTTTTCTTGACTGTGATATTGGACTAGTAGTCCAGGCACATTGGACATAAAAATGAGAAAGTAAGGGAAAAAATCGGAGAAAGCTGATTTTTTTATATGTTTCCGGGACACACATTGCGGATAAAGTGTGAAAAGTCCCCGCGAATCCGAGTTGAGCTTTTTTAGTTATAGCGTTTTTTTGATGAAAAAAAAAATTTTAAAAAAAATTCGACCCAGCTCCATATTTCTCATTCTTATTCGCCTTAGTAGGGAGAGAATCATAAATATCGTGCTGAATTATATTGAGAATACATATCCCCAACAGAAAATGCCAACTTTGTACCAATCCTCACACTCAATGGTGAAATATTCACGAAAATGTACAAAATTACGAAAAAATTTTTTATTGTTTTCATACACACAACGGTACACAACGTCCATTAAATCAAATCTACGACTACTTTGGGAGTTAAATTATATATCAAAAATTGCAGAAAAGCAATGGCTTTATAATGATATATAACAATAGTCATTTATTCCATAATGAACTGGTGAAACGTGTGAACTATTAACCATACCCCCTAAACTCAAATTCAAACGGCATCGACTTTTCTCATTCAAATACCGTATTATAGCATCATTGTTTCAATTTCCATGTTCGATTAAATCACATAATGTGGTGTTCGCCTACACTCAAGATGCATTGGCATGTCCGTAGGACGCACAGGAAAGCTTTGGGTACAATACTACGAGCAAATAGGTCTTCTCCAGTTGTTCTTGAGAGCAGAGCGCACAGGCGACTGGGAACTCCACACATATTGTGTTCGCAATATGATTCCAGTATTTCACGCAGGTGGTCATTTTGCATACGCAAAAAGTTTTCATCTCTATTTGCAGCAGATGAATGAGCTAACAGAAATAATGCAACAGGATGATTTGAAGTTGTTCACTGAGAAAGGTTACTTTACCATAAGGCGCTCAGATAAATTCTGGGACGGGATATATTCTGATCAGACCATAGAGCAGTGTTTAATGAGAATGTTCAAGCTCCCTGGTGGTCTCACACATGGCAGGGGAATAACCGATAGCACTGTTGCGAAATGGGTACATGGACTACCTCTTTGCCTTCCGATATGTAATGCTCTCGAAAATTTTGTTCATGTTCACACTGGTCATGGCGAACAACATCGGGATCTCCGTCAAAGTTCACAATTGACTGATGCCAATGATATCACCAAATTATTGAACTGGCTCAGAGTGCATTCCCCCTTTCAGAATAGAGATCCACTACAATTAGTCTCTATAGCGACCGGGCTTGTGGCCGACGAAACTGTGAACTGGGACCAAGTTCGCAAAATTGGTGAATGTTGCGTATCGAATGTTGTAAGCAAAACGTTCAACAGCATCAAACTACGACGTGTTGACACTGTGAAGTCTTTCGCATCGATGGCAAATAGCATCAAAGTCCGTGGAAGTAAGGTAGTGATTGACCCCACAATTCTGTTCAACCGCATCACGTGTGTTATTCAGTCACAAGCAGAGATGGAAGAGTATCTCAAATATGAACTCGCCCCGAAACCACCAGCATTGTTTGATTCTGCTGGAATGAGGAAGACACAGAAAAGCACGCTCGGTAAGATCCTCAAAACATACGGTTCCGAGCAAACTAAAATCCCAGAACATTCTCTGTTTGTTGTAGATGGTGGATTTTTATTGAGGGCAGTTGTATGGCCTAAACAGTCGTCATATAAGGACATATGTACATCATATTCCAATTATCTAGTGAGACATTTTGAGGCGAACGTCGTGGTTGTTTTTGATGGTTATGCTTGTACAATGTCGACAAAGGGCATGGAACAAGCCCGTAGATCTAAAGACAGGTATTCCATTGATATCAATATCTCACCCGAGTTACCAGCCACCACACCCCAATCCGATTTCCTTGCAAATGCCAAGAACAAAACCCAACTGATCGATCTTCTAATGCAGGAGCTATCTGCTATCAATATTCAGTCCAAGCAGGCCGAGGCTGATGCTGATGTACTGATAGCCGAAACTGCACTTGACATCGCTCAAGATGACAACAATGTTGTCGTTGTGGGAACAGACACAGACTTGTTAGTCATTCTTACCTCTCGAGTTCAACCGGGATGTAATATTCACATGATGTATAAGTCCATTACCCCAAAACTTACTAGTTTCAGTTGGTGAAATAGCAACCAAAATGGGTGACCATAGAAGCAACCTCCTTGTAGCACATTCTATAAGTGGTTGTGACACTACTTCTGCACTCTTTCGAGTTGGTAAGAAGAAAGTATTCAGTACAATTGTCTCCGATGTTACTAGCGACTCACAACAGTATGTCAACACAATTTTGGCGGATGACAGTACACCAAGTGCAGTAGCCGCTGCCGGGGAACAACTTCTCCTGATCTTATACGGGAGTAAAACTGTTTCCTCTCTCGACCAATATAGATATGTCACTTACAAGCGAAGCCTGGCAATCTGACATTTTCGTTAACTTTTCATCTTGAAAGTGCGGGTACCAAATAACAGTTCTTTAGTAGGTAGCTGCGGACTGCTCGTATTGAATGATTGGAATGCTAAGAATCCTGCTTCGACGTTACCCTCTGTCGTTTTCAGTTAGTGACCCTTGGCCAATCACTTCTTCGAATCTTGCGCCTAATTCATCACTGAACAGAAACAACTGGGTCACCCTTATCACCTCTCCTTCTTGCAAGCGACAAAACTGCTATCCCTGCGTGTAATTGCTATTATTGTTGTTATTATTATTGTAATAAGGGTAATGGTGATGATGGTAGTGGTGGTAGTGATGATGATGATGGTAATAATAATAATAATAATAATTATTATTATTATTATTATTATTATTATTATTATTATTATTATTATTATTGTTAATTTCTTCTTTTTTTTCTTCTTTTTCTTCACGTGAAATCTCATCTGTTGCAAGACGGATTAATCTTATGGTACGATACGGGGTCGATCCCACTTGTCTTGTATCACTTCAACCTTTCAGGCAGTCCTTCCGTTTATTTTCGCCATTTTTCGTGACAGAAGAACTTCCTCGCTGTTTCTTCTCTCTCAACTTTTAATGTTCCATTGAGTTTGCTAGTGATACATTAACCTGATGAATTTGGTTCAGTCGAGTGTGACCCTCAATTTGAATTTTGTACAGCCAAGAGTAGCCCTTAATTGATGTTCTGCGTCCCAATAACGTTGCTCAACATCGGAGAGGGTCAAGATGTGCTCGACGTTGCACAATGTCCCATTTGAATCCCATTTGAATATCATGTTCCTTCACTTATCATCTTCCGACCGACTCACGTCCGGAATTTAATGAAGGCCCAGTAAGCAAACTCACTTAACTGTAAGATCCACCTAACAATCCATGGCGTTCGACTTTAAATAAGCAACTCGCTCCATCATAACTTGATAAAAACTCCATTATGATATTACATTGTATCATATTTTCCTTTTGTTCGCTTGATTTTTGTTTTTCTATTTCCTTTACTATGAAACCATTTTTCCCACAAAGACCAACTTGATTTCAGCTCTTACCAGTACAGAACATTTCTGCTATTGAATGCTACTAACGCTCGGGCTCCCTGCTTATTTTACCATCCACCGATCACATGATGTGTTGCCTTGACTCGTACCGTGCCCGAATTGGTACATTCAATACCGTAGTTTATGTTTGTGGACTAAAACATAAATTACAAAAGCAACAGTCCCTGTGCGTCCTGACATATGTATATATGAGGTATATCGGTATTGACTTACTGAAAAGCTTTACTGTCATGACAGCATTGTTTCATCTCTTGTCAAAACAAGTTATCTCAGATTGTCAGAAAAAACCTGATAATTGTGTGAAAGTCCAAAAACCTCAATTTGTTCACAAAAATGATACGATCCTACTGACACCGCCTCTTCAAACTGGCATAGGATACGCTTTGACTGCTTTCCCTACTTGGTATTCTGCAGCCTTTTTAACCTTGGTCAGAGAGATGATTCTGCTCATGTCAGGAGACATAGAATCAAACCCAGGACCAGACTCTTTGTCCACTGAAAATACCCTAAATACATTAAAAATTTTCCATTTGAATATCCAAAGCCTAAAGCCCAAATTAGACGTTATGCAATATGAATCACTATCCCATGATGTATTAGCTCTCACGGAGACCTGGCTACAAAGCACTGATTTGACGTCTGACATTATGATTCACGGATTCCAGGAACCCCTGCGGTTTGACCGCATAACAAGAGGAGGTGGCGTTGCTGTCTATGTGAAGAATGACTTGTGCTTTCGGCGGAGAAGCGATCTTGAGGTGAATGGCATCGAATGTCTATGGGTCGAAGTGTTCACGAAACACCACAAGTCCCTATTGCTCGGGGTATTTTACCGCCCGCCCAATAGTTCCCAAGATGCTTGGGATTATATTACAGAATCAATTGATAGAGCGAAAGATACCTTGATCCCTGACCTAGTTATTACTGGTGACTTCAACGAGAATCAAATGGGCTCCCCAAGGGGTCATTTCCATGAAGTTTGTAACTACTGTAACCTTAGACAGCTAGTGATTGGACCAACGTGCCTCACCGAATCATCTGCTACACTCCTCGATCTTTTTGCTGTCAGTAGTACTGTCCACGTTGTAGGATGCGAAGTTCTTGAGCCAATTATACCTGACATGACTCGCTATCACTGTTCGATCTCTATCGATGTCCAGTTCACAAAACCCCGATCTCATAAATTTAAGAGACGCATATGGATGTATGCAGAAGGGAATTACGAGGAGCTTAACACAGCGTACAAAAATTTAAATTGGGAAAACCTACTTGATATTTTATGCCCTGATACCCTAGTTTCTAAATTCACCGATCAACTACTCGACACTGCATCTACTTTCATTCCCAACAAAATCATAACTTCTAGGTCCAATCAGCCCAAATGGATGCATAATCAAATACGGCTGTTACTAAGACAAAGAAAACGATTGTACCGGACAGCAAAGCACACAGGCCTACTTCGTGACTGGGCGAAATACAAATGTAAACGAAATGAAGTTGTCGCATCGGTCAGGAAGGCAAAAGCAACCTACACATCAAAAGTTCAAGCAAAATTAGGTTGCTCTGAGACACCCTCTTCTGAGTGGTGGAAAACCCTGAAAACATTTATTTTTAATAATACATCGGGAATCCCTACTATCACCCATTTGAATAAATTATACTCCACTGACCATGAAAAGGCAGAAATCCTCAACGAATACTTTTGTTCTATTTCTTCCTTGGATGACACTAATACTTCTTTGCCAAATTATCCCTTCCATGCGCACCAGTCCCTCTACGGAATAATATTACACAGTAGTGAGGTCTTTGAAGCAATCAAGAGTATCAAGGCATCGAAAGCATCCGGTCCTGACCTTGTAAGTCCCCGACTACTAAAGGAATGTGGTCGCTCTCTGTGCGAACCACTTACAGTCATTTTTAACATACTTCTGAGTAACAACTATTTCCCAGCCTTATGGAAAAAAGCCAACGTGACGCCAGTTTTAAAAAAGAATCCTTCTAACTTAGTTACCAATTATCGCCCGATATCGCTGATTAGTTGTGTTGGGAAACTATTCGAAAAATGTGTGTCCAAGCGGTTATGGCGTTTCATTTGCGATAATAATATCCTTAGTCAGTTCCAATCTGGTTTTACCCCTGGTGATTCAACGGTTTTACAACTGACAGACATCTATGATGAATTCTGTCATGCTCTTGATGAAGGGAAAGAAGTTAGGGTTGTTTTTTGTGACGTGAGTAGGGCATTTGATAAGGTTTGGCACACTGGTCTTATCCACAAGCTAGAAAAGATAGGAATAACAGGCGACTTGCTTTCCTTCCTAAAGTCTTACCTTTCGAATAGGTCTCAACGGGTTTTGATAGCCTCCGAGGCATCTCCTTGGAGACCAGTAACTTCTGGAGTTCCACAAGGATCCATTCTAGGTCCGCTGTTATTTTTAATATACATCAACGACATTACCGAAAACTTACAGAGTAGTATACGGCTATTTGCTGATGATACATCTCTTTATCTCATTGTAGAGAACCCCGGCCAAGCTGCAGCATTAATCAACCATGATTTCGCCAAGATAGAACATTGGGCCAAATCATGGTTGATTGAGTTTAATCCTCAAAAAACAGAGACTATGTTAATTTCGCGTAAGATCATTGCTCCTACGCACCCACCTTTATATCTAAGTGGAACTCGAATTACCGAAGTACCTACTCACAAGCATTTGGGTGTGACCCTAAATAAATCCTGTACTTGGAACGAGCATTTTGATCATATCTGCGCCAAGGCTTGGACTCGTATAGACATGTTGAGAGCTCACAAGTTCACTCTTGATCGCAAGGTCTTAGAAAAGATATACTTCGCATTTATTAGGCCCCTCCTGGAATATGCAGACTGTGTTTGGGACAACTGTTCAAGTACACAGGCTGCGAATCTAGAAAAAATTCAAGTAGCTGCAGCGAGAATTGTTACTGGTGCTACAACTAGCGCCAGTAAAAGTTTACTCTACGCGAAAACTCGATGGGATTCACTGCAGGAAAGGCGCCGAAAGCACAAGCTACTTCAATTCTTCAAGATGTATCATAAACTTGTTCCTCCATACCTTTCAAACAAAGTACCGCCAGTTACTTCGTCCATCAGTCTTCACCACAATACTCGATCAAATAAAACCCACCGAGTTCCGTTTTGTCATACTAGTTTGTACCAGTCTTCGTTTCTTCCAGATGTTACCAAACAATGGAATATGTTGCCCGTCTCGGTTAGGGAAAACTGTTCCATCATAAATTTCAGAAGGTTCCTAAATGGCGGGAATCAACGTCCGCCCATATTCTATGCCGGGGCCAAATCTGGAGCAGCTCAAATTTATCATTGTAGGTTGCGTCTGCACTGTAGCGGTGTTAACGCCCATCTGTATGATAATCACCTCTCGTCTTCACCTCTGTGTCTGTGTGGTGGCATAGAAACGTCTGAACACTTTCTTCTGTACTGTACAAACTATACAGATGTACGTAATCTAACAGTTAATACATTGCCGCTTACCTTTGATCTTTCTATGCTCCTGTATGGTCTGAGCATTTGAGCATCACTGACAACTATCTTGTGTTCAGAGTCGTGCAAGAATATATCATACAAAGTGGGCGCTTTCACTGAGTTGCAGTATATATGTAGACTTGTTCCATTACGGTATATCGACAAGTGTATATGCACCAGTAAATACATCACAATAACATTTTTGACACTAACCTTCATGGGGAAGTATACCGCGGACTGCCCGGAGTCCGCCCCTGGACTGTCTCTCCGTACCAACAGTATCCTGTTGAAATTAATTTTTAACTCCTCTGAGCTGGAAGAGTGGTGAGAACAGTCCAGGCGCGGACTCTTGACTCGTCTCTTGTCTGTTTGCGACGATGGTACTGTTCATCAATAGAGTCATAGACTACACTCATGTGATCGCTTCTGGTATTAATACTGCTTTCAAGTTGGTTTCATCTGCAGATTATTCTGCGTCTTTGTTTCCATTAGTCTGTTTGTTTTTCCTTTCTTGACTTTTTTTTTCTTTTTTGTTCGTTTAATTTTTTTCTTCTTCTCTTGTGCTTTTCTTCTTGTTTCTTCATTTTTTCCCTCTTTTTTCCCTAGTTCTGACACTTTTCTCTTTCTATCCAACAACGACAATGAGTTCAAACAATATTTTACTCAGTTTTAGCAACCACCTATATACTTTGCTATTTTAGAAATGTTCCAGGAGACGGCTTATATAAGCTAAGAGCTTTCTGCCGAATCCTCTCACTTGATATTGTCAGCTACTTCTACATGTCTTGCTGTACTGCATACATTTTATTATAAATTCTGTACAGTTAATGTAAATTATCAGTCTTTTGTATGTATTATATCATGTTCAGTTCTGAATAAATATTGTTTAAACTAAGCGTTATGTAGCAAAATCTAAACTGAATAAACCCATCGACCTAGCCTCACTCCCACCAAGCAGCGATGCTGCACAACAACATGTCTACAGATGTTATCTCCAGGTCCAACAATGGCTGGGCACTTCACTTCCTCCGACGGATTGGGGGTGGTCGCTAAACAATGGACTTCATGTACCGACTGCAGCCACAAAGCCATGTGCCCCCGATAACCTACTGAATCTGATCAGTTGTGGTTGCAAGAGTGCTTGTACAAAAAGGTGTGGGTGTAAGAAGGCAAGACTCTCTTGCTCAGGTTTGTGTAATTGCAGTTCGGATTCTTGTAACAACCACAGAAACACTGTCCTGTCGGAAATTTCTGAGTTCGGTGAATAATATGTATATAGGTCATGTCATTTCTGTATATAGCGTTGATAATAGTCAATGTAACTTAATCCATGTTGATTGATTTGTACATTCTGTAAATATTATTTATTGATTTTTGTACATTCTGTAAATATTATTTATTGATCTAATGCTACCAGACACAGACTTTGTTCGCTTTCCCCTTCGGGGATTGAGAACTCCCCCACTCTCCATCTCTTCGTCATATCTACCTTGGGTCCAACGGGTATTACCTTGCTTTTATTTTCATTTAGTTCGAGCCGCCAAGTGTTCCCATATCTACCAACAATTTCCAGCAATTTCTCTACCCCCTGTTCAGTTCTAGACATTAACACCATGTCGTCCGCAAAGAATAAGCCTGGTATCTTTATGTCTCCAACATTTACCCCCTCCGCACTCTGAATTAGTTCGTCCCCTAAATCTTTAACATACAATGCAAACAAAATCGGTGAAAAGATACACCCCTGCTTGAGGCCTATATCCATAGGGACTTGTTTTGTAGTGATACTCCCTAGACTGAGTTGGCTTTGCACATCTGTATACGGTGCTTTCATGATTCCCACAAAGTCACCCCCCCCCCCCCCCCAGTCCGATGCCCTCGAGCTTTCGCCACATACCTTCCCTCCACACTCGGTCGTACGCTTTTTCACATCTAGAAATGCCAGAAACATCTTTTTCTTTTCAGCCTTTGTTGATTCTATCAGTTGGGTGAGTGTAAATAGGTGATCAGTGACTCTTCGTCCTTTCCTGAAACCATTTTGAATTTCTCCTAAAAAAAACCTTTCTCTTCAATAACTTCCTCTAGTCTACCGTATATGACCTTACAGAATACTTTTCCGATGTTACTACTAACTGATATCCCCCTATAGTTATCTAGAACTTCCTTATCCCCCTTTTTGTGTATGAACGACACCTTACTTTCCCTCCACTCTCTGGGGACCTCTTGCTTTCGCAGAGCCAGGTTGAAAAGGTTTGTCAGGACTTCAATAAGTGCCTCCCCTCCATTTTTGAGGAATTCGTTCGGAATTTCATCAGTCCCTCTCGCTTTACCATTTTTTAATTTCGAGACCACGTTCCGCACTTCTTCTGCCGTTACTTCGCTACATACACGATTTGATTGGTTCTCCTCCACCAGTGTATTTCTTTTTGGTGGGGACAGAAGACATTGCCTAAAAACAACAACACCGGTACAATCTTTGTAATTACTACAATTAGTAATAATTAAAGTAACAAACAGTGAGTGACCATTGATTAACTGAACTCAACTTGTGTTTTCACAATCAAAAATCAAAGAACTTCTACTAAAATATAATCAAATGTAAACTAAAAAAACATGTTATCACAATAATAGTTTCAAAGTTTATTGAACATGTCAAAAAAATTATAGAAATATTCAATGTTTTTTCATTTTCTACTTATTTTCACTGGAGGACGGTTTGGGTGTATTAGCGGACAGTTTGGGTCAAAATGTAGCGGACGGTTTGGGTCAAATTGCAGAGGACGGTTTGGCCAGAGGACGGTTTGGGTGTAATTCTCAGGGACAACCGCCCCAGGGACAACCTGCCCCAGGCCTATTTTTGGGGCGGGTTGTCCCACTTTTTGGGGCGGGTTGTCCCGATTTTTTTTTATATTTGACAAAAACATTTGGGGGGATAGTAATATATAAAAAAATATTTCTACTCACTTTTTTATCGAAAATTACCAAATTTAATCGAAAATTGTCCACAATCCACCTTGATCCGATTTTTTTCTGCTATTTTTAAAAAAACTTTGGGGAGATGGTAATATACTCTCCCAAAAAAGAAAGTGTGCATGCTAAAAAATAACACTAAAAAAAGATATATATCATTTTCATTCATGGAAATTTTATTCAATCACAGATGAATCCATTTGTGATCAACACGAGAAATTTCATTACGCTACGACGAATACTCTTGGTGCCATGGAGAGTCAAAGACACTAAGGGTCAAACACAAAAGTCACACACTCAATATCTGGTATGACCTCCGTCTGCATCGACTACTGCTGTGCATCTGCGCCTCATGGAAGCGAACAAGTTAGCATGGAAGTGTTGTGGGATGTTGTTCCATATTCTGATAAGCTGTCTTTGGAGTTCCACAAGCGTTGACTGTGCATGGGGAAACCGGCGTAGCTGACGTTTCATTTCGTCCCATACGTGCTCAATGGGTGATATATCGGGCGAATTTGCGGGCCAGGGAAGAACATCCACTTGTTGTTGCTGCAGATACTGTTGAACAAAACGAGCTTTGTGGGGTCGGGCGTTGTCCTGCTGTAGAATGACACCGGGGCCGTGACGTTGCAGAAATGGGACAACAACAGGTGTAAGCACTTCATCACGATATCTGGCTGCATTGAGATTGCCATCAATAATGACCAGCTCAGTTCTGTTACGGGCAGTGATGCCACCCCACACCATGAGAGACCCTTCCCCATAACGTTTTCGCTCCACGGGTTTGTTTCGACGTCTGTACACTCTCTGGCGGCCATCTGATGATGAAAGATGGAAACGACATTCATCTGTGAATAAAACACGTCGCTACCAGTGTAAGGGATGTCTGGGATGTCGTCTACACCACTGCAGTCGAGCACGACGATGACGTAACGTCAAAATCGGACGAATTGCAGGTCTTCGAGGACGTAAGCCGTATTCCCTCAGCCGGTTGATTACTGTTTGAGGATGTATCCGCCTCAGGTTAGGGATGTTCCTGGCTGTCGTCGTTGCCGTTTGTTGCCGGTTCCGGAGATGGACGACACGGATATACCGATCTTGTGCAGGGGTGGTAACTCGGGGTCTCCCGGAGCGGGGTTGGTCTCGAACGTCATCATGTTGTGCATGTCGACGGACTAGCCTGTCTACAGTGTTACGGTGGCAGTTCAAATGCTGGGCAACCTCTCTGTGTGTCCTGCCAGCTCTAACCATACCCAGGGCAAGGAGACGTTGATTCATTGTCAGTCTTGGCATGCTAATGTGGAGTCGTTTTAACAGAAGCGCAAGTTTGAATGTGAACGATAGGAAGGCCTTACTTTAGTGTTTAAATACCCAAGGATTCACACTGCTGCATGAATTTTCAGACTCTCCACGTGCAAAACATGCCTTTTCACAAACGTGCAGCACGTCATTTAACGTTAATGCAATTTTAACGGGGAAAGCTGTTTTTGTGTTCAATATAACTTATTCATGAACAGGTTAACACTCTTTACACCTACGAAATTATTTTTTTGGTGTTTGATCAATTTCTGCAATGCACACTTTCTTTTTTGGGCGAGTATATATAAAAAGGATTTTTACTCACTTTTTTATCGAAAATTATCCAATTTTAACGAAAATAATCCACAATCCTCTTAACACATCCCATAACTGAATCAAACTAATAATACCTCTAAACTGAATTGGTAGCATGTAGACACCAGTCAGAATTGGTGTGTTGTTTTAGACATGTTGTTTCAGTCGGGTACCCTCTAAGAGGAATGATATTTGTTTGATGCGCAAAAATCAAATGACAGGACATGTTGTTTTAGTGTGATATGAATTCACCACAGCGTTGATCTCTTTTTCTTTATCTAAGACTAAGACAATAAATGTGGTTTTTTAGCTGTTAACAATCATCGTATTGCTTCTCGTTGTTGAATTATATCGGTTGGCAGTAGAGAAGACTTATGTAATCTGCTACTTCTGACAGGATGCAAGAAGAGGAGAGACAACCATTTATTTTACTTGTCGATAATGCAGAGACCATTCCAGTGAGAATGCTATGCCTTTTGAGATGCCTGTTGACTCAGATGAAGCCATGGGTAGGTGCTATACAACAACCGAAACATCTTCAGATTAATAACGCAGCATATATGGTTCACGTGGTGTCACAGTAGCTCAGCGTGGGGATGAATTCACCTGTAAGGAGGAACATCGACACCCGGCAGACCCTAAGCTAAGCACCAAACAGCTTGTGTATAACCGAATTATTCGCGTGTTATTACTTACAATACAATCATAATTCAAATGACAGTCAGGTTGTCCCTTATGTCCCGGCGCGTATTTATTATTATGATCGTATTATAAGTAATAACAGGTGCATTCCGAATTATTCACGTGTTATCACCTATAATACAACCATAATTAGGCGAGGTGTAAACGTCATAGTTGCGAGCCTGGTGGAGTCAGGAAAGGAAAGTGTAGGAAAGGTCAGGGTGCCAACACGGGAACTTGGGTACAGAGTGAACGAAGAACCGAAAAGGGCCATAAAGTGAAGAAAAGCTAAATGTGCTGCATACAGGAGAAGTAGAAAACTTAAGGGGGCGGAAAGCAATGAGGCCACAGTTGCTAAGGAAGAATACCACCAAGCACGAAATAAAGTAAATAAGATTAAAGACGATAATCGGAGAGTACGAAATAGCAGCCTTATTAGGACGATAAGAACGACAGGGGGTCGAGTTCGAACGTATTTTGGAAATGGGTGAATAAACGTAACACAGGAAGTAACCCACAGAGTATTAAAGTAGATGGCAGAGTTACAGACGAGCAAGATCAAGTCGCATCAGAACTAGTCAAGCACTGGGAAAAGGCAAACGATAAGCGATGGGGCATGGGGAGCCCACCAGAGTGTCCGAATCAGGTCAAGGAAAACCTATCGAGCTTCGTGTGCAGCGAAAGTAAAACGGAAGAGGTGCGAAAGGTGATATCAAAATTAAGGGATGGAAAAGCGAGAGGAGTGGATGAAATTCCTAACGAGTTTATCAAAAAAGGGAGAGAGGAACTCGTGAAGAGTCTAACTGCCATATTCAATCTAGCCATAGAAAATTAAGAGGTCCCAAAGGAATGGAGAGAAAGTAAAGTGACATTTATTCACAAAAAGGGGGAAAAGACGTTTTGGATAACATCGAGGGATCTCTGTCAGTAGCAACATTGGAAAGGTTTTCTGTAAAATCCTGTATGGGAGACTAGAGGAGGTGATTGAGGAGAAGGGTTTTTTGGGAGAAATCCAGAATGGCTTCAGGAAGGGAAGGAGAGTTACTGACCATCTTTTCACACTATCCCAAATGATAGAATCCGCGAAAGCAAAAAAGAAAAAGATGTTTATGGCCTTTTTGGATATCAAAAAGGCATACGATAGAGTATGGAGGGAAGGTATGTGGCGTAAGCTGGAGGCTATGGGCTTAGGAGGCGAGTTTGTTGGAATTATGAAAGCCTTATATAAAGATGTACAGAGTGAACTTAGCCCGGGAAACATTACAACGAAACGTGTGCCTATGGAGATAGGCCTAAAACAGGGGTGTATCCTTTCGCCGATCCTGTTTGCATTGTACATCAAAGGTTTAGGAGATGAACTCCTGCGTAGCGAGGAGGGGGTAGCAGTTGGGGACTTGAAGATCCCAGGGCTATTTTTTGCAGACGATGTGGTTCTAGTGTCAGAAAGCGAAGAGGGGCTAACAAAAATGCTGGGAATTGTTGGGAAATATGGGAGCAAATGGAGACTCGAACTTAATGAAAGCAAGAGCAAAATTATACCTGTGGGCCGCAAAGTGGACCCCATTCGAAGGTGGAGAGTGGGTGAGTTCTGCATTCCGGAAGGGAGCAGCAAACTTCTCAGTGTGGGAGAGACAGGTGATTACGAGTATTTGGGGGTAAATATAAACATTGCAGGAAGAGGCATCTACCGGAACCACACAAATAAATTGATTTTAAAGGGGAAGCGAATCCTTAACCAAATGAAACTTATAGGGAAAAACAGTTTCAATAAGGTTTTCGTGGGGAAAACCATTTGGGAAATGGTGGGGCTGCCAAGTATAACATAGGCCTACGGTACGGAAGTGGTACCCCTAAACCAGATGGCCGTAAAGAGCTTGGAAATCCCACAGAACGATGCAGGCCGATGGATAACGGGGTCGAGTAATGCCGCAGCGCCAGAAGCAATCAGGGGTGAGCTTGGGTGGATGAGGATCAAGGACAGGATAGACCTGTTGAAGCTCGGTTATCTGAATTATTTGGTAAATCTCCCCGACAGCCGATGGTGTAAAGCAATGTTCCTGAGAATTTTCAACTCAAATATCAAAACGGGGTGGATGGTCCAAGTGAGGGAGCGAGTAGAGAACTACTCATTGGAGATCTCGGACCTGAACGTTGGGGCAAACCAGGGTAAAAAAATCGTCAGAGAAAGGGTCATGGAGGATTGTAACCGCAATTGGCGAGAGGGGGTCAAGTCAAAGAGGTTTTTGGGTGGCCTGCGTGATAAAGAGAAGCCAGGTTTTGAAGAGTACCTTGATGGCACCTTTGGGGGGTCACTGTTGTTCAAGCTGAGGTCGCGATCCCTGGAGCTGAGGGGGAAAATTGGGAAAGACGGTGAAAGGGAGTGTAACTTGGACATGGTGGAGACCGTGGAACACTTTCTTCAAGAATGCCCAAAGTATCAGCCTAAATGAATGAGATTCACTGGGAGTATAATGGGGAAGTGGTGGGAGAATGAAGGACATGTGGTTAGGGGGAGACTCAAAGGAGAGGGTTAATATGCTAATCGGAGAGATTGGGAAGAATGGGACAAGGGATATCATCAAGCAGTTCGTCTCCGAGTGTTGGGAGGAGAGGAGAAGCGTGGGAATAGGGAGGCAGTTGGGAGTACAGGGGTAACCATGGCCTTCTCGTCCGAGAACCGCGACAAAACAGCGGCTGGCCAATGTGTTATTATTATTATTAAGTAAAATGGCAGGTTATTAGTACTCATAATCCAATCCAAGTCCAATATCATAGTCAAGAAAAATTGGGGCGGGTTGTCCCGGGGCGAGATGTCCCACCTGGTTTGGGACGAGTTGTCCCTTGGGTGGACTGTCCCGTTCCCAAGTTAGATACCTCAATAATGAAAACAAATTCTGGGATTTTCCACGGAAAAGTGAGATGGAGTGGCGTCACGATTTTGTTGTCATTCCAAAATCTTATGTTCAGACCGATGACAGGACCTAATGGAGCATATTTTCGATATTTTGCCAACTCTCCTCAGTCATGTTCATTTAGTTGCCGAATAGCTGGGTTTTTTTACTTGGTGCCTTCCAGAGCTTTTCGTAGCTGAGTTATTCCCTATATTCGTCATTCGACTGACGTGTTCACAATTCGGAGACAGTGTCGTTGGCACCCCGACACTCGCACAATTTTGGGTTGAATCGGTCAGTCACAGCTTGGAGCCCGGTAAGCCTTCCATTAAGTTCAAATGGATTGTGCCAGAGTAGCAGTAACCAGCCATTTTTCCAGAAACATTTTCCGTGGAGATGAATGCATTGTTGTTACATTCCTCTTGGCATATAAATTCTTCTTGAACTCGGGACAAAAGTAATAAAACCTGCCCCCACCTCCCTCCCCACACAAAAAAATACAAAAAAAAATTTAAGAAGTCTTTTCTCAAAAATTTAATGATGACGAGATGCGCAGAAAGTGTCCTTTTTCAAAAAATTCTGTTTCCACTCAGATATTTGAAGAAAAATGAACTTAACATTATCGAGTTTGAGTTCAGTTTGTTGTGTTCTCTACTCTAGCTATATTACTTTATGAAAATGAAGGATTCAGGGTCAATTCGGCCTTGAGTTGATTTGGCCGGAGTCATTTCGGTCGAATTGACTCACTTTTTAGGCCGAAATGACCCACTTTTAGACAAATATAAATAATCAAAGTAAATTTAGGTGAATAAAACATAAATAACAGAAATTCTGATTTTTTTTTAAACAGAATTTTGTTGTGAAAAGATAGCGGTGCAGATAATTCAGGCTTTGATTTCTAGTTTCTGAACATCTGTTTTCACAGCCATAAAGCAGTGGGATTTGTGGTTGTTTTTTTTCGTATGACGTATGGTCGCAAATTTTTTCACAGGTAAAGCTGTTTTTAAAGTGATAACATTGCATTTACTCTGAAGAATGTTCTGAAAAGTTGTTTTTATAGTAATCAATGTGATTGGCTGTATTGAGGACAACAATGCAAGTACAATTTGTACATTCATTTGGTACTTAACGTTGAAGAATATTTTCACACCAAAGTACTATTGCAGTCACTCCAAATATGCGAAAAGAAGTCCCCAGAAATCTTGTTTATTTTCCACACAAGTATACAGTACATGGAGAGTGGATTATAACTAAATCACCCACAGAGTGGAGTTATCACCCAAACTATAACTTTCAAATTTTGTACATATCGACAAAAAAAACAAAAGCAATGTTTCAGCCAATGGATCTCCGGGTTTAACCCGGAGGTCCATTGGCTGAAACTTTGCTTGTGCTTGTTATGCTTTGCAACAAATTTGCAATTACCCCCAGTATTGTTTGGGTGGAATCTCCACTGTGCAGGTGATTTAGTGATAATACACTCTCCACGTATTGCACTTCATTTGCATAATTGTTGTTTTTCATTTTAATTTTTTTTTTCTTTTCCAGAGTAACTTACTGAAATGACAAAAATTGTAAAATAAAATATAATAAAGTTTGAAAATTTGTTAACTGTATCTCACTTTCTAGACTGAAGATCTAGACAGGGAACTGCAGCAGGGGAGGAGCTTCATAAGGGAACGGGTGCTTGGTTGCCTACATCATACATGGGGGCACAGTGATGCCGTGTACTAAGTCGTACTGCACGTCGATGATGCACATGTCTACAACTGCTGTAACCCTGCTTGAGCGGAGCTTGAACAGAGTTAGAATGTTGAGGAGCTGACAGTTGCTCATCGATGCTCTGTGGTTCTCTCCGGGTACTCCAGCTTCCTCCACCTCTAAAACTGTCATGGTCACGATTAGCCATTGTGCATAAGTATGTGACCTTAAACACTAATAAATAAATAAATTGGAGGGGGGGGGGGAATCGAGAAGGTGCCAACTCAGGGAATTTTGAAACAGCTTGTGATTGGGAAGGAGAAAGAGGTGGGGGGGGGGGGGGGGTGATACACCGGTGAAGCACTGGGTTAATGTACATGTAGTCCTCGTTAGAGGACTGACAAATCAGCAGAAGGGCACCAGTGTGGGGAATTTTGAAACAGTTTGTAATTGCATGCTGGGAGATAAGGAGGGAGAGGGGGGGTGGGGTAGGAGAGGATACCCCAGTGTGGCACTGGGTTAATGTAGTCCTCCTCGTTAAAAGACTGTGACAAATAAGCAGAAGGCTATTATTATTATGATCTGCATTAAACCCAATAGTTGTCGGGTCGAATTGACATGAGGACCAAGGCCAAATCGTCTCAAGGTGAATCGAGTCAAGGCTGAATTGATCCGTTCCTAAATGAAGCACGTCCTGGTGTATTTGGGACATATTTGTGCTGAAGCTTGGCTTAAAACTCAGCATACCCCCAGGCGAAAAAAGGCAAATTTATGTGTGGGGAGGGGAACATGAGGCATTTGCCCCCCCCTCCCCCCACCACACACACACACATCCACATACCACTCCACCACACACACACAGTCGACCCAACCCACACCGTCCTCGCACTGTCTCCTCAAATTGCTCTATCAGTTTATCAAAGAGAAATATACAGCTGATATCATTACACCATGTCAGACTGAAGTACCTGTCTGGAAATTACATGTGCAGACATGTCAGTTTCATTTGAGGTCGCTTCAATGCATTAACTCTCAATGGGTGGTGCTAGTCTGCATGTTTTGAAGTATATACCTTTGGAATGTTGTATACCATTCTTTTTGACAAGCTTTCCGAATATCTTATTGATTTTCTCCTAGAATGGACACACTAAGAATGATTTTTTCCTGGAAAATATGGTATTTTCTTATTAATGGTGTCACATCCTAAAAATGGTTGGAGAAAAATCATCCTCGATGGGTATTTGGGTGGGCTGGGTAAATATCACTCTCGGGGCAAGATATTTGAACCAGACACTTGGCAAGCCTGCATTTTGGAGAATTTTGATTTCCTAGCTTTGTTCTTGGATATCTGAAGCATATTTGGACACAAGTTGTTCTCTGGAAATATTATTTTATTGTCATATTATTTTGGTACAAATACGGTAACAGACTTCCAGCAATCATTGGTGTGTGCTGTCAGCTCTGAGTTGATTGCATATAATAATATTGTTCATGTTCTATCCATCACAACCTTCATTTTGATGTATAATTTGTGTACATTTAATTTGAATTTATGGAATAACAGAGGTGGGAATTTCAAAGTAAACAAATTTCCCTTACTTATATAGCATCTGGAAGTCATTTTTACATTATATGTACCTGGCTAGTGCTGACAACTGACTGTAAAGTGAAACATAACTTTTCAAAATAAGCAGTTTGGTTCAGGAAATAATTTGTTGTATCAAAATATTGCTTTTTTTCGTGAATTGTCAGTGAAAACATGAAAATAAATATGTTGTTGTGTTTGACCTATATTCAAGTTCCTGGTAAAGGGTTGGAATGAATTAACAGAATCGAAGAAGTTTTTAACAAAGAAGGATGCACTGAACTAAATATTCGAAACACTCCAATTTTGTTTGAGATTATTTATTATTTATTTATTTATTGGTGTTTAAGGTCACATACTTGTGCACAATGGCTAATTGTGACCGTGACAGTTTTACAGGTGGAGGAAGCCGGAGTACCCAGAGAGAACCACCGAGCATCGACAAGCAACTGTTAGCTCCTCGACATTCTAACTCTGTTCAAGCTCCACTCAAGCAGGGTTACAGCATTTGAAGACATGTGCATCATCGACGTGCAGTACGCCTTAGTACACGGTGCCATCGTGCCCCCTCAGTAGTACTCTGGAGATGCAACATAATTTTCTCCAGTCACTCTGTTTTTCTCTTATTTAACTATGAATTTAACTAATTATATCCTGTTTAACAGTACTCACAGTGTTTGGCTAAAAATCAGACTGCATTATGGGAAATATTTGCAGCAGAAAACTTTGACATCAGAGTTCCAAGGGTTTCTGCTTCATTTTCGAATCTTTTGTTTTTATAAAATTAAAAATTGCGGATCTTCTTCACTTCGTTAATTGAGACATTTGTAACTATTTCACTTAGGAATGTGGAAGATAGATAATGTAGACTGAAAACCGTACTTAAGTTACGGTAAGATTTACCAGTGAAAAGTGAACGTACCCTCAAGAAGTCTTTTTCTACTAACGAGGATTTGAATAATAATGTTAAACTCTTACAGTGCTAATTATCTATAAAAACACAAATATAAATTAGTTTGGCAAGTCAGGGTTTAACTTTATTGAACTAAACTAATGGGTGCAATGACATGATATTTGTTATTCATAGGTTTGTCCATTTGGGAAATGGAGTGTTCAGAAGGGCAGTGCCCTCCTCTCAATTCAGTTTTATCTTCAGATGAGGATCAGGCCTCGATTTGTCTGGTTTTGCATAATGGAAAGCAAAAATTGTGAGCTGCGATGCAATAACAGGAATTGCTTAGAAATTTTTTACTTCAGGATAAAATATACAAAAGAAAAAAGTGTTTTCACAATCACCCAGTTGGATGATACAATGTATAATGAGCGCGTATATTGCGTACTATTTATATCCTCAACTACCATGCATAGCTTCTCCCATGGGAACCCCGGGAAGTGAAGCAGTGCTTGTTCACTGTGGTAAACAAGCTCTGTTTCACTGGTAAAATAGGACCCAGTCACTAATGCTTGGGGTGTGAGTCCTCTAAAATAGGCAACATGGGGTATAAACAATTGACGGACCTTGACTTTATCTCCATGTTGTAGTCATGATTAGGCATTGTGCAGTGGTATGTGACCTTAAACACCAATAAATATAAATACCATGCGTAGCTTGTAGAACATACCTCGCTTCTGATTGATGGGTGGGAAAATCTTGCTGACATCCAACTGGAATGTCAGGGACACATTTACATATTTCTGGAAAGTAAACACATGTCTCATGAAACAGAAAGTACAGTATGTCACAAGGTAAACTTTACATATGTTCTGGAACTCCGCAGGAGATACATAGCGAAGATATTAGATAAAATTAGATGAATTTGTTGATATATCAAGATGGGATCAGCCTACTGTACATGTATGTCAAAGCAAAGTACATGTACTATTTTCTTACTTGGACTCATCTAGCACTTGAATACTAATAAGTAACAGAGTAATATAATTTCTCTTCATATCCTTGGAAAAAGTGGTTTGAAAGTAAGACTCAGAAAAGTTTACATTCCCAGATACAAGGAAAATGATAAATTGTAACTAATTTGTATATTTTTTATACTTACCAAAGGCCCAGACTAGCTGGTGCTAACTCAAATTAATCCAGGGTCAAACACAAATTTTGCCCCCCAATCCCCAAAATTTGCATGCAAAACCAAAAAATTAAGTCCTAAATGGTCCTCCAAACTTTTGAGATCTGCACATGCACAGTATCCAGGAAGGAACCGAAATTATCGCCAACCATCATTCTTTCTACAGATGCCTGTTAAATGTTATAAACAGCGGGGAGGTATGCGTGCCCACTCATGGGAGGGTCATACCCGTCTGAGCCATTGGTAAGTATAAAAAATATACAAATTACTTAAAATTTATCATATTTTTGTACGACAACCAATGGCCCAGACTGGCTGAATTGGAAAAAGGCTGCAGGGCCTAGGACATAAAGGAAAATCTAATCTTTCAATTACTTCAGTAAAGGATAGCTCCCACAGGAGAATAGGAGAAGATAGGAATTATATATAGGAATTTTATGAGAAAAGAGAAAGGCAAAACACCAAAAATGTAATTGAGTATTACATAATATATAATTCTCCATTTAATGCCAGCATAACCCGTTATGCTAATTCGGTGAAGGAAAACCAATATACAAAGATAGTCCAGAGATTGAGACGCTTTATACTCATTTAAAAGTGTCTAAGGATTGTATATTAACGCTCGTTTGACACGTAACATATACAAATGCTTCACAGTGAGCTACACTTTAAAAACAGTACATAAATCAGGGCTTGCCTTGAGCCGGGGCTGATCAGCCCAGGCCCCCCCCCCCCCCCCCCCTGGGGGCTTTTTTTCAAGCCTTGACATTTTCCACAAAAAAGCACTAACAATAATGGACAAAATGGAAAATCAGCCCCGAAAAGGCCCCGACCTCAATATGTGGGGCACTTTTTTTAGGCCCCGACCATTTTACTCAAGGCGAGCCCTGATAAATGAGACATAGTTATTGCTTCACACTGAGGTAAACATTAAAACCACCCCAGCACCGATGCAAGACTACTGTCACTGAAGGAGGTATTCCCTTGCTTTTCACTATAAAGCCAGATAATCATAAAGGAAAAAAAACGTCCCCCTCCCCTTGTTCTGAGGTAAAATTCCACAGAACGAAGAGGGCAGCAGAACGGTGTCAGTGCTGGTGCAGACTGCCTAAAGACCTTATAGATGTAATATTAATGGACGCCATTCTGAGCAACAGAACGAAGACCCAAAGATCTAAGGTCACCGGAGATGGACTCTAAATTTCTCAGGTAAAACTTGATAAATGAGGGCTGTGTCCAGTAAGCAGCCTTCATGAGATCAGAAATGGCTATTCTGTTAGAATAAGCCCAAGAAGTGGACAGTGCTCTAACCATGTGCGCTGAAATCTTATTAACAGAACGTTGATCCGAAGATAGATTTTCGTAGGCAATGCATATTGCCAACTGAATCCATGAAGGGACAGAATGAACAAAAATATCTTTTCTGTTAGGAATCAAAGAAAGAAACGTTTTCTTCCCTTTCTAATAAAATCTGATCAACATTTATAAGTGTGCATTGCTCTGACTGGACGCAGCAAAGGTCTACGGTTATCCGAGGACAGTAAGGCCTTAATGACAATAGGCTCCGGCTGCTTATCCAGAATCTGATTCTCAGCCAAAAATCCCACTTACGTACTGAGGGTAATGTTATTGCCCATGCTACAGTAATGAGATCCATCAACAGATAATGCATGAAGTTCACTGACTTTTCTAGCAGATGCAAAGGCGAAGAGAAACATCGTTTTATAGGTCATGCATTTGAACTCTACGACATCTAATGGCTCAAAAGGAGCTTCTTTGAGCTTCAACAGAACACAAACCAAATTCCACTTAGGAATTAATCTGAAGGTTCTAGGTCTATTAATAGAGAAATTTCTAACTAGCTTGGATAAAGAAGTATCTGATCCAATAGCCAAGTTATGATGATGAGCGTTAGTATCTGATAAAATAGACCTGTAGCCCTTAATAGTGATGGGCTGCAGTTTTGAGATCATCAAACAAGTAGACCAGGAAATTGGCAATATGTGGTATGGACAGATTGTATATGTCTATCGACTGATCTCTACACCAACAGAAGAAAACCCTCCACTTTGCTGCATCATTCAACGAAGAGGATGCCCTCCTACAGTTAGAAATTGCATCCACTGCTCGCCCTGTAAATTGTATTCCGTACAAGAAGGACCACACAGTGGAAATATGTGAAGGTTGAGACCTTCCGGGTTGTGATGCAGTGCATGGGACTTCCCCTGATAAAGAAGATCCTCTCGTGGAGGAAGCTTCTGGGGAACCTCCCATAACAGACACCTGAGAATATTGATCCAATGTTTCTGTGACGACAAAGATGCTACTAACAGGATTTTGCAATGAGACTGTTTGATCTTTAACAGAATCGGCTGAATCAACGGAGCTGGAGGATATACATATCCTATCATCCCGTCCCATGAAATCGACAGAGCATCTACTGCTTACGCTCAATGATCTGGGCTTGGTGACACGAACGTCGGTAGCAAATCTGCCTGAATATTCGCTTGTTGAGTGTCCACTCTGATGACAACAGACGACCTTTCCGAGAGAGCAAGTCTGCTAATACGTTCAGACGACCTGGCATATGACAGACTGAGAGATGAACGTTATGATTCAGAATGAATAGGAGAATCCTCTCCGTTAATTCGCATAATGGAATCGGAGTGAGTGCCACCTTGGTTCCTGAATCCTGAGGTAAGCAACTACTGTCGAATTGTCCAACAGAATTTGAACATGGACATTCGCTATTAGGTGAATCCAATGTTGTAGTGCTAGCCATATTGACATCATCTCTTTGATGTTTATGTGCTTCTCTAGGAACCCAGAGTCCCAAAGACCCTGACACTTCAAGTCTGCGGGACATAGGGTCACGCACCAGCCTGTCTGACTCGCATCCGTCATAATCGTGAAAGCCGGATCCGGCAGTTGAAGTGGAAGTCCTTGAGTTAACCACTGAAGAACTGCCCAAATCTGAACCTTTTGTTTCACTAGGTCCTTTAAAACAATACTGGTTTCGAGCGAATGCATCTTCACCCTCCAGTTCTGAGTGAAGAATATCTGGAGGTGACGCGTACGCAGATGGCCTGTCGGAATAAGATCTGCAGCCACTCAGCACAACCCCCATCAGTCGCATGAATTCCCTCGCTGTTATTGCATCTGAGTTTAGACAAAAGCGAGCATAACAACTGACTAATTTCACTCTGGGTAACAGCAGATGAACCAGATTGTAGTGAGTCTCTCGAAGCTCATTCCCAAGTGAGTGAACGACTTGGATGGAGCTAGATCCGACTTTTTCTTGTTTACTATGAAACCGAGACGTCGAAGTAATTGTAGCAGACTCTGAACATTGTTCTGAAGAATAATTCTGTTGCCGTATTTCTGAAGAATGTCATCCAAGTAAGCCGATGTTACCACAGACGAATGAGCGTGGAAGTATGACATTACCGAGTTCATTATTCGAGTGAATGCTCAAGGAGCCAGGTTCAGACCAAAGCACATTGCTCTGAACTGATAAACCTTTCCTTGCACGGCGAACCACAGGTACTTTCTGAATGCTGGATGTACCAGGACATGAAAGTAAGCGTCCTTTAGATCTATGCTTGCCGCATAGTCGTTCACTCAAGTGCTCACTCTTACTGACTGAATGGTTTCCATATAGAACTTTGGAGTCACGATTAACTTGTTTATCCAGCTCAAGTCTATTACCAGTCGGAACGAGCCGTCTGGCTTCAGTATGAGGAACAGGTGACTGTAAAAGCCTTGAGAATTTTGATTCTCGACGATCTCTATTGCTTCCTTTAATAAGAGAGCCTGTACCTCCGCAAGGAGAGACTCTCTTTTGAAAGGATCCGCCGGAAGATTTGTTCAGCGTGGACATCTTGTCAGTGGAGGTTTCGCTCGGAATGATAGCCATAGGCCTTCCGAGACTACACTTCTCACCCACTGATCTTCCATGACTGCTATCCAGTTTCTCGCAAAGTTTGATAACCTTCCGCCAACTGGCAAGTAATAGAGGTCTTGACCATCACCCGTATGACTTGCGAGGCTTATGAGGGGAGAAACTACGTCCTCCCCACAAAGATCCTCATCCCGTCGGCTTAAGGGCATCTGACCGGTAATCCTGATCAGACTTACATGTACACCCCTTTCCCGAGTCGCTGTAGTGACGACCTCCAGAGTAATTGTATGAGGGTTTCTTGAACCCTCACGAGGAGTTCCCTTTTGCTAATTTTGATTTAGAATGTCCTCGCTTACCCCGGTCTGCTGAAGCGTGTTGTTGAGATGCCGACTTAAAAAGCAGAGCACTGGAAGCTTTCTTAGTAGCCTGTTCATAGACCAATGAAAGCTTGTCGTCAAACCGAGTATGTGCGGAGACTGGAGCAACCCGGAGAGAGCTTTTCACCTTGTCATCTATAAGTGATGACGACGAAAGGGCAGCATCACATCTGATTAACTCCAGCTTTGCCACTGTCAGGGCAGAGTTATACGTGGCATACATGACTGCCCTGGAAAGAACTCTAAGAGAGGTACAAACGTCCTCAAATTCCTTACCATTGAGTCGATTGAGACATTGCGCCATAGCTCTGGTAAGGTGATCTGTGTAGGACATTGTGTCCAAATTTGCTCTATTCGATGAAATAGCAGATTCCATCACAGCCGAGCGAATGTTGAATGAAGTAGGTAGGAATATATCTAAATCCCCCCCGGCCTGCTCATCTAAACGCAGAGGAGCTCTCTGAACATCTTCTCCATCCATTTCAAATGAACGTGGTCCAAGGAACGGTATATTTATGGAAGATGTTGATAAGAAACTGCTTTCTTCCTCACACTAGAGAGGTTAAATATGGTATCATCTACATGGCCAAAGACCTGCGACACCTGTCTAGACTGAACCGGAAAAGAAAGAACTTCCTCTTTCCTCTGTATAAAGTCTGCATCTAAAGATGCCAGCGGTTTCTGCCTTGTTGTCACAGCTTGATGATTCGGTGGAACAAATTCAGGATAGTATTGATGAATAAATTCCATCGCTACCATATGTTGTTCCAAAGGGAAAGGTAATCCTCTTCCTTATCCCTTTCACCATCTGACTGAATCAGCTGTGAATCTTGGTCCATCGTATCTGCATGTGCAGATGACTGGACCGACCCAGCACCATCTGACAGCTCACTTCCGGAGTCTGCTCATGCACTTGCTGGAATGCTGTGATCAGCTGCGCAATCTGCGACAGCAAGTCCGTCACTGAGGCTTTAGGAGCAGCGGTTTTCTGTTTCTTAGCCGCTTGTTGCTCCTGGGATGAAGTTCCGGAGATGGATCTCTTCTCTGAACGGCCCGGTGATCGAAGCCTCGGTTCCATAGCTACCGGATGGTCCGACTTCACAGGCGAAGAGTGGTTCCGTCTTCGCGCAGCTGGCTGGATATCCGAAGTCGGGTAGTTAGGATGCGGTCATGTGTGCTTATGAATCGTAGCAGAGGAAGCTATGACTGTAGCTGAGAGTACAGGTGTGGACGGTAGGTGTGGACGTATGCTCTGGCCCATGCAAGTTTCTCAAAACAACCTCTGGCCCCAGATGTTGTTGGGTTAGAGAGGGACCTCTCCCTCTCGCGGCCTTGTCAGACCTCGCCGAGCCTCCCGGAAAAACCTTGCTTGCTTCCTCCCTATTTCCATCGTCGCTGGGTGAGCTTTTGTTTTTAAGGTGCTCACTCTACCCAATTCTACACTTCCTTCGACCACAACAGAATACCCAGTGTCACAGCTCCCACGGACGGAGTAACCGCTTCACCGGTCGAGCTAGCCGCCTGCAAGGGATTAAGAACACAAACTAGAGGCCTTATCCCTTGCTTTATATTCATGAGCACCTTTGCAGCTAGCTCTGTTTGCTCATCAGAGTGCAACGACGGTAGCACACTTTTGGTGGGTGTCACAATACTGTCACCATGTTCTTGTTCCTCTGAAAAAGAAACTGAAAAACTCTAATTATCTTGCAGTGAGAGCACTGGCATAGGCATCTCATCGCCAACAACCTACCGTGACACCCGTTTCCAACGTTTGTCATCCCAATTCACATATCAACTACAGGCAAGACAACAAGCATGTAAATCTGAAGAAGATTTCCTCGCCTAGAATTTTGATCAGTAAGCTTTTATGATTCAATCAAAATCAGTCGATAGTACTACAAACTCCACAATAAATATATGATAAAGATACATAAATAATGGCAATCAAAATCGAAAAATTAAATCCAAAAAATTTTTCGAAACTTTTTTGAAAAACCTTAAGTTCCCAAAGGGAACATGAAGAGCCCAAGGGCATCCCGATAGAGCCTAAGTGTGGACAAAATCCAAATATTTTGGAGCTACACTACCGGAATCATAATCAATGTATCTTACAATAATCCTACAGTAATATAATATCTAAATACTACATATATTTAAAGACGTTGCCAATGTAAACAATATCAAAAGAAAAACCGGAAACAAAACATCAGGCACAGAAAAAAGGCCCAAAGTCAGTAACAGATTTTAATGCTACCAGATGTAAAGCTAGATCTTCATACAAAGAAAAAACGATACATCGTATAGAAGATGCAAGACCAAAATGACCTAACACTCCTAGGGTGAGGATGTAACCATGGGGATAAACAGAATAAACATGCTGTAATACACATTAAAATCCCAAGAAATTAAATAAAAAATGTCGATAAAAAATAGCCAAAAAGCTTCGGAGTTTAACAGGAGGGCTTCAAGGAGGGATAGGGAAGGAACAGTTAACAAACAGTGGATAAATCGTTAGCAAGAATGATGACGTCAGGTGTATGTCCCAAAATTGGGAAACCTGAAATAATTTTTATAATTATTATAAAGTTACAGCCCTGAACATTTCTAACCACCGTTGTTCACTTCCATCATCCATTTCCAGTCTTGGATCCACCAATTTTACCATTGACTTGTGTCTGGCATCCTCAAAAAAGGAGATTTAAAAGCACAGATGTCAGTTCATTGTTGCTGACTTTAGGGCCAAACAAAGAATGATGGTTGTGCCAATTTCGGTACCTTCCTGGATACTGTGCATGCACAGATCTCAAAAGTATGGAGTATGGAGGACCATCTAGGACTTAATTTTTTCGGTTTTGCATGCAAATTTTGGCGATTGGGGGGCAAAATTTGTGTTTGGCCCTGGATTAATTTGTGTTAGCACCAGCTAGTCTGGGCCATTGGTTGTCGTATAAAAATTTGAGTCTTTCAGGTCCAATTTTCAAAATTTTCTCACTCCGGGCTGAAACATGGTCAACTCAGAGGGTCCTTGGAACCTCAACTTGGGCTACAAAAAAGTTGCTAATCAATTTTCTGTGAATAAATCTAGGCCGGAGACTGGCCTTGAGTATACACCTTCTTTTTGAATAGGATTACACTTATTTTGATAGTTTTAGTCCTCCATTTAAGTTATTTAAACCATTAAACAACACTGCTGTTTTGACTTGTCTCATTTTACCCACTAGCCTATTATATAGGAATGCCCAGGGAGGAGAGCCACTGGGTAGGTGGAAGCCACTAGATAAAGTGGGGGAGGGGCTTCAACTGTGTTTAAACTCACAAATGGCCATATTCTAGCAATCTTGCAGCAACTCAACCATTTCTGCATTTGCATGTATGTTCTGGTGACTTGTACCATACTCTTACAAGCCTAATAACAGTAATTTCTGAATAATAGTCATGGTCAGGATATTTGATTGGGAATGATACCATTTTGTGATGTCACTTTTGCTCGATTCCTCACTGCCAAATAATAGTGATTGCTGCGATTTTTTACTCCAAAATCAATAATGGTGGTGACATTATTATTAGGCAGGTGAGAGTACAGTACTAGTAATAAATGAACTCGTATGATACCCAGTTTTTCAAGAGAACTTCATTGGGTCATAAGTACTTAATTTATGCCCCCCCAAAATGTTCCCGTTGCCCCATGGGAACCGCAGGATCTAAAAATAGAAAAAAATGCCCATATTTCCAAAACTACACAGCACTGAGAATTCTTATTTGGTGTGAAGCTTCCTTAGCACCAACAGAATGGAATGGTAAAAAAACAATTGCTATCGGTTTTATCATGGGGTACTTTTTTGTGGGGGGGGGGGGGGGGGGGGGGCTTTAAAAAAGTGCCGAGTCAGCATTTTTTAACACTGTGGGTAATGGGAAAAACATTTAAGACTACTTTTCTCCCAAACCACTGCTCCAAAAGCTTTCAAATTTCACATATAACATCTTTGGAAGATTGTTTCACATGTTTCCCAGCTTATAATGTCCAAGAATGTGTTTGCAGAAGTAGTCTCCAGTAAATTGTAATTAATTGTTCACTTAAAAAAGCAGGAGTATCCAATAACTTCCAATAAAACACTCGGCAAAATTCAGATGGAAATAATATCCAACGAGTATTGTCTCCACAGGTGATTTGAAAATAATTCAATTCAATCCTGGCTTTTCACAAGAGTAATTTCTGTTTCCAGGAAGAATAAATTGTTTTCAAATTTGGAAACAATTTTCCAATACGAAATGACTCGACAGCCACAAAAATGACATTCTAATAATAATCTCCAGTGTTCAATGAATGCTGAATGTGCATGTATAAACAACTGTCACTTCTCAATGTGTGTATGTGAGTTGAATGAGTGAGATAAAATGAGTGATGTTTCTTTTAATAAAAAGTCAGCAAATGGATAATTCCAGAAATGCATGAAGTTTGATAAAGATACTTTCTGAGTACTAATGTTCTTGAAGTAACTGAACTGAGGGGCATCTTTTCCTGTTAACATTTCCAGACTTGAGAAATTATTAGCTAAGTAGACTTTGAAAAGAGCAAACCACAGGTGGAGGTGCTTCACGGGGCAGTGTGGGGGTGGGGGTGGGGTGTCTCATGAAGAAGAGGATCCGAGGGGGGGGGGGGTTCAAATCAACAGTTATTTTATGATTTTTTAACATAGCATAAATGCATCAGCATAGTTGACAACTAGTTCTGGATATAACCTGGTGTTAATAGTGGTCCATGAGCTGAAAATTCACAAGTTTTTTCTTTTATTTTGTCCCCGCGCGAACTTTTCCCTGAAATCCATCCCCTTTCCCTGGAAATCACCCTCAGGTTCTCTGAAAAATTATTCTGGAGGGTAACATGTCTGATTCTAGATAGCTGCCAAGTTTAATATATATTCTACAGAATATTATTATGTGACCTGAGCATCTTTGGTATTGGAAAAGTGTTTCCAACATTTGAATAGAATTTATTTTTGTGAACGATTTATTCTTGTGAAAATCCCGGATTCAAACTGGATAATTTTCAAACTACCAGAGGAGCAAATACTTGTTGGATATTGCGAAGGCTTGTTGTTTTCTTATGTAGTAGAAATAAATGTTTATCTAAGATTATTTTGTTACAATTTATTGGAGAGTTCCAACAATTGTTCATGAACAAAATCTTACTAAACTAAGGCTTCCCTTGCTGGTTGCATGGCATCTTTGAAAAAAATACTCATGTTTCAAATCATTATTGTTATTACATGCCAAAACACTATTATAATATCAGAATTCATATGTCCTCGGTCAATAATTATAAACAATTTTCTACTTTCTAAAATATTTTGATTTTAAGTAAGCAGCTTTGATCACTTATTTGAACTGAGTAACCTTTGAATGTATCTACATGTATCAACATGTCATGTTTACAAATACTGTTACACAGGAACTATTTTTAGCTCATTGATCGTTTATTTGGGTAGGGTCGTGCAAAAATTCGAGATTCGAGTTGATATTGATATCATATGTCTCCTTCAAGATCAATCCCAAATCATTCTCAAGATTCGATTTTTTCGAATCTCTCGTACTAACTTCAGTTTGTTATATTTCCAACAAAAATTGTATAAAATTGTCATTAGACAATTCATTAATGTCGGCTCAATTTCTATTTGAGTAATTGACAATGTTTGATTGTTACTTGTTGGCGGAAACTATTATACATGACACACCTTCTGACTGTCCTTAACATTTGTAAAAAGTTTAACAATTGTACGATGATTCGTTTCTGAGTTATGGCTGAGACACGAATATTGACCAGTTTTTAGTGTGACCTTGAAATGTGACCTTGACCTTGAAGGTACGAATCCAGCTATGGTGTGCTACACATCCTCCCATGGTCCTTTATAATTGTGTGAAGTTTGATGACTGTGGCCCTAACAGTTTTCGAGTTATTGGCTCGGACACTCACACACTTCAATAACTATATGCCACCCGACTTAAGTCGGGGGCGTAAAAACCCAATTAATTTCAAAAATTATTTTTGATTTAAAGAAGGTAGATCTTTGTTTGGCTGATAGCTTATTTGCACTGAGTAACCTATGATTGTACCTATCAACGTGTTTATAAATACTGTTACACAGAATTTATTATTTTTAGTTTATTTCAATGGCGCAGCCATAGGGGTGGTGGGCTGAAGGGGGCACATGCTCTCCTTCCTCCCAAATTTCAGTCATGCCTCTCTTGTTAACCCAGGTATTCTATCTGTGTCCGATTTTTAAAAATTGATTCAATAGTCTGATCTTGTTCACACCTCACACAGTGATTTTTTATGACTTTGGGGTGTGTTCACAACACCATGGTCATGGTCACAGACTATTCATCCATTCTAACTTAACCGTTTCCAAAAAAAGATTCAATGCTTACTTATGGGTGTGTCCCAAAGGTTATAACTTCAAGGTAACAGACCATTCAACTGTCATGACATACATGTATACTAAAACAAAAAAGTAATTGCTGACATGTACACAAACTATTTCCACTGAAATTTTGACAGGTACACCTGTTTGATTGAGTTTCTCTCTATTGTATTACAAATTATCTTTGTCATCCCTTATCTTTTGGGCTCACATTTGGAGATCATCCATAAGCCCTGTTTATATTTTTATGTGTTGTTTACCAATGGGTATTATTGGCTAATACATGTACTTTAGGTAGTGGATTACCTTTAACCCTGTGCACACAAATGTTAACATACCAAAATTTCAGAAGGTAAATTTTTCCCATAAGGCAGCTCAAAATTTAACTAATTTAATCTTGTTTGAAGGGGCTCAATGAGCTCTGTCAAGCAAGATTGGATTGGTTAAATTTTGACAAAGAGTTGTTGATTCCTATCCCCCGTATTCTACCCTAGTTGTGTTCTGCATTTATACCACAATTAAACTTGAATTAAGGGAATGAAGCTGGGAGCGCGGTAGCTCACTAGGTAGAGGTGCAGGCTGCAAGCCGAGGGGTCCTCGGTTCGAATCCCACCTGCGGCAACCGCGTTGTGTCCTTGGGCAAGACACTTCATCTTCATTGCCCGCGTGGGGGCACGATGACGCCGTGTACTAAGGCGTACTGCACGTCGATGGTGTGCATGTCTTCAACCAATCTAACCCTGCCTGTGCTGCAGTGCAGAGTTACGATGTTGGGGAGCTGGCAGCTGCTCGTCGTTGCTCGGTGGTTCTCTCCGGGTACTCCAGCTTCCTCTACCCGTAAAACTGTCACGGTCATGATTAGCCATTGTGCATAAATATGTGACCTTAAACACCAATAAATAAATAATAATAAATAATAGGGAATGAAGCTAATATTTTTAAAGAAAAACATCTTCAGCAAATTGATAACTTTCTTTCTTGACACTATTAATTTTGTGTTGAAGCATTTGCAGATGCATAACGTCCAATCAGATGAATTCTTACAAGTTTTTATTCATTATCTGGATTCCACCCATAGTATACATTGTATCTAGTACATTTCCTAATGTCTGTATTGTATCGCATAATGAGGAATATGCACAAGAATTGTGGTAAAAATGATTGAATCTGTTCATCATTGAAATTATCCTCTTAAAAAGCTGACGCAAAAGAAAGTTATTTATACATGTATGTCAAAAGTTAATAATTTAGAAAATTCTCATCTGATCAATGCATTTTTTCTTGAAGTAAATGTACCCTTTTGTGAACAAGTTATCAGTAAATTATCAGAACCACAAATACTTGTTAAGCTGCAGTCTTATCACAAAAGTGGTCTATTTTGCAATCACACTGTTGTCTGATTGTGACACAATTATACCATTGGGTGGTTATTTCAAAAAGAAACAAGAAAATCAAGACAGCATCAAGAAAAACAAACAAAAATGGCATCTCATTCAACTGTCGCACTGTTCTTTTTCAAGATTCAAGTGAGATTTTACAGTGTAGCATTTGTGTTCACAATACTATGAAAAGTGTCCAATTGCAGGACATTGAAATCTCCTGTGCCAAAGACATGCAAGGGCAATATTGGGGCCAATCTACTGACAGACTTCTGCTATTTTTAACTCACCTAACTGAAAGTCAGGGTGAGCTATTCTTATCACTTTTTGTCTGTCGTCTCTCGCCTGTCTTCAGTCGTGAAGGTGGTGTTTGGGTCTTTTTCTCCCAAACCACTGGTCACATTTTAATGAAATTTCACATGAGTAGCAGTTCTATGGGGCATTTAGATTGGGTTTCTGCTCATATTGAGGAGGGGGGTGGGGCCAAAATGCCTCAATTTTTTTTTAAAATCTTTTTCTCATGAACCAGCTGTAGTGGAGACTTGATATTTGATATACAGCTTCCTTTTGAGGTGTAGATTCATGTTTGTTCAAGAGAAGTTTGAGGAGCAATATTTGTCGTCTTTATGGGAGGGACAAGAATTTTTGCCTCGCCCCAACTTTCTATTTTCCAAACCGAGATGCCAATTTGAACCAAATTTGATATGAATTATTAATGGTTGATAAGTACTTGATTTATGCCAAACATTTTTTTTTCAAATTGCCCCGTGGGAACCACAGGAGTTGAAAATAGAAAACATTTCAAGCGCCCATATCTCCAAAACTACATAGTTCTGAGAAAAATGTCTCCCCTTCATCGAAAGTGAGACATATTGTTTTACCCTGAATTCTTCTCCTTCTTGTTCTTGTTCTCATACAACCGTGTCCGGGATCAGAACTTTTTTTTCATCTTTTGACCTAGGCTTATGATATTTAGCATGTTGTTGTATCACCATGAGACAATGTGTCGCGTGCCATCATGACCCACATTTGAACTTTGACCTCAAGGTCAAATTACTGATTTTTTGTCAAGTAAGGTTGTCCGGGCCAGAACTTATTTACTTTTTCACCTCAGTTTATGATATTTGGCATGTGGGTGTATCACCGTGAGTCGATGTGTTGTGTACCATCATGACCCACATGACATTGACCTTTGACCTCAAGGTCAAATTACTGATTTTTTGACAAGTAAGCTTGTCCGGGCAAGAACTTATCTACCTTTTCACCTTGGCTTATGATATTGGGCATGCAGGTGTATCATCATGAGATGCTGTGTCGGGTACTATCATGATCCACATATGACCTTTGACCTCAAGGTCAAATTATTGATGATTTTTATCTTTTGGACTGAGCTTATGATATTTGGCATGTGGGTGTATCACCATGAGACGATGTGTCGCATACTATCATAACCCACATATGACTTTGACCTTTGACCTCAAGGTCAAATTAGTGATTTTTTTTATCTTTTGACCTAGGCTTATGATATTTGGCATGTGGGTGTATCACCAGGAGATGATACTTTTGACCTCGACCCACATGACCTTGCCCTTTGAGCTCAAAGTCAAATTATTGGGGTTTTTTTACCTTGGCTTATGATATTTGGCATGTGGGTGTATCACCATGAGACGATGTGTCGCATACTATCATGAACCACATATGACCTTTACCATTGACCTCAAGGTCAAATTATTAATTTCTTTTTATCTTTTGACCTAGGCTTATAATATTTGGCAAGTGAGTGTATCACCAGGAGATGATGTGCCATGATGACCCACATATGACATTGACCTTTGACCTCGACCCACATATTACCTCGGCCCACATAACCTTGACCTTTAGGTCAAATTATTGATTTTTTTTTTATCTTTTGACCTAGGCTTATGATATTTGGCATATGGGTGTAATCACCATAAGACGATGTACCATCATGACCCACATATGACATTGACCTTTGACCTCACGGTCAAATTACTGATTTTTTGGCAAATAAGCTGGTCAGGGCAAGAACTTATTTACCCTTTCACCCTGGCTTATGATATTTGACATGTGAGTGTATCACCATAAGACGATGTGTTGCATACCTTTATGACCCATATATGACATTGACCTTTGACCTCAAGGTCAAACTACTGATTTTTTGGCAAGAAGCTTGTCTGGGCCAGAACTTTTTTACCTTTTCACCTCAGTTTATGATGCTACATGTAGGCATGTGGATGTATCACCATGAGACGATGTGTCACATATCATCATGATCCACATACGACACATTATTGACTTTTTTTTAATCTTTTGACCTAGACATATGATTTTTGGCATGTGAGTGTATCACCAAAAGACGATGTGTCACATACCATCATGACCTACCTTGACCTTTGATCTCAAGGTCAAATTAATGAGGTTTTTATTTCATCTTTTCTCCTAGGCTTATGATATTTGGCATGTGGGTGTATCAACATAACATAAGACAACATGGTATCATGTACTGTTGTGATGACAGATGACCTTGATTTTTGACATTAAGGTCAAATTATTGAATTGTTCAGCTAGGTTTATGATATTTGGCATATGAATGCAACATCCAGGCTGCTGTGTCACATTCTATCTTGAACTTCCATGATCTTGACATTCGAGCTTTTGTTTGATCTTTGTTAGTCTTAAGTTGGAAGCATGGAACTAATCGAAGGGTAGACATGTGTTTTAGTTCACTAAAACAGTTCCCTCTAGTTCTTATTTGGTACGAAGCTTCCTTAGGACCAACAGAATGGAATGGTCAAAAAAAATTGCTATCAGTTTTATCATAGGGTACTTTTTCGGGACTTTTGAAAAAATGCTGAGTCAGCATTTTTAGCTCAACTTGACAAAGACAACCTGAGCTATTGCCATCACTTCTCGTCCGTCGGCGTATGTACGTGCGTACATACCTACGTTAGTACATACAACCACAATGTTCTTTGGCACACCTCACAGGTCGCATTTATGATCAGATCGCTTTGAAACTTGGTATGCTTGTTTGGGGTGACCTCTAGATGGGAGCTATAGATTTTCTTCAATTTCCATCAAAAAATTGTTGCCGCGGCCAATGTTCTAAGAACTTAGTTTAGTCAGACCGCAATATTTCCCTTTGGCACACCCTACAGAGTACATTTATGATTGGATTGCTTTGAAACCTGGCATGCTTGTTTAGGGTGACCTCTAGATGGGAGCTATCGATTTTCTTCAATTTCTGTCAAAAAATGTTGCCGTAGCCAACGTTCTTAGAACTTAGTTTAGTCAGACCACAATATTTCCTTTTGACACACCCTACAGGGCACATTTATGATTGGATTGCTTTGAAACCTGGTGTGCTTGTATGGGGTGACCTCTAGATGGGAGCTATCGATTTTTTTCCATTTCCGTCAAAAAATGTTGCCGCAGCCAACGTTCTTAGAACATAGTTTAGTCAGAAGACGTCAATATTTCCATTTGGCACACCCTACAGGGCACATTTATGATTGGATTGCTTTGAAACCTGGCATGCTTGTTTGGGGTGACCTCTAGATGGGAGCTATCGATTTTCTTCCATTTCCGGTAAAAAATGTTGCCACGGCCAACGTTCTTAGAACTCAGTTTAGTCAGACCTCAATATTTCCCTTTGGCACACCCTACAGGGCACATTTATGATCAGATTGCTTTGAAACCTGGTATGCTTGTTTGGGGAGACCTCTAGATGGGAGCTATCGATTTTCTTCCATTTCCATAAAAAATCTTGCCACGGCCAACGTTCTTAGAACTTAGTTTAGTCAGACCTCAATATTTCCCTTTGCCACACCCTACAGTGCACATTTATGATCGGATTGGTTTGAAACAACGTTCTTAGAACATAGTTTAGTCAGAAGACGTCAATATTTCCATTTGGCACACCCTACAGGGCACATTTATGATTGGATTGCTTTGAAACCTGGCATGCTTGTTTGGGGTGACCTCTAGATGGGAGCTATTGATTTTCTTCCAATTCCATCTGTCAGAAAATGTTGCCGCTGGCAACGAACTTTGAACTTAGTTTAGTCAGACATCAATATATTCCTTTGGCATGCCCTACAGGGCACATGATCAGATCGGTTTGAAACTTTGTATGCTTGTTTGGGGTTACCTCTAGATGGGAGCTATTGATTTTCTTCAATTTTCGTCAAAAAATTTTGCCACTGGCAATGACCTTCTATGAACTTAGTAAAAACTTAGTGCAGTTAAGCATCAATATTTCCATTTGACACACCCTGCAGGGCACATTTAAGACTGGATCGCTTTTAAACTTGGTGTGCTTGTGTGGGTGACATCTATATGGGAGCTGTCGATTTTCTTCCATTTCTGTCAAAAAATATTGCCGCTGCCCTTTGAACTTAGTTTAGTCAGACCTCTATATTTCCCTTTAACACACCCTTCTGGGCACATTTATGATCTGATCACTTTGAAACTTGGTATGTGTGTTTGGGGTGACCTCTACATGTGAGCTATTGCTTTTTTTCATTTCCATAAAAAATTATTGTCGTTATCACCAGCCTTTGAACTTACTGCATTTGTGCATCAACTTATCCCTTTTGCACTCTCTGCAGGATATATTTATGAATTTCCATAAAAAAAAACAAACAAAAAAACCATTGCCACAAAGCATTGACCTTCTACTTAGTGCATTTGTGCATTAACATCTTCCTTTGGCATGCCTCAGAGGGCACCTTCATTATCAGGTTGTTTTGAAACTTTATATGCTTATGCAGGGTGACAAAGATAGGAGCTATTGATTTTCTTTTCATTTCCATCAAAAACTGTTGCTGTTAGCAACAATCTTTGAAGTTATTGCATTTGTGCATCAGCATTCTTTGACATGGCCTACAGGCCACATTTATCATAGGATTGTTTTTGAACTTGGTGTCCTCATTAGTCAAGAACTCTAGATAAGAGCTGTTGATTAGCATTCATTTCTGTGGAAAAAATTGCAATTTACAATAACCTCTGAACATACTGCATTTGTGTATCAACATTCTTCCTTTAGCCAGTCTTACAGTTTACATTTAAAAATGCATGGATTACTCGGACGTTGTGCACACACAATGCTGTTATGTTGAAATTTCATCAATTAACATTGGTACCAATGATCTTCAATTTTGCCATTTCATTTATAACTTACCAGGTTCAAGTTTGTCAAGTTGAGCTACAGTGTCATTGACCCTTTCATTTTTAACACTGTGGGTAAAGGGGAAAACATTTAACACTCTTCTCTAAAACCACTGCTCCGAAAGCTTTCAGATTTCACATAAAACATCTTTGGAAGATTGTTTCACATGTCTGTTGAAATCAAATCCCTGGGTCCATATGTGGCCTCTCTATCATGGGAGCCCAAATGTTCAAATTAGTGCAGTATGAGGAATATTCTTTAAAAATCTTCTTCAGATCCACCGATCAGAGTCTTTTGATATTTGGTATGCAGCATCCTTAGAATTGGGGGGGGGGGGGGGGGGGGAAGTTTCATGTTTGTTCAAGCCAAGACTCTGGGTTCATATTTGGGCTTAGTTCAGTATGGGGAATCTTCTTTAAAAATCTTCTTGTTCAGATCCAGCTGTCAGGATGTTTTGATATTTGGTACACAGCATCCTTAGGGTGATGTGACTCAAGTTGGTTCAAGCAAAGTCTCTGAGTCCATATTTGATTTGGGCTCCCTGTGGAAGACCGAATTATGACTTAGTTCATATGAGGAACATTTTTTAAAAATCTTCTACACATCCACCAGAAAGAATCTTTTGATATTTGGTCTACTGTATCATTAGGGAGGTGAGATTCAAATTTGTTAAAGCCAAGTCCCTGGGTTCATATTTGGGCTCCTTGAATTATAGCTTAGTTCAGAATGTTTTGATATATGGTTTTCTCAATGGGGCAGATGCAAGCTTGTTCAAATCAGGACCCTCGGTTGATAGTTGTCAATGTCAGGTGAGCACTCTCAGGCCCCTTGGGGCCTCTTGTTAATTTAGATGAGGATTGAGATTGGTCCCATGATTTTAATTCATTAAATAGAATAGAGGCCTGCATCTAGCCATTGTTAAAAGGGTTTCTGGTCTGGAACAATAGAGGAAAAATCTGCATCTTGCGAAAGATTGGGGAAGCTGAAGGGTTTACATGTAAGCATGACTGTAATTAAAGTACTGAATTATTGTTTGTTGCAGTGTTGATTGTGAATAAAATGATCGTTCACTTGATTTGTCAAGACTTCAATAGAAAAGAACCACCTTGATCTTCCTCCCCTGATTTTGAAAGCTTGGAAACTCAAAACACATATTAATTTGGGGCCGCAAAATGAAGAAAATGGAATTTGTCTGCAGAGGCAACTGAATCTCAATGAACCTGGGGAGAAAATATAAATAATGGATCCACAGTAGGGCTGCAATGATTAATCATGATATGCTTGAACCACGATATATTGCCCACGATTCCAATTGTACCGCTGTTCACTGTGTATCACGATGCAATAAATATAAATATCAGGCAAATCAACTTCTTTGATCTTTTTGAAAGCTTGTACAGTGAAAACTGTTTTTTTACATACCAACATTGATAGTGATAATTGTGCCATTATTTATTTAGTTATTTGTTGGTGTTTAAAGTCACATATTTCTGCACAATGGCTAATCATGACCACGACAGTTTTATGGGCAGAGGAAGCTGGAGAGGACCGAGCAATGTCAAGCAACTGTCAGCTCCCCAACATACTAACTCCACACGAGCAGGGTTAGCATTGGTTGAAGACAGATGCACCATCGACGTGCAGTGTGCCTTTGTACACAATTCCACCATGCCCCCACATGAGCAATTGGGGTGAAGTGTCTTGCCCAAGGACACAGTGCGGTTGCCACAAGTGAGATTCGAACTGAGGATCTCTTGGCTAATTATGCCAGTAACGTGATTGTTCAGTTAACCAAAAGTTGGTAAATTCCCTCTAATTTTCTAAATATTCATTTGATTAATCCATTATATCTTGTTTGACAGAGCTCACAGAGCTCTGTGAAACAAGATAAAAGGGATTAAATGGTTTGAGAGGAAATAAGCATTGGAAAATGGGTTATAAAATCATAACCTTAAATTACTGAATGCCAATGGTTATCAAATTGAAAAGTTACATATTGTTTGGAGAGTGCATTCCAAAAATTGTAATGTTTGGAAGCAACTGGAAATGAGCTGGAGCTTAACCCTTTACCTAACGAATCGCCTGCATCCACCCGTGTAATATGCAAATTCAGCAGTTGAAAACATTATTTTTCAAAATATTTCAACAAAACCATATCATGTGACCACCTCGTTGGAATGAGCTCTTCAAGCTCATTCCAACGAGGGGTCACATGATATGGTTTTGTTGAAATTTTTTGAAAAATTAAAAAAAATGATATTTAAAATAATAAATTTTGATATCGTCTGCATTGGGTAAAAAGGTTAATGAAAATGCAGAGGATCTGCCCTTGTCTTCATTTTGCCCTCATCCCCAATATCTACCAAGCATGAAGCTAGTGGCTGCTGAGGGAGGAGTGAGGGGGTGTCCCTACCACCATGACCCTGTCAGAATTTTTTGTTGTCTGTTACAGAAAGTGTTTGCTGCTGGACCGTCAGTATTTTCTCAGAACAAATTTGGAGATAAAAACTGAAAATTTAGCAAAACCACAATTTTCATCGGGCAAAAATAGCCTTTCATGTATCTTTCAGATATCCTTTGTATGGAAGGGATTGTTATATAAGTATGTGGGGTAATACTACACACAAAGAAAATAATTTTTGGCATTATTATTTTAAAGAATTACATTCATTAAACGAACCTTTCCAACCCATATCATTTATTATTGTTCAAAAGGAGTATAGTGAGATGAGTTTCAAGTTATATTGTACTGGTGGTCAACAACCTTGGAACACTGTCAGAAAATTTTGACTTACACCTCACCATGTTGCAGGAATTTTAGCTTCAGGTCTGTTGTCTCGTTAATGTAAAACTTATTTGATTTGGTTCTGGAAATATTTTTTTTCTATTTCAGGGGATGCATATTTCTGGTTTAATAATGTTTTTGGAGAGCCTTTATGACAACCGAAAATATTTATTTCTTTGTTGTGATATGACAGACAAGAATTTCAAGTCTTATTTCATGATTTTCTTACTATTAACTCCCTGTCTATCTACAAATGTCCTGCCTCAGAAAGAAAAATATCTACCTGATTACAGTATCTATCATAATGTCTCAAAACTTCACTTCGAAATACAGAATATTATCAAAAGATTCCCAGAATATGCAAAATTAAATAAGTATTATTTGTCAGAGAACGAAAATTCTCAGATAATGGTGAGGGTATCAAATTTCTCAAGTCTCCTACGTGCTCAAACTTCAATAAATTCTGACAATAGAAAAATCAAAATTTTGTTATCCTATGGAGAACATGCAAGAGAGTTCTTTCCTGTGGAAAGTATGATATATTTATTGAAAAATATAACATTCGGATTGACAGCTTCTGCGGGTGATGCAGCACATCATTTCACAAGAACAATCCTGTCCAACTTTGATATATTCATCATAGGCCTGGCAAATCCTGATGGACGACTATACATTGAACAAACACAGAACTATTGCTGGCGTGGTACCTCTTCAGGAGTTGACTTGGACAGGAATTTTGACTGGGAATTTGGTGCAAAGGGAAGTTCCAATAATCCAGAGGATGAAGAATACAGGGGATTGCACCCATTTTCTGGTATGAACAACATAGTTTACCCTTTACCCAACCTGAATAACAGACGGCACTCGTAAAAATATGTCTTCACTGACTAAACTTTTTTCATTTTTTGTCACAAAAACATAGATTATGAAGCCCATTGGAATGTGCTCGTTCCAATGAGGTGTCATAAGCTATGTTTGTGAGACAAAAAATGAAAAGATAATAAAATGTGAAAAGTGATTTTTGTGAAGAGCACTGGCTGATGAATACATGTATGTCAGTTACGTTGGGTAAAGTATTAAAGAGTGACTTTGAAAGCCATGCTAATATTACTCTTAAGGCCTAATTCCAAGTTTGTTCACTTTTTACTGCAACAAAAATAGATGCCACAACATAAAATCTTTGGATAAACAAACAGTTGAATTATTTAAGTCCAGGCTGCCTGTATTGGCAGTCACCACTAACCTAGGAAAAATGCCAAAACCACAAGATTTAGCAACAAGGGAGGCGAATATTTCATTCTTTTTTTAGCAAATTTCAATTTTTTTGCTCACCTGTTTACAAGTCAGTGTGAGCTATTGCCATCACTTTGCGTCCAATGAGGTGTCATAAGCTATGTTTGTGAGACAAAAAATGAAAAGATAATAAAATGTGAAAAGTGATTTTTGTGAAGAGCACTGGCTGATGAATACATGTATGTCAGTTACGTTGGGTAAAGTATTAAAGAGTGACTTTGAAAGCCATGCTAATATTACTCTTAAGGCCTAATTCCAAGTTTGTTCACTTTTTACTGCAACAAAAATAGATGCCACAACATAAAATCTTTGGATAAACAAACAGTTGAATTATTTAAGTCCAGGCTGCCTGTATTGGCAGTCACCACTAACCTAGGAAAAATGCCAAAACCACAAGATTTAGCAACAAGGGAGGCGAATATTTCATTCTTTTTTTAGCAAATTTCAATTTTTTTGCTCACCTGTTTACAAGTCAGTGTGAGCTATTGCCATCACTTTGCGTCTGTTGTCCATTAACTTTTGCAAACTTGGCTTCTTCACAGCCATTCAGCCAAATTCAAACATATATTGCACAAACCATCCCTAGAGTATACCGTTTCTATTTTGTACAAATGAAGTGGCTGCCTTCTTCGGGCTGTGGGCAATGATGCCAAAGCCTAAAAATCTTTAAAAATCTTCTTCTCATGAACCACCACAGAGATTGTCTTGATATATGGTATGGAACACTCTTTGGTGTTGAAGATTAAAGTTTGTTCAAGGGAAGTAGGTAGATCAATATTTGGGCTCTCTGTGGGCACACATCCATTTTGGGCTCTGCCCAAAATTTCTGTTTCAAGAACCGATGGGCCGATTTGAACCAGATTTGACATGTGGCATAAGTGGGTCCAAAGTACATGATTAATGCCCGAATTTTTTTTTTTTTTCGTATCCTCATGGGTACCCAGGGACTAAATATAGAAAAAATTAAAATGGCCATATTTCACAAACTACACGGAACAGAGAACTGTTATTTGGTATGAATCATCCTTTTGACCAGTAGAATGGATTTTAAATAAATGGCCTTCGGTTGTGTCGGGGTGTTCTGTGTGGGTGTGAAAAAATGCTGAGTCAGCATATTTGCAAAAATTGAAAAAAAAGGTTTCTTCAGAACCGCTGATCAGAGTCTTTTGATATTTGGTATACAGCATCCATAGGTCGGTCAAGTACAAATGTGTTCAAATCGATCCCCACGGTTCATATTTGGGCTCAACACAGGAGCCCAAATAATTAACTTAGGGCGCCATGGGGAATAAGCTTTAAAAATCTTCTTCAGATCAAACAATCAGATTCTTTTGATACTTGGTATACAACATCTCTCCAGGGGTCAGATTGAAGTTTGTTCAAATTGAGTCCCTGAGTTAATATTTGGGCTTCCTATGGGAGCCTGAATATTAACTTGGTGCAGTATGGGGAACAATCTTTAAAAATCTAGCATCTTTAGGGAGGTTAGATTCAAGTTTGTTCAAATGGGATCCCAGGATGAATAATTGTTCCCTTTATTGGAGCCCATTATTGCAATATGAGAATTTTTTTTTTAAATCTCCTTTTTCAGGCTCACTAGTGAGAATCCTTTCATATTTGTTACGTGACATCTCTAGAGGTGTAAGATTTGAATTTGTTCAAATTGAGTCCCTGGGTTAATATTTGGGCTTCCTATGGGAGCCTGAATATTAACTTGGTGCAATATGGGGAACAATCTTTAAAAATCTTCTTCAGATCCACCAGTTCGATTCTTTTGATATTTGGTATGCAGCATCTTTAGGGGGTTTAGATTCAAGAATTTTCAAATGGAATCCCTGGATGAATATTTGGGCTCTTTATTGGTGCCCAAATTTTTACTTAGTGCAATACATGTATGAGAAAATTTCTTAAAAAATCTTTTTCAGACCTGCTTGTGAGAATCCTTTCAAATTTGGTATGTGACATCTCTGGAGGTGTAAGATTCGAATTTGTTAAAATCGAGTCCCTGGGTTAATATTGGGGCTTCTTGTGGGAGTCTGAATATTAACTTGGTGCAATGTGGGGGATAATCTTTAAAAATCTTCTTCAGATCCACCAGTTCGATTCTTTTGATATTTGGTATGCAGCATCCTTAGGGGGTTTAGATTAAAGAATTTTCAAATGGAATCCCTAGATGAATACTTGGGCTCTTTATTGGTGCCCAAATTTTTACTTAGTGCAATACATGTATGAGAAAATTTCTTAAAAACTCTTTTTCAGACCTGCTTGTGAGAATCCTTTCAAATTTGGTATGTGACATCTCTGGAGGTGTAAGATTCGAATTTGTTAAAATCGAGTCCCTGGGTTAATATTGGGGCTTGTTGTGGGAGTCTGAATATTAACTTCGTGCAATGTGGGGGATAATCGTTAAAAATCTTCTTCCGATCCACCATTCAGATTCTTTTGACATTTGGTATGCAGCACCTCCGGGGGGGGGGGGGGGGGGGGGGGGGGGGGGGGGGGGGGGGGGGGGGGGAGGGTAGATTCAAGTTTGTTCAAATGGGAGTTCCTGGGTTAGATTCAAGTTTGTTCAAATGGGATCCCTGGATGAATATTTGGGCTCTTTATTGGAGCCCACAATTTAACTTAGTGCAATATGAGAAAATTTCTTTAAAAATCTTCTATTTTTATACTGTACCAATGACCCAGACTTAGCTGGTGCTAACTCTAACAAAACCAGGGCCAAACACAAATTTTGCCCCCCAATCCCCAAAATTTGCATCCAAAACAAAAAGAAATCATGTCCTAAAGGACCTCCATACTACGCCTCTACTGCGCATGCGCAGTGACGCAGACGTCCCGAAATTGGCGCCAATTATCATTCTCTGTTTGGCCCTTCATCAGTCAACATCTCACTGATCTTTGTGCTTGTAAATCTCAGTTTAAAGGATGCCAGACACGTAATTTTTGGAGAAATGGTGATTCTAAGGAGGATATAGAAGGAGGAGAGGAAAAAGAAGTGACAAAAAATAATCAGGGCTGTACTTAAAAATTTTTGATGAAATTATGTTAAGTTGCCTATTTTCGAGGCATGGGCCTCTTGTTGTCATTCTTGCTAAATGTTGCACTGCTTATTCAGTGTTTCCTCTCCCCTAGCCTTCTAAAGTCCCCCCTTGCAATTCTCCCATGCTTTTGGCATATTTTTGAGAAAGTTCATTTCTAAAATTTCCCTGGGAGAGTTGCTTGGATACAGAATGTTTTCTGTTATTTTCCCCATAGTTACGTTTTCACCCATGGGTGTATAAACGTTGTGTTCTGCATCTTCCATCTGATGTTCTGCAGATTCTCCCCTGGGAGTCTCTGTCTTGCATCAGATAGAGTGTAATTTGGATGACTGATTTCGGGCCAGTTTTTTCAGTGCCTGGAGTCATGTTTTCTGGTATTTTACACTGTTTGTTTACATTGGCAACAGCCTTTTTTGAGGGGGGCTGTTTGCCTTTGGTGTAGTTTATCTCACTATTAGATACATTTATTTTGTCCGTAAGTGTCTCATTAATTATTTAATATAAATTTAAAATTTTTGACCACACTTTGCCATCGGATCCATTGGGGCTCAACGTTACTTTTCAGCAACTTGGGCTTCGCTGAAAAAATATTTTTTCAAAATTATTTTGATTTGCAATTGTTTTTTCATTTATTAATGGATCATGTTATTATGTATCTTTGTGTCAGGGGTTTGTGCGAGTAACTAGGACTTGTTGTTGTCCTTTCACAATGAAGGGACATTGTTCAAATTGTAATGGGAAGAAATCTTCCTCTGACTTTCAAGATCATTGTATTAATTGTAGTCAGTGTTCTCGCATTAATCCCTGTCCTATATGTGAATATTGGGATGAGAAACATTGGAAACGTGTGTCACGATATGTTGTTTCTGGAGAAAGGGCTATGCCGGCTCTTTCTCCGCAAGGACACTCTACTCTCTCAGTTTCTATTTCAGAGGAACAAGAACAGGGTGATGTTTCCATGTTATCTTCTACAAGTGTGGGTCCGTCGTCACAAATGAATTCAGAGCTAGCGGCAAAAGTGCTCATGGAGATTAGACAAATGTCGTCCGCTAGCTCGCCCGGTGTAGCGTCCATTCACCGAATGGTTCGGCAGCCGGGTTCGTCCGATGCGGTCCAGGAGGAAATTTTGGGTGATGCGAGCACTATAAACATAATAGATGCACACCCAGTGACGGCGGATAGTAAGCGAGAACGGAGGAAGCCTTTGAGTCCGGTTCCTAGCTCGTCCAGGTCCAGCCGGGCCGCGAGCGAGAGAGGCCCCTCTCTCGTACAACAACATCTGGGACCAGATGTTGTGATACAAAATGTGTCGCAAGCGGAGCATACGTCCGTCGCTCGGGACGCTCCGTTGTATAGGCAGTCCGCGGAGACTGCTAAGGCTTCTTCTTCTCGTCAGCGCACACGACCGCACCTTGGCTGCGTGACCGCCGATATATTACCAGCTTCGCCGATCAAGGATGTTACGGCGACCAGGTCACACCATCCGGCAGCCAGGGATTCGAGACCGATGGACTCCGGACGTTCGCATAGAAAAAGTATGCGGGAGCCATCTGATGCGGAGCTGCCCTCGGCGAAGCAGCGGAAGACTGCGCCTCCGCAGGTCTCGACGCCGGACATTCTTGTGCAGATAGCACAGCTTATCACAGCATCCCAGCAGCCGACAGAAACGGTGTCGGATCGAGAATTATCCGACGGCGCTGGGTCGGTACGCTCCGCCGAAGCATCGGGGGCGGACGACCGGGAACATCATGAGGTCCGACCGGATGGTGAAAGGGATACGGATGATTTGGAGCTATCCCTTTCGGAACAACATAAAGCTGCCGTGGACTTCATCCGGCACTTTCTCCCTCAAGTTGTTCCGTCGGGCCAGACTGCTGCGGTTCCGGACAAAAGGATTATAGCGTCATTGGACTCTGAATTTTTTGAGCGGTTCAGGGACATCACTCCCGAGTTTCTGTCGCAGTCCAATAATGTTGCAAGAACATTTGAATTATTGAACGACGCTATATTTAAACTTGCTTCCAAGACGGGGAAAGCAGGTTTCTTGTCCGCTAATACTCTCAACCTGCCTTTCATTAATGCAAGGAATAAATTCGATACGGCAGGACAGGGTATCCCGAGAGTTCCTCTGCGTATGGACGACGAGGCGGAAGACTTAGAGCTATCATTACCGTCGTCGGCTTCTATTCCAACTGCGGTGTTGGAAACAGCTATTGCGTCTAACAGAGCCAATTTAGATGCCTTATCTTACGCAGATCACCTTACTAAGGCGTTATCACTGCGCCTTCAGGGGAAAGAGTTTCAGGATATACAATCCTCTTTAAGACTTCTTTCAAGGGCAGTAGCTTATTCCACGTGTAACTCCACCCTTTCAGTGGCAAATCTGGAGTTGGTTAGACGTGACGCAGCCCTAGCTACATCCACACTTGTGGATTCTAAGGTGAAGAACTCTCTTAGAGTCGCTTCGGTCTCCGGAGAACTTCTCTTTGACGGCAAGCTTTCTGCTATTTATGATAAAATTACAAAGAAAGCTTCGGATTCTCTGTTGTTCAAATCTGCCTCTAAGAAGCCGGATACAGCAGACAAGAATAAGACAGGCACTTCTGGGTCTAATGCGCCCAAGAGAGGTTCCTATAGAGGTTCCGGTGGGTCCTCTTGGTCTTATTCGAGAGACCATCAGGGTAGCGACTCTCGTTCGGGACGTCCTTCGGGCCGGGACAATCGGTCGGACGCCCCGAGGTCGACGGGGCGAGGTGCGGGTCATGGAGGACGTGGTTTCTCCTACCGCAGGCCTCGCAGGTCCAGGAGGTGATGGCTTAAACCTCTATCGCGTACCGGTTGGCGGAAGGTTGTCAAGCTTTTCACAAGAATGGGCGTCGATTACGGACGACCCTTGGGTGAGAGGAGTGACTTCGGAAGGTCTAAAGATATCCTTCAAACGAAAGCCTCCATTAACTCGCAGTCCAAAGTGGACTCAACTTCCGTCAAATCCACAGAAAAGAGACGCTCTGTTATCAGAGGTGCAGTCTCTTTTAATGAAGAACGCGGTAGAGGTCGTAGAAAACCAGGAAACTCCGGGATTCTACAGCCATCTGTTTCTGGTTCCGAAACCAGACGGCTCGTTCCGTCCAGTCATAGATTTGAGCTGGATAAACAAGCTGATCGTCGCTCCGAAATTTTATATGGAGACGATTCGGTCGGTCAGAGCGAGTATTCGGGTGAACGATTATGCAACAAGCATAGATCTCAAAGATGCGTACTTTCACGTCATGGTACATCCGACATTCCGAAAGTATCTACGCTTCGCAGTCCTAGGAGTGGTGTATCAATTCCGGGCGATGTGCTTCGGATTGAATCTAGCACCCTGGGCTTTCACTCGGGTAATGAACTCGGTAATGATCTATTTCCGAGCTCATTCGTCTGCGGTAACGTCGGCCTACCTGGACGACATTCTTCAGAGGTACGGCAACGAGTTAACGCTTCAGAACAATGTTCAGAATCTACTTCTATTGCTTCGACGTCTCGGTTTTATAGTAAACGAGGAGAAGTCGGATCTGGTGCCGTCAAGTCATTCACTCATCTGGGAATGAGTTTCTATACGTACAACAATCTCGTTCGTCTGCCGTTAACCAGAGCGAAATTAGTCAGTTGTTACGCTCGCTATTGTCTGCATGCAGACAAAGTCACAGCGAGAGAATTTATGAGACTGATAGGTCTGTGCGGAGCTGCTGCGGATCTCATTCCGATGGGGCGGTTACGCACACGTCCTCTTCAAATTTTCTTGACTCAGAATTGGAGTGTGAAAATTCATTCGCTCGACGTAGACGTTCTCTTGTCAGATCAAGTGAAACAAGAGATTCAGACTTGGGCAAACATTCAGTGGTTAACTCAGGGAGTTCCGCTGCAGTTGCCGGATCCGAGTTTTACCATTATGACGGATGCCAGTCAAACAGGTTGGGGTGCATCATTAATCCCAACGGATTTGAGATGCCAGGGTCTTTGGGATCTGCAATTCCTGTGCAAGCACATAAACATCAAGGAAATGATGTCAATTTGGCTTGCGTTACGTCACTGGATGGACATTATTCACAATGCTCATGTCCAAATCCTATCCGACAATACGACAGTAGTGGCGTATATATGGAATCAGGGAGGCACTCATTCAGTTCCGTTGTTCAATCTAACGGAAAGAATCCTTCTGTTTGTGCTAGAACATCACGTTCTTCTTTCGGTCCGTCACATACCGGGTCGTCTGAATGTGCTAGCAGACTCCCTTTCACGAAATGGTCGCTTGTTGCCGTCGGAATGGACTCTCAACAAACAAGTATTCAATCAGATTTGCTACCAATGGGAACGGCCAATGATAGACTTATTTGCGACACATCTCAACAATCAGTTGCAGACGTATGTGTCTCCGTGTCCGGATCCAAGAGCATTTGCAGTAGACGCTCTGTCGATCCCTTGGGACGGAATGATAGGATATGCGTATCCTCCGGCGCCGTTAATTCAACAAGTATTGCTAAAGATAAAACAGTCTCAATGCAAGATTCTGTTGGTAGCATCTCTGTCGCCACAGAGACCGTGGATAAATCTACTCAGGTGTCTGTTGTGGGACCTACCGCGAAAGCTTCCTCCACGGGAGGATCTTCTTTCGCAGGGGAAATCGCGCCAACTCCATCACAACCCGCAAGGTCTCAACCTTCACGTTTTTCCGTTGTGCGGTCCTTCTTGCATGGCAAGCACTTTACAGGACGAGCAGTGGACGCGATTTCTAACTGTAGGAGGACCTCCTCTTCGCTAAACTATGCGGCTAAGTGGAAGGTTTTTCGTCGTTGGTGTAGGGATCATTCTGTAGATATATTCGATCCCTCTATACCAGACATTGCAAACTTTCTAGTATACTTGTTTGACGAAATCAAACTGCAGCCTGTTACTATAAAGGGTTATAGGTCTATGTTATCTGATACCTATGCACATCATGATAGTTTACAAATTGGATCTAATGTCTCTTTATCTAAGTTGGTTAGAAACTTTTCGATAAATAGACCCAGAACTCTTAGATTAATTCCTAAATGGAATTTAGCTTGGGTTCTTCTTAAATTGAAGGAAAAGCCATTTGAACCTCTTGGGACAGTAGATTTCAAATTCTTATCTTTTAAGACAGCTTTTCTCTTAGCTTTCTCTTCTGCTAGAAGAGTCAGTGAGCTTCATGCACTGTCGGTGGATGATTCTCACTATCGTAGTGTCGGGAACACTATCACCTTCACTACTAATGTGGGTTTTTTAGCTAAGAATCAGGCTCCTAATAAATATTCGGAACCTATTGTTATTCTCTCTCATCTTCAGACGGGCGTAGGCCTTTACTCTGTCCTGTTAGAGCGTTACGTATCTATAAACAGAGATCTCAGTTTACCAGAAAGGGACGGAAACGTTTCTTTCTGTCTTTGATGTCTAATAGAAAGGACATTTCGGTCCATTCTATTGCTAGATGGATTCAATTAACTATCCGTACTGCTTATAAGAGTTTATCTTCTTCTCAGCAGTCTGTGCTTAAGATTTCCGCTCATGAAGTAAGAGCTCTTTCTACTTCCTGGGCTTATGCTAATAGTGTTGCTATTACAGATTTAATGAAGGCTGCTTATTGGTCTCAGCCATCCATATTTACAAATTTTTATCTCAGAAATATTGAGTCCATTTCTGGAGACCTGCATTGTTTAGGTCCGTTATCTGTTGCTCAGAATGTCGTCCACTAAACAGTTGCAACTATAGTTATGCAGGCTTTCTGTTCCGGCAGTGACTCCGTCCAGCTGCCCTCTTCGCTCTGGGCTATTTGACCCAGGGCAAGGGGAAGGGGGGGGGGGGGGGCCGGGTGTTCCCTTAGGTCACCTGCTTTATAGTGAAAAGCAAGGGAATGCCTCCTCCAAGTCAGTATTTCTGAGTCGCTTCCGGGATGGTTTTAAAGTGTAATATTAATGTTAAAATTCATTCATGTCTTATTTTTAAAGTGTAGCTCGGTGCGAAGCATTTGTATATGTCAAGTGTCAAACGGGCTTTAATATATAATACTCGGACACTTTTAAATGACTATAAAGAGTCTCAATTCTCTGGACTACTTTATTTATTGGCTTACTTTAAAAATAATTAGTATAAGGGATATACTGGATGTTAATAGAGAACATGAATGTTATTGTGCTCAATTATTAAGGGTAGTGTATCTTTCTAATTTATTATTAAATAAGAAAGATACATGTAAAGCCTAATACTCCTTTTCTCCTTAAGGGGTTACCTCTTTACTATATAGTTGAGCTTATTGGATTTTCCTCTATGTCCTAGGCCCTCCAGCCTGTTTACTATTCAGCTAAGTCTGGGTCATTGGTACAGTATAAAAATGTTAAAAAATTTATAGTAATTTATATATTTTTTATACTTACCAATGACCCAGACGGGGATGGCCCTCCCTGGAGTTGGGAACTCTTGCCTCCCCGCTGAGTACATAGCGCTGACCAGGCACTGCCAGTAAGAATGATAATTGGCGCCAATTTCGGGACGTTCGTCACACTGCGCATGCGCAGTGGGGGTGTAGTATGGAGGTCCTTTAGGACATGATTTCTTTTTGTTTTGGATGCAAATTTTGGGGATTGGGGGGCAAAATTTGTGTTTGGCCCTGGTTTTGTTAGAGTTAGCACCAGCTAAGTCTGGGTCATTGGTAAGTATAAAAAATATATAAATTACTATAAATGTTTTAACTTTCTTTAAAAATCTTCTTCTTAGATCCAGCAGTCGGAATGTTTTGATATTTGGTATGCAGCATCCTTAGGAGGGTGAGATTCAAGTTTGTTCAAGCCATGACCCTAGGTCCATATTTGGACTCACTGTGGGAGCTTGAATTGTAACTTAGTTCAAAATGAGGAATTTTCTTTAAAAATCATCTTCTTCAGATCCAGCAGTCAGAATGTTTTGATATTTGGTGTGCAGCATCCTTGGGGGAGGGGGGGGGGATATTCAAGTTTGTTAAAGCCAAGTCCCTGGGTTCATATATGGGCTCTCTGTGGGATTCAATACGAGGAATATTCTTTAAAAATTTTCTTTTTTTTTAGATCCACTGGTCAGAATCTTTGGATATTTGGTTTTAGCTTTTCTTAGGAGGAGCAGATGCAACTTGTTGAAATCAATTCTGTGGGTTGATATTTAGGCTACCATGTCAGGTGAGTGCCCTCAGGCCCCCTGGGGCCTCTTGTTTTTTTAATCTTTTGATTTTTTCATCACTGAATTGCTATAGACTGTTGAAAATCTAGTAAAAATGTACAAAAATCTCCAGTCCTTAAAGCGTTATTTTTTTTTCAAGCTTCTCATCAGTCATCACCTTTTCCCTTTTCATGGAAATTATGTCTCCCCTTCCCAGAAGGGAGACATATTGTTTTAGTGCATATTTTTCTTCTTCTTCTTCTTCTTCTTCTTCTTCTCATACAAACTTTGTCCGGGCCATATTATTTATTTATTTATTGGTGTTTAAGGTCACATATTTCTGCACAATGGCTGGCCATGACTGTGACGGTTTTACGGGTGGAGGAAGCCGGAGTACCGGAGAGAACCACCGAGCAACGGCGAGCAACTGTCAGCTCCCCAACATACCAACTCCACACAAGCAGGGTTAGCAGTGGTTGAAGACAGGTGCACCATCGACGTGCAGTACGCCTTAGAACACAGCGTCACCGTGCCCCCACGTGGGCAATGGGGGTGAAGTGTCTTTCCCAAGGACACAACGCGGTTGCCGCAGGTGGGATTCAAACTGAGGACCTCTCGGCTTGCAGCCTGCACCTCTACCAACTGGGCCACCGTGCCCCCGTCTGGGCCATAACTTTTTTGTCTTTTGACCTACACCTTAGATACTTGGCATGTGGATGTATCACCATGAGCCAGTGGGCAGTGTACCATAGTGACCTTGACCTTTGACCTGAAGGTCAGATTTATGTGTTTTTTTAATGGAAACATCACACAAACTTTGTCCGGGCCATAACTTTTTTGTATTTTGACCTACACCTTAGATACTTGGCATGTGGATGTACCACCATGAACCGGTGTGCAGTGTACCATAGTGACCTTCATGTGACCTTGACCTTTGACCTGAAGGTCAGATTTATGCACTTTTTTAAGGGAAACTGTCTGGACCAGAACTTTTTTGTATTTCGAGTCAGGCTTTAGATATTTGGCATGTTGATGTATCACCATGAGCCAGTGTGTAGCGTACCATTGTGACCTTCATGTGACCTTGACCTTTGATCTGAAGGTCAGATTTGTGCTTTTTTCAAGGAAACTGTCCGGACCAAAACTTTTTTGTCTTTTGAGCCAGGCCTTAGATATTTGACATGTGGATGTATCACCATGTGTTGCATACCATTGTGACCTTCATGTGACCTTGACCTCAAGGTCAAATTTATGTACTTCAAATAGGGAATAATTATCCAGACCAGAACTTTTTTGTTTTTTGACCTAGGACTTAGATATTTGACATGTGGATGTATCGCAATTAGACCGCATGTCACATGTAATCATGACCTTCATGTTGCATAAAATAGAAAGGAAGGGGAGACATATGTTTTAGTGTGCTAAAACACTTTCTAGTTTATTTTGGGAGTGTAAGGCTTTTAACATTTCCTTTCTTGCCTTCATACATATTTGAACAATATTCAGTGTTGATATTAGTGTAGTAAGTGTACTAATATGAGCTCCTCTTGCAGCCCTGGAAGTGGAACAGTACCAGTTCACTGAGGTAGACAGGTTCTGGTTTATTGGTATAAAAGAACCCAGTAACCAGTGTTCGTGGTGAATGTCCTCTAAGGTGGCTAACATAATATGTTACAGATGTTATACTGAAATACATGTGCAGTGGAATCATTCCCATTTAACTGGATTTTGCTTATATGATAACAATGTTAACTGCATATAACCTTGAACAACTAAACCATTTACAATACAAATTAAATCTGTTAATTGCATAAACCCTGTCAAGTCCTTGAATTCTTTCAAACAAGACATTAGACACAAGAGAATAAATTTTCAGTTTACTGCAAGGATGTGGAAAAGGACTTGGTTAATGATGTTTATTTGTTTATTGAAGTTTAAGGTCACTTTCAGCATCTATGACCATATGCAAACCACATGTAGAATCAAGTTTAGATAATCATTTATACTTGTACATATGCTGCACACTTTAGAAGACACTGGTTACTAGGTGTTTTTTATACAGTGGAGTCCATTTAATTGGATATTTCTTAAGGTGCACATAAGTAAAGAAAAACAATTTACTATGAAATTCCCAAATCTGAAATTCCTTGTTTTGACTTACATCACTTTTTACTTCAACAAAACAGGTGTTTCAACAAGTAGTTTTAGATACATTTGCAAGTTATATCCCAAGGACATATCAGTTGTTTCTATGCAAGTCTTGGCTGCCTATATAGGCAGCCAAGACTTACCGAGACAACTGCAAAGCCACAGAATGTAGTCTGTCGAAGTGTAGCAGTGTAGCAAAAGTCATAAATATCTTCATTTAATAGCATAAGAATTTATTTAACCCTTTACCCAATGTAACGGCCAAAAATTGCCAATTAATTTTCTTTATTTTTTCATTTTTTGTCTCAAAAACATAGGTTATGACCCCTCATTGGAACAAGCTCATCGAGATCTTTCCAACGAGGGCTCATAACCTATGTTTTTGAGACAAGAAATGAAAAAAATTAGTTATTCAAGAATTTTTTTTCAAGTGGCTTCTGCTTTGCATGTTAGGTAAAGGGTTAATAGAGATTACAAAGACTGAGCATTTTTTCAGGCAACTGTTTGTTATAAAACTTACTACATGTACAATACATTTAGTGGCTTCTGAATTAATGTTCTCAGTTCAACATGAAGGTAACATTTCGTATTCTTTGTGTGTTTCTTCTCCCAAACAAATTTCCATTTGGAGCATTCATGAAGCGAATTTTCCCAATTGCATGGGCTCCAGACCAAAACGGAAAGAAGAATCCCTGCCATTTATTTACACATTTTTGTTAACTGAATAAGAAATCTTGTGATCATCAGATGTTTACTCTGACAGCTACTGAATTCCACAGGTTTGTAGACCTATTCAACCTCTGTACATCCAATTCAAACATGTAACCTTGTATATCTTGTTTAACAGAGCTCCATGAACTCTTTCAATGAAGATATAATAGAATAAATGTAAAGTTGATCACTAGAATACAGAAAAATGTCCAAATACCTTAAAATTAAGTATTCCTGTTAATTGAATATTTTTCACTGGCAAAGTGGGTATTTATTTGACAGGGTACCTCTGGTAAAACAGAACTTGTTTACCATTTATTTATTTATTTATTTATGTTTAAGGTCACATATTTCTGCACAACAGCTAATCATGACCACGACAGTTTTATGGGTGGAGGAAGCTGGAGTACCCAAAGAGAACCACCAAGCAACAGCAAGCAACTGTCAGCTCCCCAACTTACTAATACCACACATGTAGGGTTAGCATTAGTTGAAGACAGGTGCACCATCGACGTGCAGTATGCCTTAGTACACAGTGTAACTGTGCCCCCACATGGGCAATGGGGCAAAGTGTCTTGCCCAAGGACACAACACAGTTGCCGCAGGTGTGATTCAAACTAAGGACCTCTTGGCTTGCAGCCTGCACCTCTACCAACTGAGCCAACATGCCCCCAACTTGTTTACCCCGGTAATCAAGCACTGATCCACATCCCAGAGTTCATACAGGGACACTGACAGAGTTGCTGTCAAATTCACACTGATATAAGAAAATTGTTTATATTATATCATAAACAATAATAATAATAATAAATAATTACTAGGTGGTTTTGAAATTGTGACAGATTACCATAAGTAATTCAACGGTCCATGGCCAATACTGAGAGGGCAGTCAATGCCCTTTTTGGTGGCAAACATCATTTTAGTGGCCAAGTCACTATATTATGGTTATATTTTCATAATTTTGAAATGCCAGTGTTAAAAAAGAGGTTGAAAAGATAACTTAAACACAAAAACAAAAAAATTTTTACCAGCATTGTTTACATCCATTCTCCTGTATCTGACATCAAATTTTGAACATTTTCTTCAATTTTGAAATTGGGAAGACTTGTCCTAAAAGGTTCTAATATTTCAACTTACTACAGTGAAATTTCAGTTTGACATTTTGAGGCTCTCTAATGGGTATTACAGCCAAGTGTTAAAGATCTTTTGACAATCTGAATAAACATGCACAATGCTCGATTTTAACTATTTCTTTTTGGTGTATGCAAAATATTATAGGTTTGTCTGTATCGGTTCTAGTGGTTGTGGTGTTCACAAGAAGGGAGGGGATGCAAAAACAAACTGACATTAAATTGGTGGGTGTTACAGCCTAGCGTTAAATAGTTTTTGACAATCTGAATAAAAATGCCAATGCTCAACTTCAACTATTTATTTAGATGTATGTGAAATATTAAAGGTGTATCTGTATCAGTTCTCAGGGTTAGGGTGTTCACAAGAAGGAGGGGGGGGTGAAAAAAACATACAATGATGTAGAGATGGGCGGTGTTGGAATTTTGAGTTCGGCATCGGTTTCAGTATTTTTAGGGGTATACTTTGTATCGGTTCAGTATTCGGTATTTTACTTGACAGAGATTTGCTGATAGTACCAAAGAGGAATTCACATCAGGAAAAACAGAAGAAGTTGTTATAGTATCTTTCTACCACAACGCTATAAATGACACTGCCAATGAGCTAACATTGACATTCTTTTACGACCACAAATCATATCTACAGTAATTTTGTAGCTTATTCTAAAAGCACTTAATTGTTTAAAGACCTGTTTCAGGCTTTTGCATCTCAAAGCATGTGTACTGACCATGCTTTAGGAGGTCCTGCTGACAATAGACAAATTATACATCACAATGAAGGTTGTGATGTATAGAACATGAAAAATATATGCATTCAAGTCACAGATTTGACAGCAGGCACCAATGGTTTTCTGGAAGTCTGCAATCATATTTGTACCAGAACTGATAATAAAATGATATTTTCGGAGAACAACTCATGACCAAATGTGCTTCAGATATCCAAAAACAAAGCTAGGCATTCAAAACACTTTACAATGCAGTGATGTGAAGCACATTTGGCCACAAGTTGTTCTCGTGAAATATTATATTATCAGTTCTGGTACGAATATGGTAGCAGATTTCCAGGAACCAGTGGTGACTGCTGTCAACTCTGTGGGTTGATTACATATGTTTTTCATGTTCTGTTCATCTCAACATTCATTTTGATGTAAAATTTGTGTATATTTAATTTGTATTTTAGGAATATCAGAGGTGGGAATTTCAAAATAAACAAAATTCTATTACTTATATAGCACCGTATATAGACTGGAAGTCTTCTACCGTATTCGTACCAGAACTGATAATACAATAATATTTCCAGAGAACAACCTATAGCCAAATGTGCTTCACGTATCTAAGAACAAAGCTAGGTATTCAAAACACTTTAGGTTTCAGCGATAGGACTGCATTTGGGAAAAGGACAACACTGTCTGCATTTTTGTATTGAAGATGTATTCCATGTTCGACAGACATGCGCAAATCACTTGATACCACAAATTTCCATCAAAAAACAAAATTGTAAAGTGAATATGAGGGGTGGAAATTTCAAAATAAACAAAATTCTATTACTTATGTAGTGCCTTAAGGGCCTATAAAAGTAATGGAATTTTATTTATTTTGAAATTCTCACCTCTCATATTCCTTAAATTCAGATTAAATATACACAAATTATACATCAAAATGATGGTTGGGATGTATAGAACACGAAACACATGTAATCAACTCATAGAGTTGACAACAGGCACCACTGGTTCCTGGAAGTCTGCTACCGTATTCGCACCAGAACTGATAATAAAATAATATTTCATCAGAACAACTTGTGGCCAAATGTGCTTCATATATCCAAGAACAAAGCTAGGCATTCAAAACACTTTCGAATACAGTGATAGGACTGCATTTGGAAAAGGACAACACTGTCTGCATTTTTTATTGAAGATGGTTTCCATGCTCGACAGACATGCGCAAATCACTCGTTCCCACGAATTTCCATCGAAAAACAAAATCGTAATTCTTAGAAATTTCAACAGGTATCATGATACCTTGCATTGAATATGGCAACTGTGCAATCTCTATCTAATAACAGTATACTGTATGAAGGCGATCTTTTTCATTATTTGATTTTAGACGGCGTTGTTTTTACATGCTTTTTCTGTCCGATGACGTCGCCCGGAAATCGAAAGTATATTGAAACGTAAACAAAAGCAAAGGCTTTGGAATTTACCCCCATGCAGCTCTGTTGCCATGTTTTGAAGAATTTTTATCCCCTAGCTTTGTTCTTGGATATGTAAAGCACATTTGGCCACAAGTTGTTTTCCTGAAATATTATTAAATTATCAGTTCTGGTGCGAATATGGCAGCAGACTTCCAGGAACCAGTGGTGCCTACAGCAGACTCGATGAGTTGATTACACATGTGTTTCGTGTTCTATACATCCAAACCTTCATTTTGATGTACATTTTGTGTATATTCAATTTGAATTGAAGGAATATCAGAGGTGAGAATTTTCAAAATAAACAAAATTTCATTACTTATATCGGCCTTTAATATCATTTGCCTTCATTTGCCTTTTTCTCCAAAATAAGGCACAATAGATTTTCAGAAATCTTTGAAACTCACTTATACCTGTTTGGGTGGTAGACAAGCATTCCTTTGGTTTCTATGTACGAAAACCTTCATTTTGATGTATAATATACAGTCAAGGTGCCAATAGCGGATCAACCCCATTAGCGGATCACTCAGTCATGAATGATCACGTTGAATTAAAAGTGATTGTTTGATTTATGAACCGAGTCCACAGTCATGTAGGTATGGGCAATGTTTAGCAACCGGAAGAATATCACCTGTGAAGTGTGCCATTTAATACTGAAAATGAAAGTAGGAAGTACAAACCCCTTCTGATTTGGGGAAGTTTTTCCAAGAACTGAAACGGAAACAAAAACCAAACACGAAGTTCACCAGCTGAACAAAAGTTAAAGTTTATGGTGTTTGGTGTCATTTTGAAGGTTAGAATATAGGCAATCTATTTATAAAAAAGTCCAGACCAATCAGACACAAAAAGATGAAATAAACTTCGATCCACGTGCCTCGATCAACTTCCCATTAGCGGATCACGCACTGCAAAAAACGAGGAAACGCGGCAAACTCAATTTTGTTTACTGTGATGACATATGAAACAAATTATTTGCATGTGTTGTTTCGGATAGTGCAAATATGCCAACCACATGATCATTTCCACATTCTCATCGAAATTTGCTAATAATTTTTTTTTTCAAATGTAGTGTTCCAAGCTATAAGAAAGTTAAAAAAAAAAACCCAAATGGTGCATTCTGGTAGGTTTTGGAGTGAAAATTGTCTTCTTTTTTACACTAGCAAACCTTGATATTTTTAACCAGGATGTTGATTGCGACTTTCAAGTTTAAAGACTAATGGCGGCTCACCCGTTGGGAGTACCCTGGACAAGTCTGGGGGGGGGGGGGGGTGCAAAATGTGAGAAGCTACATGAAGCCAACCGACCCCCGGAGCCTGCTGCCTTTTAATTTAGGGGCCTACCTGGTCACTGATTAGGTTAGCCGGAGCAGATCTTGCCAGGAATCCTGGCAAGATCCACTCCGGTTAGCCTAATCAGTGGCCAGGTATATGGAAGCCCTACTGAAAATGCGACATCGCTTTGGCAGCGTGGTCTCTCTTTGCATTTTATATACTTCTATTATCACGTTTTATCTCTCTCCCCTCCCGCCCTCTCCCCTCTCCCTCTTTCTCTCTCTCTCCATCCCTCTCTCTCTTTTAGGGGGGCACAGCTCAATTTTTTTTTTGGGGGGGGGGGAGGCACATGCCACCCCCCCACCCCTGTGGCTATGCGCATGGAACCCACACTGTAAAAATTTATTAGCTTGAGAACTTCAAAAATGGTCAGAGAAGCTGAAGGAGTTTGCAGATTGTAGAGCTTTTAATTACGAAAATACTGCCGTCACTTAATTTTTATCTATTTGGCAATTAATCAACCTGCTCCTGTGTCCCTGGGCAATGCAATTTACCCCGACATTGCCCATGTATGTGTGTGTGTGTGTGGGGGGGGGGGGGGGGGGTGCACTCTGGGGTGCACGTTTCTCCAACCTACCTAACCCAGCCTGTGCTCCGCAGTGCATGGTACTGTCGTGCAGTGCTTAGTAGAGTCTCACTCTGGAGTGATGACGTTGGAGAGCTTGCATGCGTTTGTTGTTGCTCAGTTGTTTCCTCTGGCTGTCTTGGCTTCCGTTGTATGTAAGCCTGTTACCGACACAATGTGCCCTAGCTGTTAAAGTGTCGTTAAACACCAATCAAAATAAATAAATAAATCCGACATATGGTTCTTGCTTCTTATAAACCGGATAGACAATCCATTGTCTGCTCGACAAGTTTGTCAAACCTGAATTTGCTGAAAACTGGAACTTGCGACATATTGTTGGGTAGCCCCAAGGCTGTTGGCTTGCGATGACCAGCTATTGAACTCACTAATAGACCTAAAAACACAAATAACCTCACCTCCATCACCACCAGCATGAGGAAAACGATTTGATAAAGAGAGTGAGTGCGCAGTAATTGGGGGCTTGCTGTAAATGATGTTCCATGTGTGATCGGGAGGATGGGGCTACAACCCCCTCATTGAAAGGCTCTGACCCCGTAGGAAAACACGAGCATTTCTGACTGGCCAGGTCCGACCAATGAGGTGGTGTAGCTTCCTCCTCAGAAGTGTCCGACAGCGTTTAAAAATATGACCAGTTTCGTCAGATGACGTCTCTTATGGACATCGCCGTTATTTGTCGATAGATCGATGATATGTCACAGATCGCCATCCTGTTGCAATCAAAAGTTTGGGATATGACATTCATTAAGTTCTGGCATTTTCGGTTAATACTCGCAGAACAGGGGTGGTGCCGATACATTTTTAACACAGGGACTCATGACATGAAAGGGAATCTGCGTTAGCACCAGGGGTGAGAGCACCAACCCTGTACACCCACATTGTTGGTGCCACCAGCCTCCATTTAGGATTTTCAGGCTCTCGCGACTAGTGAGTTGTACGCCTCGAATTGTTCAATTGCACAGGATACATATCTGATCAAACATTACGATGCACAACACTTTGCGCCATTGTCCTCCCCCCCCCCCCCCCCCATTCGTTAGCGCCACCTGTCTATACTGTAATTTTTTTTGCTACCAGCCTGTCTGAAAACAATCTGAAATATGTTTTGCGATTCAAAACCAGTAAATAATAGGGAGAAAGTGTCCATCCTAACAAGTAGAATCAAATTGAATGTGAGAAGCTACATGAAGCCAACCGACCCCCGGAGCCTGCTGCCTTTTAATTTAGGGGCCTACCTGGTCACTGATTAGGTTAGCCAGAGCAGATCTTGCCAGGAATCCTGGCAAGATCCACTCCGGTTAGCCTAATCAGTGGCCAGGTATATGGAAGCCCTACTGAAAATGCGACATTGCTTTGGCAGCGTGGTCTCTCTTTGCATTTTATATACTTCTATTATCACGTTTCATCTCTCTCCCCTCCCGCCCTCTCCCCTCTCCCCTCTCCCTCTTTCTCCATCCCTCTCTCTCTTTTAGGGAGGCACAGCTCAATTTTTTTTTTTTTTTGGGGGGGGGGGGGGGGGGGGGCACATGCCACCCCCCACCCCCTGTGGCTATGCGCATGGAACCCACACTGTAAAAATTTATTAGCTTGAGAACTTCAAAAATGGTCAGAGAAGCTGAAGGAGTTTGCAGATTGTAGAGCTTTTAATTACGAAAATACTGCCGTCACTTAATTTTTATCTATTTGGAAATTAGTCAACCTGCTCCTGTGTCCCTGGGCAATGCAATTTACCCCGACATTGCCCATGTATGTGTGTGTGTGTGGGGGGGGGGGGGGTGCATGTGTCTCCAACCTATCTAACCCAGGCTGTGCTTCGCAGTTCATGGTACTGTCGTGCAGTGCTTAGTAGAGTCTCACTCTGGAGTGATGACGTTGGAGAGCTTGCATGCGTTTGTTGTTGCTCAGTTGTTTCCTCTGGCTGTCTTGGCTTCCGTTGTATGTAAGTCTGTTACCAACACAATGTGCCCTAGCTGTTAAAGTGTCGTTAAACACCAATCAAAATAAATAAATAAATCCGACATATGGTTCTTGCTTCTTATAAACCGGATAGACAATCCATTGTCTGCTCGACAAGTTTGTTAAACCTGAATTTGCTGAAAACTGGAACTTGCGACACATTGTTGGGTAGCCCCAAGGCTGTTGGCTTGTGATGACCAGCTATTGAACTCACTAATTGACCTAAAAACACAAATAACCTCACCTCCATCACCACCAGCATGAGGAAAATGATTTGATAAAGAGAGTGAGTGCACAGTAATTGGGGGCTTGCTGTAAATGATGTTCCATGTGTGATCGGGAGGATGGGGCTACAACCCCCTCATTGAAAGGCTCTGACCCCGTAGGAAAACACGAGCATTTCTGACTGGCCAGGTCCGACCAATGAGGTGGTGTAGCCCCCTCCTCAGAAGTGTCCGACAGCGTTTAAAAATATGACCAGTTTTGTCAGATGACGTCTCTTGTGGACATCGCCGTTATTTGTCGATAGATCGATGATATGTCACAGATCGCCATCCTGTTGCAATCAAAAGTTTGGGATATGACATTCATTAAGTTCTGGCATTTTCGGTTAATACTCGCAGAACAGGGGTGGTGCCGATACATTTTTAACACAGGGACTCATGACACGAAAGGGAATCTGCGTTAGCAACTGGGGTGAGAGCACCAACCCTGTACACCCCCATTGTTGGTGCCACCAGCCTCCATTTAGGATTTTCAGGCTCTCGCGACTAGTGAGTTGTACGCCTCGAATTGTTCAATTGCACAGGATACATATCTGATCAAACATGACGATGCACAACACTTTGTGCCATTGTCCTCTCCCCCCCCCCCCCCCCCCCCCATATCCATTAGTGCCACCTGTCTATACTGTAATTTTTTTTGCTACCAGCCTGTCTGAAAACAATCTGAAATATGTTTTGCGATTCAAAACCAGTAAATAATAGGGAGAAAGTGTCCATCCTAACAGGTAGAATCAAATTGAATCACGTGATTCGCTGTTGGCGGAAGTGATGCTATTGGCACCCGACGGTGGTACACAAGACTAATCAATTAAGTCTTCCATCCATTATAGTTTTAAAAAAGGTTGGTGCCAGTCATGTAGAGGAAGAATTGTTCTTACCACAGAACACGCTTGAAATTTTTAAAAAAATAACAGAAGCAAAATAACACGAAAAAGGAAAAAAGTGATCCGCTTTTGGCACCTTGACTGTACCTGTGTTTTTCAAAGATTAATCAAAATTCAGAATCAAGAAGTTTTGCTAAGAATATGTTAGCTTTACATGGATACAGCAACTTTGCAGCAACATATGTCCACCAAAATCTAAAACAGATCTATCATGATCTGTAATAATATAGCATGCTGCTGTACCCTGGTCCTGTGCGAATATGCTATACTTACATGTAGCTTCTGAAATATAGTTACATCTCAAAGAATTTCCAAGGTTCCTCTCATAAATGTTAAATAGCCTTTTCACTTTAAAACTTTCTTTTCCTTTTCACAGTAACAATTTCATTCACTGCACAGATTAAGAAGTTTGCCTTCTTGGACCAGACAAGAATCAAAGTAGGAATTATCACATTGGGTCATGACAGAGAAGAGAAGGTCATGACAGAGAAGAGAACACAATTGAGCTGTCCAACAGAAAGACAATTAATAAGTTCCCAGTGCATGCAGTCACTGAAACATGAAATTCTTAACAGCAAAGTTGACACTGTCAGTAAACTACAACATGAGAATAAAATTGTTAACTCTACCTGACCCAAATCATTTATTGTGCTGAAATAAATCTTAGACCCATTGGGAATGAACTTAACCCTCAAGTCCCCATACACCCACAAACAGCCCCTTTTATGTTGCTCTCAAAAAATTGTACCAAGAGTATTCTTCCTTGAGAACTTGACTGGTAGGATGCCTTTATCTTGACTCGATTTTTACATCAATGTTTGCTGCCTTTACAGGCAGCCACCAGTAATGTAGAAACACTGTTAAGGTGCTATATAAGTAACAGAATTTTGTTTATTTTGAAATTCCCACCTTTGATATTCCTTAAATTCAAATTAAATTTACACAAATTAAACATCAAAATGAAGGTTGAGATGGAATGAACAAGAAACACATATGTAATCAACTCATAGAGTTGACAGCAGACACCACTGATTCCTGCAAGTCTGCTACCGTATTCGTATCAGAACTGATAATAAAATAATATTTCATTAGAACATCTTGTGGCCAAATGTGCTTCACATATCCAAGAACAAAGCTAGGCATTCAAAACACTTTCGGGTGCAGAGATAGGACTGCATTTGGGAAAAGGACAACACTGTATTGAAGATGGATTCCATGTTCACGGACATGTGCAAATCACTCGATACTACGATTTTTCATCGAAAAACAAAATCGTAATTCTAACAAATTACCAGGTGTCATGATACCTTGCATAGAATATGGCAACTGTGCAGTCTCTATATAATAATAGTATGCTGCATTAAGGTGATCTTTTTCATTATTTGATTTTAGACGGTGTTGTACATCGATGATGTTTCCATCCGATGACGTTGACCGGAAATCGAAAGTAATTTACAAATGTAAACAAAGGCAACAGTTTTGGAATTTACCCTCATACAGCTCTGTCTCTGTGTTTTGAAGAATTTTGATACCCAAGCTTTGCTCTTGGATATATGAAGCATATTTGGACACAAGTTGTTCTCGTGAAATATTATATTATCAGTTCTGGTACGAATACTATATGAGTTGATTACATACGTGTTTCGTATTCTGTTCATCTCAACCTTCATTTAGATGTTTAATTTGTATATATTGAATTTAAGGAATATCGGAGGTGGAAATTTCAAAATAAACAAACTTCTGTTACTTATATAGCACCTTAAGTCATGTGCAGTTGTGTACATGTATATACTGTAGTTATTAATGTAAAATTAATCTGAGGACTTAAGGGTTAACCCTTTACACAATGAATTTACAAATTGGCCAGTTGAAAAAAAACTATTTGAAAAGAAAATTAAATTTCAGCAAAACTACATAATATGACACTCTCATTGGAATGAACTCAAGGAGGAGTCCTATGATATGGTTTTGTTGAAATTTTTTTGAAAAATTTGAAAACACAAAATTAAAATAAGAAATTTTGATACTGTGTGCATTGGGTAAAGGGGTAAAAAAAGAATGGAGATATTTAATATCTGAAAAATAAACACCAAGATAATAAAAATAAAAATAGAAATTTGTTAATACTGTGGTGCCCATTTTATTGGATATCTCTTAACCCTTTACTTAATGAATCACCTGCATCCGCATGCATAATTTACAATAAAGCAATTGAAAAAAATATATTTTTCAAAAATTTTTAAGAAAATCATATGTGACCCCTCATTGGAATGAGCTCGTTCCAATGAGATGTCATGATATGGCTTTCTAAAAAAAAATTTGAAAAACAATAATCAAAATAATAAATTTTGATATCCTGTGCTTTTGGTAAAGGGTCAGTTAAATAACCTTGTTAATTGAATAGAACTTCCAAGCAGAAAACCTTTTTCCATACGTTCAGTAAAGATTTGACCGGTTAATTGCACATGTATTATAGAGTAAATACCTAGCTGGACGGAATGTTGGAATCACAGACTTTCCATTTATATAATAATGGCCTTACAACATGTTTTGCAAAAAAAAAAAATATTTTTTAAAAATTTCAACAAAGTCATATCATGTGATTGCTCATTGCAATGAACTTGTTTCAATAAGGGTCACATGATATGGGTTTGATGAAATTTATGGAAAAATTGGAAAAAATTCATAAATTTCTACATTACGTTTCGTAAAGTTCCAAGAACTAAGGCAGTCAAGACTTGATAAAAACCATTAAAAAAAATGAATAGTTATTGTTGTGTGATAAACATATTTCTCAATCAACTCAGAAATAACTGAAATTATGCCAAAAAAGAATGTAGTTAAATGCACCAATGTTTTTCCTGCACTCTGTTTGGGGAAAGCTTCCAACAGAAAAGGTGAAAACAAGTTATGACTACAGTAAAACATGTTGTGACAGACCACAGTGACCTTGTACTGTTTGATTATTTGACTTTGTAATGGACCTGTCAAGAGTGACCACCTGTTTTGAAAGACTACTTTTGCCTGGCAAAAAGGGTGGTCTCCCAAGACAGGTTCTTCGAGAAGTAACTCAGGATTTTAGATTAAAAAAAAATAGGTTCAAAGAATGGCTCATATTTTGTAATATTCAGGTCAGCCCCTACTTTTTATAGAACCTAATGTTATAGCCATATCTGCCCAGCATTGTGCACAGGCCTCGAAATAAGTCATGAACGGTCGTTTAGGTTACGATGATTCAAATATGCGTAACCTGCCTACAGTTTGTGATCGTTTTCAATGATAAAGGGAAACTTTTATGGAAAATAATGATGCTCAAACAAAGAGAATTATTTACTCAGAAACGACCCAGGGCTTGTTTTTCGATGGGAATTCGATTCCCGTAATTTCCCGTAAAACAAAAATACAGTAATCCAAGTGGATTTTCGTGCATGCTAAAGGTGGAATCTATATTTTTAGCACTTTTATTTCAGATATTCAATGCCCATAATGAATCTAAAAACCGGACCAGGTATAAACAATTCATCATATGCGCGAATTAAACCTGATTAAGTTCAAAGTATCTGTATCCAGACTCATCAGCTTATGTTATGGGGGGGGGGGGAGGGGGGGGCACCAGTCAGTGACTCAGTCATTCAGTGTCATTGGTTTTTAGCTCACCTACTTCTATTAGAAGTGGTGAGCTATTGTCATGACCTTGGGCGTCGGCGTCCGGCATATCCAATATTGTGAGATTTAATGTTAAGGTTAATTTCTCAAAGATCAGTGGGCTCAGGCCTTTGATATTGCATATGTAGGTTGTAGGGGACTATCAGAACAGAATTTAACCCTGATACTACAACTTTTTTCCAAATTTCACCTAAAATTTTCCGCCAAAACTTGTAAGAATTTGCGTTTAGGTGTTGTAAGAAATTGTGTTAAAGTCAGCTTTTGTGCAGATTGTGCTGCTTTAACTTCTCATTACTGTTGATTTTCATATTTCAATAACAACTGTAGGTATTAACCGTACTGTATGCAGAAATTTAATGGAAATTTTCTTTTTTTTCAGTCATAATTTTCATATTTTTCTTGGACTTAGTAAATTTTAAGTTGTAAAACTTTGTAAACTTTGTGTTTAGGTGAGTTGTGTTTCTATGTGTCTTTCCAGGCAATTAATATTCTACACTTGGGTTACTGAACTCCATTGCAGTAATATTTAACCCTCATTACATGCATATTTGAGGAATTTGAGGGGGATTTTTGGACTTATATTAACTTTTTTTAAAAAAAAAATTTTTTTAACTTTTTTTTTTTATTTAATACTTTCTCATACTTGTTACTAGTAACATTAAGGCTTATTTTAGTTGTTGATGTGAAGAATTTTTGTTGGGACTTACAGTCACTTTCTTGAACGAATGTTGTTTCACAACTCCTCTTTAACCAATGAATGTACTTCAATTACAGTTTCAGTGATTCTTCATTACATAATGCCATTTTGCACCTCCTATTTTATTTTTTTTTGATCTGATGTATTTTTATTTTGTAAAAATAAATTTATGAAAGCCTTTCCTAATTCTTATTTATGATTTAATATCTGGCCTCACAATTCATATTCTTAATCATAAACATTTCTAAAAGAAAAAAAATGCTTTTATATCCAATGATTCTATGTTGAATTGATATATAATAAATGCAGAAATATAGACTTTCCAAAGCCATCACATAAACCACATTAATCATTTTAGCTAACAAATCAGCAGTATTTTCCTGTGTAATTCACGAATTGAACAGTTGAAAAAAGATATATTTCAACACAACCATATCATGTAATGACTCATTGGCGCGAGCATGTCGACCTCAGTCCAGTGAGGGCTCATGTAGTTTTGTTGACATTTTTTTTTAAACTTGCAAAAAATATAATTAAAATTACAAATTTTGATATCAATTGCATTGGTAAAAGGGTTAAACATTGGAAATTTCTATGGTGATTACCTGCATTATTATGTATAGGATGAAAATTTGTAATGATTTATACTCTTTCTCTTCAGAACAAGAAACAAAAATTTACACAGACCTTACAGGTCAACACAAGTTTGATATCTTTATATCATTTCATACAGGAACAAGACAAATCTTTGTTCCATATTCAGGTTAGTTTGAATATTGTGGTGTTCACTTAATTAGATATATTTTATTATAGAATAATTGTGTCATATGCATATAGCTTTCAAACACCAAACTATTTATAATACTTTGCCTGATTTATTGCACATAGCTTAACCCTTTGAATACTGGTGGTATTTTCCATGCTAGTTAAATGGCAGAAGTTGGAAGAGTCCTTATCCATTATTTCGGGAGAGAGCAAATAATTTTTTCAGTGTGCAGCCTTCAGGCTGCACGTTGAGAATATTAATTGTTCTACCACACATGTTCACTTAGCAGCCATCTTACTTAATGAAATTATGATGTTTCATGTTGCTGGACCGGAAAAGCAGTCTCTCGTGTTAAAAGAGTTAAAAAGTAAGTCCATGTTAAATCACTAAGAAATGTTAAGGTCTATAGAAAAATTATACTGACATTTTCTGAATTCCCCTGATTTATAAACCTCTTTGGACCTCCGTTTTTTTTTTTCCCCGGCTTACCATTTCACCTGTTATATATGCACCCCAAAATATTTTAATCAACCGATTATCCAACATCAAAAATGGATGATTGCACCTTTTTCTTCTTTTTTTTTAAGCTTATATTTGTTTTACAAGGATTGGCGAACAAATTATGCAACTTATATTAAAGCCTTTAAGGGCTCGGGTGTGTGAAATGACTTTCATAGTGGCAACTTCATGGCCTTGCTCGTTTCGAATGCAACAAGGGAAACTTGTGCCTGCATGGAATATGTCTCTCTCTGTACAGAGGATAGCCATTTTGCATCTTCACTCGATTGGACAGTATGCTGTGACAGCATCAACCCCACAATTGATGCTGACAGAGAGTGTCCGGAAACTGGACAGTACTCTGTGAAAGCTTCCCCAACCAAGAATCAATACCGGGACCTCAAGCATGAGAGACCTGCGCACTTATTCACTCGGCCACCACTCACCTTTTTCTGTTGATGATCACTGCAGCATATTGAGGTAAGGGGCACTGCAAAGATGGAATGGGGGTGTAACCCTTATTTGTTCCAAATGTGATGGATGCCTGTAGTTCTTACTGATAAAATATTCCAGCTACATCACCAAGGCATGCCTTCATCAAAGGTATGCCTTGATGATGTAGTTGGAATATTGATCAGTCGGGATTATAGTTCTAAAACTCAAGACTTTCAACATTGCTTTCATTAAGCATATTCAGAAATTTTATATTCAGCCCTCTGATTTTGACTTGAATATCCTTCTTTGAATCAAATTGTTTTTTTTTCAAATATCAAATCTTCACAGCACCCTACAAACAAGATAGAATAGAGTTAATGCTTAATTTATCAGCAGACTATGAAAAATGCAAATTCTGGATAATTGAGTATCCTTGTTATTTAAATACTTTTCCCTGACAAATTGAATATTCAATTAACCCTTTACCTAACATGAAAAGCAGATGACACTTGCAAAAATAATTCTTGAATAACAATTTTTTTTCATTTTTGGTCTCAAAAACATAGAATATGACCCCTCGTTGGAACGAGCTCGTCGAGCTCGTTCCAACGAGGGGTCATAACCTATGTTTTTGAGACAAAAAATGAAAAAATAATGAAAATTAATTGGTGATTTTTGAGAATAGCGCTGGCCGTTACGTTGGGTAAAGGGTTAACAGCATTCCTAAGTACAGTACTATGATCATAAAACCGGACAGAGAATTTTGACTGGATCACGACTGGCTCACAATCATGTTCAAAATGTCTGTCAGCTCTCCTCCATGCAACACTGAGAAATCTCACCTGTTGAAAAGAAACATGTGAACATCGAATTTGTGATTTTATTTTCAATTGTTATTTTTAATGTGGTCTTGATTTTGCAGTTATTTTATTCTCGAAATCTTACCCAACCCAACCTTGCCCAACTGATGTTATTGTGTTGTGATGAGATTGCGATTGGATTATCGCAGTATTGAACATGTATGTGAACTGTGTTCAAAGGGACAGAAATGACGCGGACAGAGCTCCCGATGCATATAGTTGTTAAGAATTATCAATTTTAGTGAATGCGCATTAGAAATAATTTGACGGCTGTTTTGAAATTAATGGAGACAAAGTTTTTTGATATGAAGAAGGTAATGATGAGGTGTATTTGATGTGCACATGATGATTATTTGAGGGCCCTGAGATTACTTGAATTGCAAATTGATTCTCAATCATACCCCAAATCGATTCATTATCAAATCGTGTACATACAATCAAATTGAATCAGCCTAGGTGAACAGGTACTGTGTCAAGTGTTTAATTTTTCTACCTATTTGTGTCAGATTGGAACAGTCGAAATGAGCAGCCACATTCAACAAACCAATAAGCTAGTTATGATAACCAAGGGGCTAATAATAGTCCAAACTCAGTTTTTTGCCATTTTTGTGTGAATGGCACATGTTTATCTCCGTGTGATACTTGAATACGATTCAATGTGACAAAAATCGCAATATGGTCCATCTCTTCATCCCATGTCTGCATAGTTCACAGAAAGGGTGGCACTCCCCAATCATATATCCTACAGTGCAAGAGAAAGAACTGCACCATGTAGATGGTAATGATATATAATGTGTGCAGGTTTGTTGCAAGCTTGGCTGCAAAACAGGCTAGAAATTCCGAGTTTCTCAGTGACTTACATTGACATCTTTTAATGGAATATATAGTCAATACATGCAGGTTTTCCCAATAATGTCCAGAGTAAGAGAAAGAGACATATTCTTTGATGAAACCTAAGCAAGCGGGTCCATTTGTCAATTTCTAAACATCGAATGTGCAAATGCATCGAATGCATAACATGTTGAAAACGAGGAATTCTGAACATTATTATTCATTAAATTTGATTTGAAGAAAGAATTGTTTTGCAAGTCTGTAGCAAAATTTCATTTGAGAATCAATTAAAAGTCAAATTTCCAAATCACAGTGCCCTTGATTATTCCATGCATATGAGTGCTGTATACAAATTTAAGTGTTTTTTTTTAAATGTATAAAATACAAACAAATACTGACAGAAACTCTGATTCGTTATGTTAATGAAACAGTTAGCCCTTTATCCAATGCAGATGATATCAAAATTTATTATTTTAAATATTATTTTTTTTCTAATTTTTCAAAAAATTTCTGCAAACCCATATCTTGAGACCCCTCATTGGAACTAGCTAGCTTGCCAAGCTTTTTCCAATGAGGGAGGGTCACATGATATGGCTTTGTTGAAATTTTTAGATTTTTTTTTTTTTCAGCTGCTGAATTTGTATATTATGCAGAAGGATACGTTAGGATTTGCTAGGTGAAGACTTAAATCATTAATTAACATAACTTTTGTCAGAGAAAGTCAAGGTTTTCCAAAATTTCAGTCATGAAAGTTATTGGGAGTATTGTTAGGTTAAAAAAAAATACAATTGATTCTCAGGCATCGCTGCATTGAAAAAAATGACCCACGTTTGAAGTTGGTACCTGTGGTCATTTAGTAGCTGACGAACATCTCACACGTTTCCCAACACACAAAATTAGAGGCAACCAAAAACAGTTGATTCGAAATTGAAAAATCATTCCACTGATGAATAGGGGCTATAACTCTTCCTATAAGCCCACGATGTGCTTTAAATAAAGGGTCTCTCGAATAACAATGTGTCTTTATGATAAAGCATTCAATGATCACTTCCTTTTGCAAATCTATTTACACCGGAAAAGGAATCAATAATAAAATAACCTGGTTATTTCAAAAGTTGGAACAGACACTAAAACGAAACATAAACTGAAAACTAAAGCAGTTCTAACTGCTGCAAATGCAACCTTGGATTTATCACACCTCTGCTAAACATAGTATAGGTTTTCAGAAACGCCGGTAGATGATCTTAAGATGATAAATTCAAGATTTGTTGGAAAACCTTTGACTTTGTTTTGCTCAATAATCAGCTATTAGTGCAGGTATCAGGTGAGTTTGTCGCAATACAAGTTCGGCCTAGGTGACTTCTAAATCTGCAGATTCTGTATCTGTATTTGTATCTGTATTTTTACATCTTAATAACCAGCCATTTTACAATTATGTAGCATGAATGTTACATTCCTTCTGAGAAAGCCGAACATGGATTTAGCTTTCTTTGAGATCTTGTTAATGTGGGTTGTTCATTTTAGGTCGTTTGAAATTCCCAAGTCTATGTCGGGGTTGTTTTCCACCTGTCCAAGTGTCTCATTATCCAGTGCATAAACTTTACTGCACTTCCTCCGCATGCTGACCACATAGCACTTCGTCTTTGGTGTTATTGATTTATCTGTAAAGTGGACAGTTGTCCAGAAACAGTCCCTCTGTAGATTTAACACAGTCTGGTAGGTTCTTGATATGACATAGAAGCATGGAAGTCCCTTGTAGTACTCCAGAGTTGATGTCAATATCATTCGAAAAGCTTCCCTACAAAATCACCTTCATCATTTTTCTAGTAGGATTAAACTTGGCCCAGATTTGTGAGTTCGGTCCAAGTTAGTCTGTCAACCATTTCCCCTGGAAAGTGGGCCAAAGAGTGAATTCCCCTGAGAATTAGTGTTTCAGAAGCATAGTTATAACCAGTAACAAAGTTGAGACATTTTAAAAGTATTGGTGAATTCGACCAACATGTTAAGAACCTAGATGGGTCTATGATCTCACTGACAAGCAGGGGTAGCTCCAAAGGAAGGTCAGTGGGGGTTACAGCCCTCTCATCAGAGAGGCCAAGCCCCCATCTCCTTCTGGGGAACTCTTCTATTTTATTATATAGAAAAACAGTTATATTCTGCCCCTCTTGAACGCCAAGGTATGTGCTCCAGACTGGTGGAGGGGCAATAGATAACCATCTTACAGAGTAGAATGTACCTAGCCCCCTCCACCAAGTTGGGAAACTCTCCATTTATTGTCAGGTTTCTGGGGGTACAGCATAGCATCAAAGATGGCTATGAACTGTCCCTCCTCCACCCCAGAGTTTCAACTCTATTTGTTCCAAATGTGATGGCTGTAGTTCATACTGATAAAATATTCCAGGGGTTGGTATAGGGACAGTATATATAGGTCTAAAGACATTTAAGATGTTTTTCACACATTCTTGATACTCAAATGTATTAAATCTTCAGAGGAAGCAGTGGGTTACGATTTAATAAAAAAAACATAAAAATAAAATCCTCCCTCCCTCATTCGTTTGAAAAAAAAAATTCCTGAGAATCAATAAAAAAATTTTGTATGGCCTTAAATGGAATTTAGTTTTATGTGTACCCATACTATGTATGGTACACATAATGCCGGCATCCGGGGTGACCATCCGTCGTTCGTCCATCCTTTGTCCGTCCATCCGTCTGTCCGTCCAGCATCCGTATCCATTTCTTTGGCATTCGATAACTTAAAAAATATTGCTTGGATTGTCAAGTTACTTTATATTTGTGTTCAGGTTACTGATGTGCCAAGCTGTATAGTTTTTGGTGTAAATCGGATAATTTAATCCTGAGATATTAACCCTTTATCCTTCAAATTGAAAATTCCTCCAATCTCTTTGGCATTCGATAACTTGAAAAATATTGCTTGGATTGTCTAGTTACTCTATATTTGTGTTCAGATTACTGATTAGCCGAGCAGTATAGTTTTTGGTATAAATCTGACGATTTGATCCCAAGATATTAACCCTTTATCCTTCAAATTGAAAATTTCTCCAATCCCTTTGGCATTCGATAACTTGAAAAATATCGCTTGGATTGTCAAGTTACTTTATATTTGTGTTCAGGTTACTGATGTGCCGAGCTGTATAGTTTTTGGTGTAAAACTGTCATTTTGATCCTGAGATATTAACACTTTATCCTTCAAATTGAAAATTTCTCCAATCCCTTTGGCATTCGATAACTTGGAAAATATTGCTTGGATTGTCAAGTTACTTTATATTTGTGTTCAGGTTACTGATGTGCCGAGCTGTATAGTTTTTGGTGTAAATCTGATAATTCAATCCTATGATATTAACCCTTTATCCTTCAAATTGAAAATTCCTCCAATCCCTTTGGCATTCGATAACTTGAAAAATATTGCTTGGATTGTCAGGTTACTTTATATTTGTGTTCAGGTTACTGATGTGCCGAGCTGTATAGTTTTTGGTGTAAATCTGATAATTTGATCCTGAGATATTAACCCTTTATTCATCAAATTAAAAATTCCTCCAATCCCTTTGGTATTCGATAACTTGAAAAATATTGCTTGGATTGTCTAGTTACTTTATATTTGTGTTCAGGTTACTAATGTGCCGCGCTGTATAGTTTTTGGTGTAAATCTGATGATTTGATCCCGAGATATTAACCCTTTATCCTTCAAATTGAAAATTTCTCCAATCCCTTTGGCATTCGATAACTTGAAAAATATTACTTGGATTGTCAAGTTACTTTATATTTGTGTTCAAGTTACTGATGTGCTGAGCTGTATAGTTTTTGGTGTAAATCTGTTATTTTGATCCTGAGATATTAACCCTTTATCCTTCAAATTGAAAATTCCTCCAATCCCTTTGGTATTCGATAACTTGAAAAATATTGCTTGGATTGTCAAGTTACTTTATATTTGTGTTCAGGTTACTGATGTGCCGAGCTGTATAGTTTTTGGTGTAAATCTGATAATTTAATCCTGAGATATTGACCATTTATCCTTCAAATTGAAAATTCCTACAATCCATTTGACATTCGATAACTTGAAAAATTTTGCTTGGATTGTCAAGTTACTTTATATTTGTGTTCAGGTTACTGATGTACCGAGCTGTATAGTTTTTGGTGTAAATCTGTTATTTCGATCCTGAGATATTAACCCTTTATCCTTCAGATTGAAAATTCCTCCAATCCCTTTGGCATTCGATAACTTGAAAAATATTGCTTGGATTGTCAATTTACTTTATAATTGTGTTCAGGTCACTGATGTGCTGAGCTGTATAGTTTTTGGTGTAAATCTGATAATTTGATCCAGAGATATTAACCCCCTTTATCCTTCAAATTGAACATTCCTCCAATCCCTTTGGCATGAGATAACTCAAAAAATATCAATCCGATTGTCATGTTACTTTATATTCAGGTTACTGATGTGCTGTGCTCTATAGTTTTTAATGTAAATCTGATAATTTACTCTGGAGATATTAACCCTTTATCCATCAAGTTAGACACTCCTCCAATCCGTTTCTATATGTACCCATACCTTGTATGGTGTACATAATGTCGGCATCCATGGTGGCCCTCCGTCAAACAGCTTTCTACTAGTTGCGTGTATGGGTACACATCTGACGATTTCATCGGCCTATTTTTCCAAATGGCATACAAACCTTCATATGGAGCTTTAAAATCACCTTACTTTCTCCCTATTTTATTTCCAGATTCACGTTCAAAAGAGATCAGTCGGCATCCGGATAATATTGATAGTATGCTCGAACTTGCTAATGCTATATATGTCTCTACAGCTTCCAAATTCCCGTATGGCCTTTCCTACAAACTGAGCAAATATAATGCTGATGGCACTATATTTGACTATATGGCTGGAATCAAAAAAGTAAGTTGATCATATTGTTGCAAGAATATTAACCTTTTACTCAATGCACACGGTATGAAAATTTGTTATTTTAATTATTTTTTCTGAAATTTTTCAAAATATTTTAACAAAACCTTTACATGTGACCACATATTGGAATGAGGTCATTCGAATGCGGCATAACATGATATGGTTTTATTGAACTTTTTTGCCAAAAAAAAACATTTTCAACTCGGTCTGCAAATTATGCAGGGATGTGTCTGATTCATTCATTAAGTAAAGGGTTAACCCTTTAGTGACAGAACTTTTCAAGCATTATCACAAGCAAGAAGATATGCATTTTCCTCAGTGTGAAGTTGCAGGAGTGTTTAACTGAATTATTTTATCTTGCATTTTTGGTTTAATATACTGTTAAAAAATAGTAAGGGATATTTGATGAAAGTGAGATATATGACGAAATATATTTATATTTTCATCAAAAAGACAGTTGAGGCATTGCACTGTGACATCTGGTGAATGATTTCAGCGATAGTTGGGTGTCTGACAAGCACACATTCCATGCACTGAGCTGTAGAAGACATGGACGGTCAGAAAATTTACCACATTCAATCCAAGACCTCAATACCTTGTAAATCCTCCTCAGTTCGCGAGACAAGCGCAAACCCGATGTGGCATACTTCTCACCAAACATCCTATATCAGCTTGACTGATGTTATTCCATTCTTCCTGCTTTCATGTGTCCAATCACTAGGAATCCAATTCCATCCTGTTTGGCATGGTTAATTTCTATATGAACATGTTATGTGCATATCTTCCAAGATTTATGAACCAATTCTTATACATGATCACTAGCAACTTCATATTTGTGCTGGGACTTCGTTTCAAGCTCGGCTTAATTTGTTTCAATTGGTCATGAAATCCAGTCATGGCTGCTTCACAGCAGCCATGATTGGATTTCCTGAAAAAAAAAATCAAAAGAATACTAAGCAGGTTAAGAGTTAAATGTTTATTTAGTTGATTATATACTTATATAATTTATAGGCAATAATTATTAGATTGCTTTTATTTTTATATCTTTTTGTTGTACTTTAATTAATTATATTGTGTTTGAAAGGGCCCATTGTGCTCAGATATCATTTGCATTCTTTTTCAGAATACCACAAATAAATTATCAATTAATACTTTTTCAGAATTATAGATAGTTTCTGTTCTTGATATTTTTCTAAATCGAATTCTTCTGCTGTTGTATGAAGCAGTTTTGGCTGTCAAAGGGTTGAAGACTATAAAATTGATTCTTACAGTATACTGTCTGATAAACATTTTTTTGTTCCAGATACCTTTCTCTTATACAATAGAGCTATGGGGAAATGATGCATACAAGGGTTCCAGTTGTTTTGATTTATTCAACCCTGAAAGTGAGAAATTAAAGGTATGCATGATTTAGGGTACTGGTAGATCAATTCATTGCCATCACTTGCCCATTTGTTAGCTCAACTTTGACGAAAGTCAATTTTGAGGTTATGCCATGGCCAGTCATCCGCCTTCCGTCTGTCCATCAACAATTCAATACAGCTTGGGCTAGAGGCTGTATTTATGAACCGATCTTTACGAAACTTCTTGAGTACCTTTGTTATCACCGTGGGATGAGAACGAGTGTTTTGGGGTGCAGTCCGAAATTCAAGATGGCCATCAGCAGCCATTTTGTACTTTAGTTAGTGCAATCAGTTTTTTTGTACAGAACTTATGTATGAAAGTTCTGATTTGAATAAATTTTTGTATGAATGTCTAGTAACATGGAATGCATCCCATATAATACAGGTTTTTCTCGTGCAGAAATTATGCAAATTAGATGAACTTTGATTTATTCAGTGCTACTTATACACATTAAGTGCACATTTCAATTCGGCTCGGGCTAGAGGCTGTATTTATGAACCGATCTGCTCGAAACTTCTTGGGTACCTTTGTTATCACCTTGGGATGAGAACGAGTGTTTCTGGGTGCGATCCAAAATTCAAGATTGAGTGGCCATTTTGTGCCGAAATTAGGTCCAATCCAGACATGTTAACTCTCCCGGAATGCCCGGGATTCTCCCGGAATTAGCTATCCCCTCCCGCCCTCCCGCCCGGGAGTCAATTTGGGCCAAAATCTCCCGGAAAGTCGACATACCAGATAAAAACTGAATCCACCAGCTTTTGTTTACAAATACAAAAGCATGTGCTCTACTATCAATGGCAAGGTCATTAAGTTTGTGTGAAACGTCACCACTTACGTAAGAACTGGTGACCAATCTCATTTCTGTCAATGGCCGTGTTGTGATTATTTGCAACACGTTTGACAGGCGGATTAAATGAATTTGAGATGCAGGATAATTGCTGAAATTGATTATATATTAAAGGCACACCTTTGCTTGTATACAGGTAGCAGTCAAATCGAAAAATAAGTTCCATACGCATAAATTTTGTCCAATCGAACATGTGCAAAAATACGCACAAATTTATTATTGTGCATTTTGGATTTCACTTTCACTTCAGATAATTATAGCGAATTTTGCAGACAAATGGCTCAAACATATGAGTTGCCGTAATTTTCAATATATTGGGAAAAATTTCCGATTCGCAATTTTCTAAAGCAGGCTGTGAAAAAAATTATGTTTTTGGTGAAAAAAATCTCTAAAAAGTTGCTAATTTACGGCACTTGGACGTTTTTTCATTCGTTGTGATAAATGGACAACAAAATAAATTAAATATCCCGGAGATGTTTCGTCCTGGGCTGGCTGTGGTATAATGTTCACATTTCACTGAAAAATGATCACCCCATTCCAAATCCCCTTCGTAAATGACCAACTACTTCCAGTGAGTACCCGGTGTGGTTAGGTGGGGCGCTGGGCTTTGGCAGATCGAATTACCACAACAACCGGGCTCGGGGTGTGCCTAAACACCACAGATCGCCGCAGGTTACCGCAGGTCGCCGCAAGTACCCATAATTTCCCAAATAGATCCAAAACTTTCAACACAGCGTCAAAACTGATATAGTGCTGAAAAGGTCGAAAATATCTCCAAACATTTTGTACATAAAACCATTGAAATATGGATGTCATTGGAACAACTCAGATATTGGCACATGACCACATCCATATTTTTGATTTCTGTTTTTCTCTACATTTCTATGTTTTGGCTTTTGAAAGGACAAATTGTTCAAATAAAACACATTAGGGTGGAATGTTTAATGTATGTGTGTGTGTGTGTGTGGGGGGGGGGGGGGGTGGTAACATGGAAATTATTGATGTGCTGCCCACGTGCAAAAATCTCACTGACAAGCATCCGAGTCTCACTGGGAGCTCATCAAAATCTCACTGACAGTCATTTTGAGAGGTTAACAGGTCTGGGTCACTCACCACCGGTTAGTAGAACGTTGGCATATGTTCCTTTGATGTATTGTTGTTGGACTGTTTCCTGTTATGTCTGTGTGTGTGGGGGTGGGGGGGGGGGGTGTATTTGGTATTAATTTGTATTTAAAATTGATCCACACGTGGCTTCTACACGCAAAAAAAAATCTCCCTGAAAATCAAGTCATATCCCTGAAAATTTTTTTCAATCTCCCTGAAAAAAATTTTGGAAGGTTAACATGTCTGGTCCAATCAGTTTTTTATACACAACTTCTATACGGCTCAGGCTAGAGGCCGTATTTATGAACCGATCTTTACGAAACTTCTTGGGTACCTTTGTTATCACTGTGGGACAAGAACAAGTGTTTTGGGGCGCAGTCTGAAATTCAAGATGGCCACCAGCAGCCATTTTGTACCAAAATTAGTGCAATAAGTTTTTTTTTGTACAGAACTTCTGTATGAAAGTTCTGATTTGAATAAATTTTTGTATGAATGTTTACGGCTCGGGCTAGAGGCTGTATTTATGAACCGATCTTCACGAAACTTCTTGGATACCTTTGTTATCACCTTCGGACGAGAATGAGTGTTTCTGGGTACTGTCCAAAATTCAGGATGGCTGCCAGTGGCCATTTTGTACCAAAATTAGGTCCAATCAGTTTTTTGTACACAACTTCCATACGACTCAGGCTAGAGGCCATATTTATGAACCGATCTTCACGAAACTTCTTGGGTACCTTTGTTATTACCTTGGGACAAGAACGAGTGTTTTGGGATGCCTTTGTTATCACTGTGCTATGAGAACAAATATTTTTGGGTTCAGTCAGACCCACTCTGGGACTCAAAGATTTCTTTTCTAGTTTAGCATCTAACTGTCACCCCACCTTTACAATACTTTACCTATATATTTGTTACAGGCTACAGTCAGCATTTATGTACAGACCGTTACAATACTTTACATGTATCTTTGTTATCAGGTCATTACCTAGATGTTTGTCATTGTTGTATCAGATATTATACATGTACATGTCTTAACGAGTTGAGCTACAGTGTCATTGACACTTTCATTCTCTCTTTTAATTGTAGGTAAAAATGGTTCTGACTTCTGTTCAGTCATAGATATTTCTGAAATTACATATTCTTACTCACAAAAACTTTAATGCTATTCCTTTATTGCTTCAGAAATTTACATTTTGTGATTTTTAGCTCAACTTTGACATAGTCAAATTTAAGGTTATGCCATGGCCCGCTGTCCACATGTCCGTCTGGATGTCTGTCTGACATCAACAATTTAATATGGCTCAGGCTAGAGGCCGTATTTATGAACCGATGTTTACAAAATTTCTTGGGTACCTTTGTTATCACTGTGGGACGAGAACGAGTGTTTTGGGGTGGGGTCCAAAATTCAAGATGGCCACCAGCAGTCATTTTGTTCCGAAATTATTGCAATCAGTTTTTAGTACAGAACTTCTGTATGAAAGTTCTGATTAGAATAAATTTTTATATGAATGTTTAGTAACATGGAATACATCACATATAATACAGGTTTTTTTCTCGTCCTGAAATTATGCAAATTAGATTACCGGTAACTTTGATTTATTCAGTGCTACTTATATACAGTAAGTGCACATGTCAATATGGCTCGGGCTAGGGGCTGTATTTATGAACCGATCTTCACAAAACTTCTTGGGTACCTTTGTTATCAGCTTGGGATGAGAACGAGTGTTTTGGGGTGTGGTCCAAAATTCAAGATGGCTGCCGTGGCCATTTTGTACCGAAATTAGGGAAAATCAGTTTTTAGCTTAACTTGACATACCGGGGGTAGTCAAGATAAGCTATTGCCATCACGCGTGTGGAAGTCTGTTAGTCTGTGAGTCTGTTCACATTTTCCTTTAGCACGGGCTACACCCCGCAGTTCTTGTCTGATCATCTCGAAATTTCATATGCAGGTTTGGGGTCATGTCTAGATGAGAACGTCCCCTTTTGGTCAAGATCGGGCAACCGGTATGGCTACCCAAAAACCATTAGCACAGTCTACAGGTCGTATTTATGAAGGGATTTCATTGTAACTTGGTAGGATGCCTCTCTATAATGCCTAGATGAGAACGTCCCCTTTTGGGCATGATCTATCAGCCGTGATGGCTGCCCAAGCCTGAAACCCCAAAACTTTTAGCACAGTCTGCAGGTCATGTTTAATATGGTGGAATTTCATTGTAACTTGGTAGGATGACTCCTTATGATGTCTAGATGAGAATTTCCCCATTTGGGCATGATCTGCCAACCGTGACGACTGCCCTTGCCCAAAACCTGAAAACCTTTAGTACAGTCTACAGGTCATATTTATTAAGGAATTTCATTGTAACTTGGTGAGTTGACTTCATACATTGTCTCGAGAAGGTCCCCTTTTGGACGTGATTGGGCAACTGTGATGGCTACAGGGGCCCGAAGCCCGAAAACCTTTAGCACAGTCTACAGGTTATATTTATGAAGGGATTTCATTATAACAGAAATGATGAGATGAGAACGTCCCATTTTGATCGCGATCATTAAGCCTTGATGGGTGCCCGAGCCCAAAAACCTGTATCATAGGCAAAAGGTCATATTTATGGAAGGATTTCATTGTAACCTGTTAGGTTGACTCCATATAAAGCCTATATGATGACATCCCCTTTTGGTCGCGATTGGTCAACTATGATGGCTACAGGTGCCCGAAGCCCGAAAACCGTGAGCACAGTCTACAGGTCATATTTATGAAGGGATTTCATTGTAACTTCGTAGGATCACTCCAGATGATGCCCAGATGAGATTGTCCCCTTTGGTTGCGATCATTCAACCAGGAGGGCTGCCTGAGCCTGAAGCTCGAAAACCTTTAAAGTACAGTCTACAGGTCATATTTATGAAGGGATTTCATTGTAACTTAGTAGGTTGACTTCATATAATGTCTAGATGAGAACGTCCTCTTTGGGACACGATTGGGCAACTGTGACGGTAACAGGGGCCCGAAGCCCAAAAACCTTTAGAACAGTCTACTGGTCATAATTATGAAGGGATTTCATTGTAGCTTGGTAGGATGACTCCAAATAATGTCTAGATGAGAACGTCCCCTTTTGGTCGCGATCATTCAGCCTTGATGGCTGCCCGAGCCGAAGACCTCAAAACCTTTAGCATAGTCTATATAGGTCATATTTATGGAAGGATTTCATTGTAACCTGTTAGTTTGACTCCATATAATGCCTAGATGATGACATCCCCTTTTGGTCGTGATTGGTCAACTGTGACGGCTTCAGGGGCCCAAAGCCCAAAAACCTTGAACACAGTCTACAGGTCATATTTATGAAGGAATTTCATTGTAACTTCGTAGGATCACTCCAGATGATGCCCAGATGAGAATGTCCCCTTTTGGTTGCAATCAATCAACCATGACAGCTGTCCGAGCCCAAAGCCCAAAAACCTTTAGCACAGTCTACAGGTCATATTTATGAAGGGATTTCATTGTAACTTGGTAGGTTGACTTCATATAATGTCTAGATGAGAATGTCCTTTTTGGATGCAATTGGGAAACTGATGGCCACAGGGGTCTGAAGCCCGAAAACCTTTAGCACAGTCTACAGGCCATATTTATGAAGGGATTTCAATGTAACTTGATAGGATGACTCGTTTTGGAATAATTTCACTGTAACTTGGTAACTTTCGTTAATATACATTAACTGTGAGGGCCACATGCATTAACTGTGAGGTCATATTAACCCACCCTTCATCTCTTTAGTACAGTGTACACCTCATATTATTTTTATCAAAAACATAGCATACAGGGACCAGAAATGAACATATTCCCAATTATCACAATTCTTGTCTTATTTCATAATCCTTTCATAAACATTGAACATTATCCTTTTCATCAAATACAACACACAAGTTAAGCTACAGTGTCATTGACACTTTCATCTGTACAGAACTTCTATACGGCTTGGGCTAGAGGCCGTATTATGCACCGATCTTTACGAAACTCCTTGGGTACCTTTGTTATCACCTTGGGGCGAGAACGAATGTTTTGGGGTGGAGTCCGAAATTCAGGATGGCCACCGGCAGCTATTTTGTACAGAAATTAGTGCAATCAGTTTTTTGTACAGAATTTCTGTATGAAAGTTCTGATTAGCATAAATGTTTGTATGAATGTTTAGTAACATGGAATGCACTACATATAATACAGGTTTTTTTCTTGTGCAGAAATTTTGCAAATTAGATGAACTTTGATTTATTCAGCACTACTTCTACACAGTAAGTGCACATGTCAATTCGGCTCGGGCTAGAGGCTGTATTTATCAACCGATCTTCACGAAACTTCTTGGGTACCTTTGTTATCACCTTGGGATCTGAACAAGTGTTTTTGGGTGCGGTCTGAAATTCAAGATGGCTGCCAGTGGCCATTTTATACCAAAATTAGGTGCAATCAGTTTATTGTACAGAACTTCTAGGACAACATTTGTTATCGTCATGGGATGGTAACGAGTGGTTTTAGGCTCGGCTATGTTAATATTTGGTATTGTTTGGGGAGAGTAAACATTATTAGCACAACCCTGTTGTCTGTTTCAAATGAGAAAAATAAAACCTCCTCACCTGTGGGAACCCTATGAGCTATAGATAAAAAATTCAAATACCTACATTTTAAGAAGGACTGGACAAATAATTATTAATTAGTAGGAATCAACCGTAGAAGGGTTTGAATCAAACAGGCCAAAACAATTGCTAACATTTGGCTTATGATGCACCATACAAGGATCCTCATTGTAACATTAACCCCATGGAGATTTCTTTTCTAGTTTAGCATCTAACTGTCACCCACCTTTACAATACTTTACCTGTACATTTGTTAGAGGCTATGATCAGTATTTATGTACAGACAATTACAATACTTTATATGTACCTTTATTATCAGGTCATTACCTAGATTTGTATCATTGCTGTGTCACATACTATGCATGTACATGTCTTGCACAAGTTGAGCTACAATGTCATTGACACTTTCATTTGCATTTTCAACTGATGATTTATATATTTTTCTGATGCATGACCGTAAAAGACATTGAGAGTTGGGAAAATGTAAAAACAAGATCTAAAGCCGAAAGTTTAATACTCATTTCTTTCACTTGATATTCCCTTCTCACTTTGGAATAGATCACATCACAAAAGCAGCGGAATTATTGCTGCTTTTCTAATGTGATCTATTCTAGAATGTGGACAACGTTTTATTTATCCTTGCTTTTGCTGATACAATGCTGTTATGTGACAATCTCTTTGAAAGGAATCGCTTATTCCTTCAAGGCCTGGAAAAATTTATACAATTGTTCTATACATAGATATCCTGTGGCTTTGCAGTTGTTTTCTAGGCCTGTCTTGGCTACCTAAATAGGCATTTAAGACATGCCAAGAAACAACTTCTGAGGTACTAGAATGAAATTTGTGAGTTTATCAGGAGACTGCATTTTGGTGTACCTCTTCTGTTGCAGTAAAAGGTGATTGAATTTGGAATTATCCATCTGACCTGCTGAGTATTTTCCTGAATTTCTCATAAAATCAAGTCATGACTGCAATACAGCAGCCATGATTTGATTTGATGAAAACTGTTTTAGAGTCTAGAATAAAAAAAACGTCCAGGACGACCCGCGTTGTGTCCTTGGGCAAGACACTTTATCCTGGTTGCCTACATGGGGACACGATGACGCCATGTACTAAGGTGTACTGCACGTCGATGGTGCACATGTCTTCATCCACTGTAACCCTGCTTGAGCAGAGCTTGGACAGAGTTAGTATGTTGAGGAGCTGACAGTTGCTCATCGTTGCTCGGTGGTTCTCTCCGGGTACTCCGGCTTCCTCTACCCGTAACACTTTCACTGTCACGATTAGCCATTGTGCATAAGTATGTGACCTTAAACCCCAAAAAATAAAATAATAAACTTGAATAAAAAAAAAATCATTGATAAGAGAATTACTCATTGTAGGGATAATTAGAGGTTACTACTTGGTTAGTTTCATATCAGCCAAGATATCAGCCTGAGGTAACTTCATATCAGTCCAAGACCGAAAGTCGAAAGCTGATGTGAGGTTACCAAGGGCTGATATTTCGACTAATATGAAACTAATCAAGTAATAACCTTTTTATTTATTAAACGAAAACAAATAATTACAAAAGGTGGCCATCTTGAATTTGGCATATAAATTGTCAACAATTCCATTAGCAAACCCAACAGGCTGCTTCTCTCACCCAATCTTTTTCAGATTTCATATGTAGCTTTTGTGTGATGTCTTGATAGGAACTATTGAATTTTTCTCAGTTTTGTTGAAAAATATGGCTGCTAGCAGTCAACTTGGATTTGGCATATAAATTGTCAACAATTCCTTTAGCACACCCTGCAGGCTGCATATTTCACCCAATCTTTTCGAATTTCATATGTAGCTTTGGTGTGATGTCTAGATGGGAGCTATCAAATTTTTTCTGAATTTCATTGAAAAACATGACTGCCAGTGTTCATTTTGGATTCGGCATATAAACTGTCAACAATTTCATTAGCACACCCTATAAGGCCAAAACTCTCACCCAATCGTTTTCAGATTTCATATCTAGCTTTGGAGTGATGTCTAGATGAGAGCTATTGAATTTTTCTGAATTTCATTAAAAAAAATGACCGCCAGTGGTCATCTTGGATTTGGCATACAAATTGTCAAATCTATTAGTACACCCTACTGGTCGCATCCCTCCCCTGATCTTTTTCAGATTTTATATGTAGTTTTAGTGTGATGTCCTTTCTGTATAAATATGAGTGAATGACTTAGCATTACTGGAACTTTCTATTTAGTCCAGTCCCTTCTTGGACAAGTTGAGCTGCAGTTTCATTGACACTTTCATCTTTCTTCTCTTCATCCACCTAATCATTACTTTACTTTTTGCCACCATTAATTTCTCATCGTACAAAACTCTGCTTCAAACTACTCAATTTTGCCTGAAAATGCAAATTTTACTGATTGTCTTTGACGAATGACTGAACATTTTGATGTAAACAAATTGGTTGCAACTAGTAATGCATCAAGGGGGATAATACTAGCCAAAATTGGCATCTTATCAGTCGAGTTTGAAGCCATATCAGCCAAGATTCATAATGGGCAATTCTGGGGAAGAAAATCATATCTAATAAATAAACAAGAACAAGAATTATATATTTATTAGGTGACAGGATAATTTTGTACTGGGCAGGAAAATCCCCTAAAGTAGGCAAAGAGTTATGGGTTTACTCTTTCCCTGCTGAGTATTTTTAAAATATTTTTCATCAAATCAAGTAATGGTTGCTGTAAAGCAACCATGTCTAGATTTGATGAAAAATTCATGAAAATTTTACTCAAGAAATCTTTGGTCAAAAGCTCTTTACAATTTACAGGGGAAAATTTAGTTAAATATCCTTAAATTTTACTTATTTTAATGGCATGAGATTTCTTGTTCTGGGCAGCCAGCAGCATGCAAGGAGTTAACTCCTTTAAACAGTCTGCCTCTAAACAGGGAATCATCATCTCCACTGGTATTTGCTATAAAATTTTCATTTTTAGCTTAACTTGATAGAGTCAAGATAAGCTATTGCCATCATGCATGTGGAAGTCTGTTAGTCTATGAGTCTGTTCACATTTTCCTTTTGCACAGGCTACACCCCGTAGTTCTTGTTTGATTGTCACGAAATTTCATATGCAGGTTTGGGGTCATGTCTAGATGAGAAAGTCCCCTTTTGGTCACGATCAGTCAACCGGTATGGCTGACTGAGCCCAAAACCCGAAAAACTTTAGTACAGACTACAGGTCGTATTTGTGAAGGGATTTCATTTTAACTTAGTAGAATGACTCAGTATAATGTCGAGATGAGGACGTCCCCTTTTAGTTGCAATCAGTCTACCATCATGGCTACACAGGCCTGAAGCCTGAAAACCTTTAGGCACAGTCTACAGGCCATATTTATGAAGGGATTTCAATGTAACTTGATAGAATGACTCGTTTTGGAATAATTTCACTGTAACTTGGTAACTTTGTTGACATACAGTGTCATTGACACTTTCATTTTTTGACACTCCTAATTTGACCATGAAGCTTTACTTGAAATTAATAAAACAGATAACATATGGGTATAGGTGAAATAGAAATAATAAAACACTCTTTTATTAAATATATTTCCCATGTGTGCATATTTTTTGTTTTATTCATTATGACCAGATCTTTGAAGACCTGTGATTTGACACTTAAAATCTCGAAACAAGGAAAACTACTTGACTGTCCATTTTCCAGGATTTTGGGCCTAAACTGATTCCACTCCAGGAGGTTGGTAACTACACTAAAATTTCACAATTTTCCTTTGTATTCTTGGAGAGTTAACATGTCTGACTACGGTATTATTCACATGATTCATTGTATGTTTCAGGAGGCTCTAGAAGCAGTGCATCCAATCTATGTGACAATATTTGAATACTTGATAAGTTGGAAAAATCATCGTCATGTGCAGACATTTGTACAGAATGAAATGGTAATTATTATGTACAAAAATACAAGTTTTGTAATTACGTCTCCCCTTACCCTGAATTCTTCTCCTTCTCGTTATTGTTGTTGTTGATGATGTTGTTGTTCTTATACAACTGTGTCCGGGCCAGAACTTTTTTATCTTTTGACCTAGGCTTATGATATTTAGCATGTGGGTGTATCACCATGAGACGATGTGTCATGTACCATCATGACCCGAATATGACCTTTGACCTCCAGGTCAAATTACTGATTTTTTGGTAAGTAAGCTTGTCTGGGCCAGAAGCTATTTACCCTTCCACCTCGGCCTATGATATTTGGCATGTGGGTGTATCACCATGAGAGGATGTGTCGTGTACTATCATGACCCACATATGACATTTCGGCCTCTGAGTTCCAATGTGTTCTATGTGCCTACTGGCACATAGAACACATTGGAACTCAGGGGACGATTTGTCCTCAAGGTCAAATTATTGATTTTTAGCTCAACTTTGGCAAAGCCAATATTGACGTATTGTCATGGCCCATCGTCCGTCTGTCGCACCATTAACACGACTCGGGCTAGAGGCCGTATTTATGAACCGACCTTTACAAAACTTCTTGGGTACCTTTGTTATCACCATGGGACGAGAACGAGTGTTTTGGGGTCTAGTCTGAAATTCAAGATGGCCACTGGCAGCCATTTTGTACAAAATTAGATGCAATCAGATTTTTGCGCAGAACTTCCATATGAAAGTTCTGATTTGAATAAATTTTTGTATGAATGTTTAGTAACATGGAATACATCACATATAATACAGGTTTTTGTCTCGTGCAGAAATTATGCAAATTAGATGAACTTTGATTTATTCAGTGCTACTTATACACAGTAAGTGCACATGTCAATACAGCCCGGGCTAGGGGCTGTATTTATGAACCGATCTTCACGAAACTTCTTGGGTACCTTTGTTATCACCTTGGGACGAGAATGAATTTTCTGGGTGCGGTCTGAAATTCAAGATGGCTGCCAGCAGCCATTTTGTACCAAAATTAGGTTCAATCAGTTTTTGGTACAGAACTTCTATACAGCTCAGGCTAGAAGCTGTATTTATGAACCGATCTTTACAAAACGTCTTAGGTACCTTTGTTATCACTGTGGGATGAGAACGAGTGTTTTGGGATGCTGTCCGAAAATCAGGATGTCTGCCAGCAGCCATTTTGTACCAAAATTAGTGCAATCAGTTTTTTGTACAGAACTTCTGTATGAAAGATTTGATTTGAATAAATTTTTGTATGAATGTTTAGTAACATAGAAAACATCACTTATAATACGGGTTTTTTTCTCGTGCAGAAATTATGCAAATTAGATGAACTTTGATTTATTCAGTTCTACTTATACACTGTAAGTGCACGTCAATACAGCTAGGGCTGGAGGCTGTATTTATGAACCAATCTTCATCAAACTTCTTGGGTACCTTTGTTATCACCTTGGGACGGGAACCAGTGTTTTTGGGTGCGGTCCAAAATTCAAGATGGCTGCCTGCGGCCATTTTGTACCAAAATTAGTGCAATTAGTTTTTTGTACAGAACTTCAGTATGAAAGTTCTGATTTGAATAAATTGTTGTATGTATGTTTAGTAACATGGAATACATCACATATAATACAGGTTTTTTTCTCGTCCTGAAATTATGCAAATTAGATGAACTTTGGGTGCGGTCAAAAATTCAAGATGGCTGCCAGTGGCCATTTTGTACCGAAATTAGGTCCAATCAGTTTTTTGTACACAAGTTCTATACGGCTCATACTAGAGGCCATATTTATGAACCAATCTTTACGAAACTTCTTGGGTACCTTTGTTATCACCGTGGGACGAGAACGAGTGTTTTGGGGTGCAGTCCAAAATTCAAGATGGCCACCAGCGACCATTTTGTACCAAAATTAATGCAATCAGTTTTTTGTACAAACTTCTGTATGAAAGTTCTGATTTGAATAAATTTTTGTGTGTATGTTTAGTAACATGGAATACATCACATATAATACTTTTTTTTTCTTGTGCAGAAATTATGCAAATTAGATGAACATTGATTTGTTCAGTGCTACTTATACACAGTAAGTGCACATGTCAATACGACTCGGGCTGGAGTCTGCATTTATGAACCAATCTTCACGAAACTTCTTGGGGTACCTTTGTTATCACCTTGTGACCAGAACGAGTGTTTTTGGGTGGCTTTGTTATCACTGTGCTATGAGAACAAATATTTTTGGATTCAGACAGACCCACTCTGGGACTCAAAGATTTCTTTTCTAGTTTAGCATCTAACTGTCACCCCCACCTTTACAATACTTTACCTATATATTTGTTACAGGCTACAGTCAACATTTATGTACAGACCATTACAATACTTTACATGTACCTTTGTTATCAGGTCATTACCTAGATGTTTGTCATTGCTGTGTCACATACTATACATGTACATGTCTTCAACAAGTTGAGCTGCAGTGTCATTAACACTTTCATTTTTTTTTATCTTTTGACCTACGCTTATGATATTTGGCTTGTGGGTGTATCACCATGAGATGATTTGTCACATACCATCATGACCCACATATGACCTTTGACCTTCAGGTCAAATTACTGATTTTTTGGCAAGTAAGCTTGTCCGGGCCAGAATTTCTTTACCTTTTCACCTCGGCTTATGATATTTGGCATGTGGGTGTATCACCATGAGACGACGTGTCACGTACCATCATGACCAACATATGACATTGATCTTTGACCTCAAGGTCAAATTACAGATTTTTGGCAAGATACCTTGTCCGGTCAAGAACTTATTTACCTTTTCACCTTGGCTTATGATATTAGGCATGTGTGTGTATCACCATGAGGCGATGTGTCATGTACTATCATGACCAACATATGACCTTGACCTTTGACCTCAAGGTCAAATTATTGATTTTTTTTTTATCTTTTGACCTAGGCTTATGATATTTGGCATGTGGGACGATGTACCATTATGACCCATATATGACATTGCCCTTTGACCTCAAGGTCAAATTACTGATTTTTTGGCAAGTAAGCTTGTCCGGGTAAGAACTTATTTACCTTTTCACCTTGGCTTATGATATTTGACATGCGAGTGTATCACCATAAGACGATGTGTCGCGTACCTTCATGACCCATACATGACATTGACCTTTGACCTCAAGGTCAAATTACTGATTTTTTAGCAAGTAAGCTTGTCCGGGCCAGAAATTTTTTTTACCTTTTCAGCTCGGTTTATGATATTAGGCATGTAGGTGTATCACCATGAGACGATGCATCACGTACCATCAGGATCCACATATGACCTTGATCTTTGACCTCAAGGCCACATTATTGACCTTTTTAGCTCATCTTGACAAAGTCAAGCTGAGCTAATCTCATCACTCTCCGTCTGTCAGCTGTCAACACCATGTTTTGGTCTTCTCCAAAACCACTGGGCCAATTCAAGTGAAAATCTGTGTGAGTGATGGTCCCAAATGGGCATTGCAGTTTTGTTCAACTCAACATGCCCAGCCCCATAGGGAAGGTGTGGGGGAAAATGCTCCAAAATATTTTTAAAATCTTCTTCTCATGAACCAGTGTGTACAATGACTTGATATTTGTTATGGAGCTTCCTTTTGAGGTGTAAAAATTTGTTCAAACAGAGTTCGTGAAGCAATATTCGGCATTGTAATGGGAGAGGTAAGATTTTTGGCCCCACCTAAAATTTCTATTTTCTGAACCAATGGTCCGGTTTGAACCAAGTTTGGTATGTGGTATTATTGGGTCATAAGTACTTGTCTCATGCAACAACAAAAATTCCTGCATCCCCATGGGAACCCTGGGAGCTTAAAATAGAAATGTTTTCAAATGCCCATATTTCCCAAACCACACGGAACAGAGAGCTGTTGTGAGACGATGTACCATCATGAGCCATATATGACATTGACCTTTGACCTTAAGGTCAAATTACTGATTTTTTGGCAAGTAATCTTGTCCGGGCCAGAACTTTTTTACCTTTTCACCACTGTTTATGCTATTAGGCATGTGGGTGTATCACCATGAGACGATGTGTCACATACCATCATGATCCACATATAACCTTAACCTTCAAGGTCACATTCTTGACTTTTTTTTTATCTTTTGACCTAGGCAAATAATTTTTGGCATGTGAGTGTATCACCAAAAGACGATGTGTCACGTACCATCATGACATACATATGGCCTTGACCTTTGACATCAAAGTCAAATTATTGAATTGTTCAGCTAGGTTTATAATATTTGGCATATGAATGCAACAGCCTGGTTGATGTGTCACATTCTATCTTGAACTTCCATGATCTTGACATTTGACTTTCAGTTTGATCTTTGTTAGTCATAAGCATGGAACTAATCGAAGGGGAGATTTAGTTCACTAAAACTGTTCCCTCTAGTTTAACTCTTAATCTCCTGCAGACTGATGTCACAACATCAAAATGTCAAGAAAAAAGTTTTTCCATAATGCCACTAGGAATTCAACAAACTCAATCTTGCTTGATCTTGGTCAAACAAAATTGAATTGGTTTAATTCATAGTTGCACTATGGGAAAAATTTGCAGCCAGAAATTTTGCTATTTTGAAATCAGTCTTAAGGGGGTTGAAAGTCTAATTTTGATTATGACAGATCATTTCCAAATAGTGTGCCACACCACAACTTATTTGCATCTTAGTGAAAAGTATCAAGAAGTGTGTCATAGTATTATGGGTTATTCAGCCATTGTCTCAAAAACAAAACAGTTGAACATGTCACTATTTTAAGTACTTTTCTTTAGGTTGATTAAATTCCAGATTTGATCTCAACAGTGTTAGAAATTTGTTGTAATATTTTTTAGGTCTTGGATCTTAATTTGCATGAAGCTGTCCTATTCATTTTTTAATGTTCACTATGAAGTCAGCATAACATAACCCTCATAAGGTGTCTTCCCACTAGACCAATTCCCCTTAGACTAACTACATAGTGTTTCTGATTAAAGGTTGATTAAGGATAATTAGGAAAACAATTATTTATAAAATTCTGCCCTACATCTATAAAATATCGACAAGCCAGAAAATGAGCAGAATATCATCTGAAAAATGAGGTCCCCAGAGGGTGAATTTGGTGATGCTACCCTGCACAGCAGGGTAGCATCACAAAATTTACCTTCAGTGAACATCAACCTGAATCAAGGTCTCAAACATAATCAGAAAGAGGTACCCAGAGGATAAACTGGCCCACTGTATGGGATAGCATCAGCAAATTCACCCTCTGGGGACCTCATTCTGCAAATGACAGACTGCTTATTTTCAGGCTTGAATATCAATAACATTAAATACATTTATAAATATTTATAAATATATCAAATTATTGATATAGAATTATTTTTAAAGTTGAACACACCAGTTGGTCTGAGGGGAATTGGTCTTTTGTGAATTGGCCTCGTGGGAGTTGGTCTACAGGGAATTGGTCTAGTGGGAATGAACCCCTCATAAATACATTAAGGTTTATTTTTTTTTCTTTTTCAGCAAGATGATTCATCAATGACATTTGGATATCTTCTGGTGTTTGTGATTGTGATACTGTTTTTATATCTGGCGACACGATACAGGTGTCCATTAAGTGGCAGATTCTCAATCCCCAGGCGCAGGATAGTTAGTCTCAAAACACTCAGCTCAACATTTACAGGACTTTCAACCAACAAAACTTATTAAGAGAGAAATGAATTAATGATGCAAGATATCAGATTTTGTGGATATGGTGACCCTCACTGTAGTGGCATAATGCAGTTTTAACCCTTTACACAATGTAATGGCCAAAACCGACCAGTGCTATTCACAAAAATCATTTAATTTTTCATTATTTTTTTTGTCAAGCTGAGCTATTGCCGTCACTTCTCATCTGTCGGCATATGTACATACGTATATATGTACATCCACAATTTCCTTTGGCACACCCTACTGGGCACATTTATGATTAGATCGCTTTGAAACCTGGTATGCTTGTTTGAGGTGACCTCTAGATGGGAGCTATCGATTTTCTGCCATTTCAGTCGAAAAACGTTGCCCTTGGCAATGGCCTTTGATGAACTTAGTGCCATTATATGGGAGCTTGGTGGCTCAGTGGTTATGGAATTGGACTTCAAACCAAAAGGTCTGCGGTTCAATCCTGCCAGGGGTAACTGCGTTGTGTCCTTGGGCAAGGCACTTCAAGCTGCTTGCCCACTTGGGGGGGGGGGGGGGGGGGGGGGGGGGCATGGTGGTGCTGTGAACTAAGGCATTCTCCACACTAATGGTGCACTTGTCTTCAACCAATCTAACCCTGTTTGTGTGGAGTTAGTACATTGAGGAGTTTGTCAGTTGCTCACCATTGCTCGGTGTTTCTCTCCAGGTACACCGGCTTTCTCCACCTGTAAACCTGTCCAGTGTGAGCTGACCCCGGCTCTCAAAAGTGTTGTTAAACTCCAATAAACAAATAAATAATAAGAGCAGTTATATATCAATATTTCCCTTTGGCACACCCTGCAGGGTACTTTTATGATCGGATCACTGTTAAACATGGTATGCTTGTTTGGTGTCACCTCTAGCTGGGAGCTATTGATTTTCTTCCATTTCCATCAAAAAATGTTGCGTTGGGAACGACTTTTGAACTTAGTTTAGTCATGCATCAATATATTCATTTGACCTGCCAGACAGGGCACATTTATGATCGGATCACTTTGAAACCTGGTATGCTTGTTTGGGGTGACCTCCAGATGAGAGCTATCGATTTTCTTCCATTTCCATCCAGAAATGTTGCCACTGGCAACAGCCATTGAACTTAGTTTAGTCAGGCATCAATATATTCCTATGGCACGGCCTACAGGGCACATTTGTGATCAGATCACTTTGAAACTTGGTATTCTTGTTTGAGGTGACCTGTAGATTTTCTTACATTTCCATCAATAAAAGTTGCTGTTGGCAATGGCCTTTGATGAATTTAGTGCAGTTATGCATCAATATATCCCTTTGGCACACCCTGCAGGGCACATGTATGAATGGATTGCTTGGAAACTTGGTTCAAGTTTATAAAAAGACATTGCCGTAGCTGCGGCTTTTGAACTTGATATATTTGTGCATTAACATATTCATTTAGCACACTCTATTGGCACATTTATGAATAGATTGCTTTGGTATGTGTGTTCAGAGTGACCTCCAGATGGGAACTATTGATTTTCTTTCCTTTCGATCAAAAAACGTTGTTAGCGCCAACCTTTGAACTTAGGTCATTTGTACAACAACTTATCCCTTTTCCACTCCCTACAGGGCATATTTATAATTTCCATCCAAACAAAAGAGAAAAAAAAAACTATTGCCACTAGCAACGATCTTCTAACTTAGTACATTTGTGCATTAACATCTTCCTTTGGCACACCTCAGAGGGCTCATTCATTATCAGGTTATTTTGAAACTTGGTATGCTTGTTCAGGATGACCAAGAAGGAGCTATCGATTTTCTTTTCATTTCCATCAAAAACTGTTGTTAGCAACAACCTTTGAATTTAGTGCATTTGTGCATCAGCATTCTTCTTTGATATGGCCTACAGGGTGCATTTATCATAGGATTGTTTTTTTAACTTCTTGTGCTCATTAGACGAGACCTCTAGATAAGAGCTGGGGGTGCGGTGGCATTGTGGTAACCGGTTCTCATCAGATCACCGAAGTTAAGCAACGTCGAACCTTGTTAGTCCTCGGATGGGTGACTGTCTGAGCGATCGATTTGGACTCCTGCATTGTGTCCTTGGGCAAGGCACTTCACCCCAATTGTCCACATGGGGGCACGATGACCCGTGTACTAAGGCGTACTGCACGTCGATGGTGCGCATGTCTTTAACCAATCTAACCCTCCCTGTGCTGCAGTGCAGAGTTACGATGTTGGGGAGCTGGCAGCTGCTTGTCATTGCTCGGTGGTTCTCTCCGGGTACTCTGGCTTCCTCAACCCGCAAAACTGTCACCAACACAATATGACCTTGGCTGTTAATGTGTCGTTAAACCCTAATAAATAAAAAGATAAGAGTTATTGATTAGCATTCATTTCTGTGAAAAAAGTTGCCATTTACAATGACCTTGAAATTTTTAGCATTTGTATATCAGTATTCTTTCTTCAGCCAGCCCTACAGTTTACATTTAAAAATGTATGGATTGCTCTGATGTTGTGAACACACAATGCTGTTATGTTGGAGTTTCACCAAATAACATTGGAACTAATGATCTTCAATTTTGCCATTTCACTTATAACTTACTAGGTTCACATTTGTCAAGTTGAGCTCCAGTGTCATTGACACTTTCATTTTTTCAAAAACATAGCTTATGACCCCTTATTGAAATGAGCTTGTTGAGCGCATTCCAATGAGGGGACATAAACTATGTTTTTGACGCAAAAAATAAAAAAAATTAGTTATTCAAGAATTTTATTTGCAAGTGTTGTCTGCCTTTCGTGTTAGGTAAAGGGTTAATATCTGAATTTTGTCTCATCACACTCCTGTAAACTTAAAAACTGTGCATAAATACTTGATCATTTTTGCAGAACTGTTGAATCGATCGATTCGCTGATGGAAATTTTCTTTACACGACCAATTTTTAGCTCACCAACGAAGTGTGTGAGCTTATGTCATGACCCGAGGTGCATTAGCATTGGCAGTCAGCGTCAACACTTGTGTTAAAGTTATTGTACGAGTCCACTTTGACTTTCAGCCTTGTTGCTATGCACTTCATGCTGTGTTCCTATGGCTTACAATTACACACAGGCCCTTACCCAGTGATATTTTATCTATTTTTAGTGTTTTTGCAATGTTAGACTTTTTAGTTAGTGTGGATTTCGAAAATTTCTGACCTTTTTTGCTGTACATGAGTGGAGGCTACCACCAGTTTGCTGTGGCTTTCATATTTCATGTGTTAAATGCATCAATATAAGATGACATTAACTCTTTGCCGGACATTTTTTCGGAGATTTTGAACTTTTTTAATGCAATGTTAGACATTTTTGTCACTGGGGAATTTCTGACCTGTTTAGCTATGCATGTATATGACCAGACATTTTTTTGCAGATTTGTTATAAGCCTAGGTTTATTGCATGCCATGCGTTGGTGAGCTAATGGGGATGGACACACCCTTCTTGTTCACCTTGTTGTTCACAATATGCACACTGTGTCCAGTGGCATAGATGCGGGGGGGGGGGGGGGGGGGGGGTGTTGACAGCCACCCCCCCCCCCCCCCCCCCCCCCCCCAAACATTTTGTCAGAAATTATTTGGCACATTGGGAAAATGTTGAGGTATTTTGTAGGAGAGATTTTTTAAAACTATTGTTAGAAGGAAAATTATTTATATTTTGAGTATAATCTATGTTTCTGGACTGAATTTCCAATAATCAGCCTGTGTTGGATTACCGAAATGATTGAAATTTTGCTGCCGAGTCTGTAATTTGTCTTAAATTTTTTTGATTTCAGGAAAGTTTGGGCTTGCCCTTTATTTGGTGAAAAACTATCCAGATCACTGACCATGTCAGCATTACCAAACATGATTCGAGTGTTTGTACTGGTCCTTGAAATTGCTTAAATGTGCTTGAATATTAAAGCTGGGAATTCTGGGAGATAGAAAGTGCCCGAAAATCAAGAGTTTCTTCAAAAATGTTATGGAGAATCTGTGAAGAAATATATTTAAGCAACTGCTTTGCTCCTTTTGGTAAAAATTTGTAATTACTAAGACAGAATACAATGAAGGTGGAATAAGGTGATCAGTATCAGTGACCCGAGTTGAAGCTTTTCCTGTATTTCATGGGTGTTGAAGGTTTATTTACCGAAATAGTTTTATCTCACTGTACAGTAATGTTGAAATATAAAAATGTATATCTCTGAATTTCTCCTTTAATGCAACTGGGAATTCAACCAAGTCATTCTTGTTTGACTGAGGTCATTCAACTCTGTCGAAAAAGTTTGAATTGGTTAAATTCCTCTTGTGGTATTCTTAAGCCAAGCTAAATACAGGCTATAAACATTCACCCATTCAAAAAGCTTGTTCTATTTATTATACCACAAATCTGTTCATCACAGTAATGAGGCAATGCTCAACTTTCAAGATATCCCATAAAATTTGTAATACTTTTAGTTAAAAATTTGTTCATAATTTACGAGAAAGTTTTTTATGCCCCTGGCCCTCTCAGGGGCCTTATGTTTTCACAATGTCTCTGTCTGTCCATCCATCCATCTATTAACTTTTGGTTTCTGTCAAATAACTAAAGAACCGCTCATTTGATCAAATCATAATTTTAGGGGTTACTTGTGGATGACTAGACAATGATCACATTGAGCTGGCCAATTCAGTATGGCCATTATGACACTGTCGGGGTCATATGCCACGCTTAATGTTGCTCTTGTTGTTTAACTGTTTGAGTTCTAAAGGCCACTATCAGGGCTTTCATAAAAAATGAGGATACCAAAGCAAAAACCATCATTTTCCTTCCTCTTGTTTCATATTCAGTCAAATGCAAATAATATTTTGTTTATATAAATTGTTTTATCACAAATTATTGAAGAGTGCCTCTGGGCATTCTTCAATAATTTGTAATAAAACAAATTTGCCCACCAAAAAATAATGTAACCCTCAACCATTTAACCTCCCAACACACTGAAGTCAACTATCAAAATTTTGAGCTGCAAATTTTTCCCATAATGCAACTAGGAATATAACCAGTTCATTCTTGTTATACCCCAACTTCGAAGAAATGGGGTCTATAACATTGTTGTCTTGTATGTCAGTGCATCCGATATTCTTGTGCACGCAACTCCTCCTACCTTTTTAACTGATTTTGATCAAACTTCTCAAAGATTATGACAATCAAGTGGATATTCGCATGTTTCAAAATTTTTTATTTGCAGCAATTTTAACCAGGTTTTCTTCCTTGAACTTAGATTTATTATTGATTTCCAAATGAGATTCTTGTCTGTGCAACTTCTATATTAATGAACCGATTTTGATGAAGCTTCTCAAACATGATCACCAATGAGTGAGCATGTGCATATTTCAAAATATTCCATCTGTGATAATTTTAACTACATGGGTGGCTAAGAAGTCGAGATCATTTAGATTTGTTTATCTGGAATAAGTAAACAATCAGATTCGAGTTAAAAATTTACAAAATAAAAATAATATTCTAACTGCTTGTTCCTTTGACAAATACTTTCCACAACTGGTCATATAAAGATGGAGCATTGTGTTTTTCCCTGCAGTTTAGTCAATATTTGAAGTTCAATCATCTGGACCATGACACTGATCGAGTCAATTGGTATCGGACATTTGAATGCAGTAAAAATTAAAAAGCAAATTAGGGTTGGTACCCCACCACCTAACAGTGATGTCTTGTTGACAATGAAGGAAACATGGAAATTATCCAGTTAAAAAGTGGTTTTAGTTCATTTTTCGTGTAGACTGGTTGTCACATGGGAGGTGTGTGATAAATACAGAACTGCACATTCATTTGAATGGGTTCAGAATTATCGCACTCAATTGCTTTGGCCCAAGATATTTCTCGAGCCTTCCGTTTTCTTCATATTCTGGGCCAAAACAATCTCATGCGATAATTCTTAACCCATTCAAACATATGTGCGGTTCTGTATATAGAAACAACTTGAAGAGTTCTTATAGTTTAATTTTTGAGTTTACCCTGAGACTGCATGTTAGAGCTGGGTGGTTTTGATTTTTCAGATTCGGTTTCGGTTCAATTTCAAGAAAAAACCTTGGTTTCAGTTCAGTATTTCTTTGTGTATAGAGCATATAGTTAACAACATTCTGGCTCCATACCTTGGAAAAGTGTGCAATATTAGTTATCCTTGTGTTTTCCAGGGTGTATGGGAATTTACACCGGTTTGGGAACTCATATACCCTGAGGCAAAGCCGAAGGGTGTATGAGTTACCAAACCTGTGTAAATTCCCATACACCCTGGAAAACACAAGGATAACAGATTCATTTCCAAGAATTTTGCTGTACTTAATACTTTAACCTACATTGTGGGCAAAAACTTTCAGAAAATTTGTACTTTATAAGTTTCTTAAAAAGAAAACCAGACAAATATGGATGTCATTGGAACTGGCTGAATGAGCCAGTTCCAATGACATCCATATCTGTAATATTTTATTGCACATAAATATTAAATTTCCTGTATTTTTATTTTTTTTGTTCTAACATAACCGAGCAGGAGGTATAAATTAATAATTAAAAATTGGTACTTTTTTTTAGCCATAACGCCTGCTATTGTATATTTTTGTTTTTACACCGTGGTTAACCACGGTGTAAAAAAAAACTACTGCGGGTTGTAAGTTACACCGTACCTCTCAGCCAATCAAAACACAGTATTTTGTTTCATTTGGAAATAATAGTTTATACGACACCACTCACCACAAAAAAGCCCTGTCTGTAAATAGCCTATTTATTGGATTATTCTAACTTTGATCTTTTTTAGGGGTTCTATGGAATTAGTTGTTGAACCTATTCAGTCAGAAAGGAAACATAAATCAGGGTAACAAATGTACATGTATAAAGTTCATCTATTCTTCTAGGTTGTGTTCTCAGTGTCACATTTTCTCCCTTACCCTTTACCTAACGAATCACCTGCATCTGCCCACGTAAGCAACTGTCAGCTCCCCAACATACTAACTCCACACAAGCAAGGTTAGCATTAGTTGAAGACAGGTGCACCATTGACGTGCAGTATGCCTTAGTACACAATGCCATGGTGGCCCCACATGGGCAATGGGTGTGAAGTGTCATGCACAAGGACACAACGCGGTTGCCCAAGGTGGGATTCAAACCGAGGACCTCTCGGCTTGCAGCCTGCACCTCTACCTACTGAGTACCGTTCCCCCAACATACAATCACTAAATTTAACTAACAAATTACACTCATGTACCTTGGTAGTTGTTTCTGGGGGTTGGGGGCACTTTTTGTCGGATACAGATTTCAGATTTTTTTAATGTATGTCAGATCTGGATCCCCAAAACATTCTTGATTTGAGCCATTTGTTTGTGCTTGAGTGGCATTTTACAGGTTTTCTTGCATCCATGATAAAATAAAACAAGATCTGATTCAATACTATAGTTTTATTTTTATTATAAACTGGATATTTGATATACTTTTACAGGAAAAATCCAGAACTAATAAACAGAATTTTGGTATATCAAGTTAAAAATAATTTACTTTAATGTCAATAATCAAGAATCATTTTTCTTAGTTATCTGTTGCATACCAAGAATACACTGAAAAATTGGATCAAATCTGAATAATTACATGTGTATTTCACCTAATCAGCAATATTTTATGCAAAATAAAATCAAACATTCTTGATTTGAGCCATTTTTTTAGTGCTTGAGTTGCATTTTATGGGTTTTCTCCTGGTCCATGATAAAAAAAAAACAAGATCTGATTCAATACTGTAGTTTTATTTTTATTATAAACTGGATATTTAAAATATATATTTTACAGGAAAAATACAGAACTAATAAACATAATTTTTCTATTTCCTGTTAAAAAATAATTCACATTTATGTCAATAATCAAGAATCATTTTTCTTAATTATCTGTTGCATACCAAGAACACAATGAATAATTGGATCAAATCTGATGAAGAAATATTACATGTGTAACTTGCCTAATCATCATCATCATCAGAAGGTACAAAATATCTGATGAGATTGATGGGGAAGTGGGATGGGAGAATGAAGGTCATGTGGTTAGTGGGTAACACAAAGGAGAGGGTTAGTATGCTTATCAGAGACATTGGGAAGAATGGAGTATGAGATGTTCTCAAGCAGTTTGTCTCAGAGTGTTGGGAGGAGAGAAGAGATGTGGGGATAAGGAGGCATTTGGAATAACAGGGCTGATCAAGGTCTTTTCACCTGAGAACTTAAACAAATCAGCGGCCAGCCAAAGTGCTATTATTAGCAATATTTTATGCAAAATAAAATAAAAAAGTGAGAGCTCAGATATTACTCGACAAAAAAGTGTATAAATATTTAACCATTAACCCTTTACCCAACGCAGACGATTTCAAAAATTATTATTTTAAATATAATTTTTTTAAATATTTCAAAAAACTTCAACAAAACCATATCATGTGACCCCTCTTTGGAACGAGCTTGACAAGTTCGTTCCAAAGAGGGGTCACATGATAAGGTTTTGTTGAAATTTTTCGAAAAATAATATTTTTTCAGCTGCTGAATTTGCATATTACGTAGGCGGATGTGGGTGATTCGTTGGGTAAAGGGTTAATAACTAATTCAGGCACATGGCAACAGGGGGTGGATGTTTCACTCTCCCAAATCCAATTCAAAATAATTAATAATGTTAAAACTTTCAAGCCTCAAACCACCATCAGTTTCAGATTTCCAATTCTGGTAAATTTCATGGCATTATATCTACATTATGACAGTATATGTCATGGCAGTTTATCTATGTTATGATAGTATATTTCATGGCATTTTATCTACATTATGATACTATATTTCATGGTATTATATCCAACTTATGATTGTATTTTTCATGGCATTTTTTCTACGTTATGATAGTATATTTCATGGCATTATATCCAACTTATGATTGTATTTTTCATGGCAATATTTTCTACGTTATGATAGTATATTTCATGGCATTTTATCTGCGTGCACATCACTCTGTGACTATTTCTAACAGTGACCTTCAAACCAAATTTCATGGTTTTTTCTAACTGGAGTCCAAAGGTTAAGTAAAGGGTTAAGTATTTTGACCACAAGGGGAGACTGTGCATACAGATGCCTTTAGCATGCTAGTTGAAAATTCATAGGTACCAGTTAGAAAATTTTCAATCAAAAGGCAGTGGGAGGGGGGAATGGGGGGTTGGTTACAAATAGTTTTCTCAAAAGTTGAATGAACAGCTCCCAGGTGGGTTGGGAAAAGGCTTAATTAAATGTTAAAAAACTTGTTTTATCTTTTAGCTAACTACATCATTAAATATGGGAGCAACACAGTTGGTCTGTTGTTTTTAAAAAGTAGAAAACATGGTAAATAAACAAAAAGTACTTCAAGTCATCACTGCCTCTTCTGGATTATGCTTTACAATACTAATACCCTCTTGGTTCCAGATCAATGTCATCTTTGATATTCATCTGAAGCCAAAAGCCGAACTATCTCTTGTAACTGTCATCAAAAAAGAGTGTACAAACTTAGTATTGTACTTTCAGTTTTCTCATTGAATGTTGGGCTTCTTTTACTTTCAAACAATTTAACATTCAATGACAAAACTGAAAGATAAATATCATTGCATAAAATTCTTCAAATATGGTACTGTTCTGACCCGGGAATAAGCCCAGAGGTGCATGAAATAAAAGAGAGTAAAAGTATATAGGTGGGCTTATATTTGAGAGATAAATTGTGTGGGAGAATTTGGTTGCAAAGTGGACACAAAGTTAGGAAAGAACAAAGATGCATTAAGCCTTTACCTGGCCGCATACACCCATGTAATTTACAAATTGAACAGTGGAAGAAAAAAAAAACAATTCAAAAGAAAATCATATCGTGTGACACCTCATTGGAATGTGCTCATTGAGTTCATTCCAATGAGTTGTCACATGATATAGCTTTGTTGAAATTTTTTAAACATTTGAAAAATAAAGAATAAAAATAATTAAAATACCAAATCTTGATATCATGTACATTGTGTAAGGTGTTCTTTTTCATTGTAACAACTTTCCAGCATGGCTGCCATCGATATTGTCACCTGAAGTTAGGGGCTTACTTACAAGGAGGGAACTTTGAAACTGCAATCTGTAAAGTTGATTGGTGGGCTTATTTTCAACTAAGGGCTAATTCTCAGGTCAGCACGGTATGTACTCCAAATTCGACATTAACTGGTTGAGTGCCAGAAACCACTACAGTGGAGCCCACTTAATTGGCTATCTCTTAATTGTATATCCCTGTTAATTGAATATAATTTTCAAACACAAAACCATTTACCATACCTTCAGTACAAATTTGATCTGTTAATTGCATATGGGTTGTAGAGTAAACTCCTATTAATTGTATATAAATTTGTTTAATATGTCTAAAAAATTACTGTGACACTCGCCAAATTCCCCTTATTTATCAACCTTTTTGACCTCACTATATCCAATACAGGCATTTATTCTATTATATCTTGTTTGACAGAGCTCTGTGAGCTCTGTCAAACAAGATATAATAGAATAAATGCTCAGTTTACCTCTAGAACACAGGAAACTGACCAAATCCCTGTTAATTGTTTACTCCTGTTAATTGAATAATTTTCACTGGCAAAATGGATATTCAATTAAGAGGATTCTACTGTATCAGGGTTTTCAGAAAAATGAGGGTACAAGGTCAAAAGCCAACATTTTCCTTCCTCATGTTTCATATTCATTCAAATGCAAATAATATTTTGTTTATATAAATTTGTTTTATTACAAATTGTTGGAGAGTGCCTGCGGGCATTCCAATAATTTATAATAAAACAAATTTTGATGAACATATTCTCACCACCAAATATAATCTAGCCCTCAACTAGTTAAGAAACTACTACTACTGTTCCTATTAATAATAATACTACTACTAATACTATCGCTATTTCTACTACTATTGTCTACCTCTACCAATGTTAAGTGCTTGGTTAACACAGTGTATATGAGGTTGTGAGTTTGAAGCTAGCCATTGCTACTGCTTTGGGTCCTTGAACAAGACAAACTTATATTTTGAAACTCTAAAAAAAAAATTTTAATTTTAATTGTGAAGGAAAGTTTTTAGAATATGCAATAACTGAATTTCTTGCTGTTTATCTTAAAAAAACGGTTTTCCAATGTGAACATATTTAAAGGAATTCTATTTGTTTTTCAATATGACTTTTACTCTGGACCTGTATTTCTCTGTGAATCCAGATCAGTAAAAAGTCACCCAAAATGATTGAATCTGGTGCAGATCAGGAAAAAAATGTTTGTCCCATTTATAGGCAAGTCTTGTTTGCGAGTTGTCCAGAAATACCTGGAAAGCCATGTCAAAGTGTACCAAAATGCATGAAAATATCCAGGCTGTGAAGGGTTAACAGATTCAAAGCAAGGAGACCATATTTGTGCCCCATCCCAAAATGTAGAGGCCTGATTGAATATTCTTGAACTTTCTTTATTTTCAGCTGAGAGTGAATTATATCATATAAATTTGATTTTGTCTTGTTACAACTTTCAAGAAATTGTAATAAGGCACAGGGGCGGCGGAACAATTTTCAAAGGGGGGGCTGGATCGGGCGATGAATGGTTGTTGGTTTGAAAAATTTAAATTCCAGGGTTCCAAAACCCCCATTTCCATGCATCTGAATGGATATTTTGAGATTTTTCAGGAGATGTATTTGAAATATTTCACACTTTGAGAGCCGTTAAAAATTGTTGGTAAAGCATACAGGTGAGGTCTATTATAGACCTCACCTGTATGCTTTACCAGACGTTTACAGCAATTATTCTGTCTGTGGATTATCTTGTTTGGGGTGGATTTGGTACTTGTATGTCTGTAAGATTACGCTCTACTTCAGTTAACCGATTTATTAACAGACTGTACACATTTTAGCGTGTGCTGCCACATACTGCAAAAAATGATCCGAAATCCATCGAAACTGAACCAGTATGAGAGAAACACAGCTGGCAAAAATATGGGTAAAAAATATGGGGGAGGCTCTGGATCCACCCCTTGTTTCACCAGTCATTGGTTGTGTTAAAATATATGCATACAAAAAACATGGCCCGGCAAAAAAAGTGGAGAGGCTGAAGACCTCCCCCCCCCCCCAGTTCTCATCCCTGAGGCACTTAATAGTAAACACTTTCTGATTATGAAACATAATCTTCTCCTGAAGCAGTGCCTGTTTACTGTGGTAAACAAGATTATTTTACTGGTAAAATAGGACCCAGTCTTCAGTTCCTGGTGTCCTCTAAAATGGGCAACATGGGTATAAACAGTTGGTTGGATTTGACTTTATATCCATGTTGTGATCACAAAAGCCATTGTGCAGAAATATGTGACCATAAACACCAATAAATAAATAAATACTAAAAATAATCTTGCCTTCTACCAGGAAGCATCCCTGTTTAGCTTCAAAATTTTTAGAAGTATAACTGACAATAGAACACAGTGATTTGGAATTTGTTTGCCTGCAGGTGGATATCTACCTATAACTTGACTTGGAAATGTTAGAAACTGGGGAAACAAATATGAAATATGATGGATATGCACTTATTGCAGGGGCAGCGAAACGATTTTCAAAGTGGGGGTGCTGGATCGGGCGATGGATGGTCGTCGGTATGAAAAATTTAAATTCCAGGGTTCCAAAACCCCCATTTCCATGCATCTCAGTGGATATTTTGAGATTTTTTAGGAGATGTATTTGAAAGATTTCACACTTTGAGAGCCGTTAAAAACATCGGTAAAGCATACAGGTGAGGTTTATTCATCAGCTTTGGCCGTAATGACCAAAGCTGATAAATAGGCCTCACCTGTATTCTTTACCAGATGTTTACAGCAATTATACTATTTGTTGATTATCTTGTCTGGGGGTGGATTTGGTACTTGTATGTCTGTAAGATTACGGTCTATTTCAGTTAACCAATTTTTTAACAGACTATACATTTTAGTGTTTGCTGCCACTTACTGCAAAAATATATGCATTGGTTGAGTTAAAATATATGCATACAAAAAAACATGGCCCAGCATAAAAAGTGGAGGGGCTGAAGCCCCCCGGTTCCGCCAGCCCTGTATTGGATTTACTAATAGTTAACGACCATATGTGTTCAGAACACATAGTTATTTGATACTGATATATATGTGCACACTTATTTTCCAGTCCAGTAAAATCTGGAGGACATGAACTGCAGGTTTGCTTGCTGGATGTTCAAGTTTCTATTCAGTTAGTAAGTAAGGGTATAGCTGGATATCCACTAACTGGGTCACCAGCTACCAAATGACCCGGTGTGTTGTACTGTATCTAGAAATTATCCCCTATGGGTACATTAGGAACTGAAGCAGTGCTTTGTTACTGTGGTAAACTCTTGGTATTTTACTGGTAAAAGAGCTCCTGGTAATGAATGCCTGAGTGGGTCCTGTTGGGCAGCAAAGGTTTTAATGACTATCTAAACTTGACTTTATACTTGTGTTAGCCATAGATTATGCCAGTGACCTTAACCCTTTGAACCCTGGTGGTATCTTCCATGTCAGTTCCATGGTAGCAATAGGAATAGTCCATATTTATTATTGGGGGTAGAGCAATTAATATTTTCTATGTGCAGCCTTAGGGCTGCACGTTGAAAATATTGATTGGTCTACACCACACATTTACCTTGCAGTATTTATTTATTTATTGATGTTTAAGGTCACATATTTATGCACAATGGCTAATCATGACCATGACAGTTTTACGGGTGGAGGAAGCCGGAGTACCCGGAGCGAACCACCGAGCTACGACGAGCAGCTGCCAGCTCCCCAACATCGTAACTCCGTACTGCAGCACAGGCAGGGTTAGATTGGTTGAAGACATGCGTACCATCGACGTGCAGTACGCCTTAGTACACGGCGTCATTGTGCCCCCACGTGGGCAATGGAGATGAAGTGTCTTGCCCAAGGACACAACGCGGTTGCCGCAGGTGGGATTCGAACCAAGGACCTCTTGGCTTGCAGCCTGCACCTCTACCTACTGAGCCACTGCGCTCCCTTACCTTGCAGTCATCCCCTAAATGACATTATGACGTTGCTTGTGACTAGGCCAGAAAAAATGGCCTCTGGAGTTGAAAGGATTAACCCTTTACCTAACAGGAAAAAGCAGACGACACATGCAAACAAAATTCTTGAATAACTAATTTTTTTTAGCCCGACTGTTTACAGTAAGGGGTATAGTAATGACTTTTGTCTGTCGGTCAACCGGTATGGCTGCCCGAGCCCAAAACCCGAAAACCATTAGCACAGTCTACAGGTCATATTTATGAAGGGATTTCATTGCAACTTCATAGAATGCCTATGTATAATGCCTAGATGAGAATGTCCCCGTTTGGGCATGATCTGTCAACCGTGATGGCTGCCCAAGCCCGAAACCCAAAAACTTTTAGCACAGTCTGCAGGTCATGTTTAATATGGATGCATATCATTGTAACTTGATACGATGACTCCGTATGATGTCTACATGAGAATTTCCCCATTTGGGCGTGATCTATCAACCGTCACAACTGCCCGAGCCCAAAACCTGAAAACCTTTAGCACAGTCTACAGGTCATATTTATGGAGGGATTTCATTGTAACTTGATAGGTTGACTTCATATAATGTCAACATGAGAAAGTCCCCTTTTGGACGTGATTGGGCAACTTTGATGGCTACAGGTGCCCGAAAACCTTCAGCACAGTCTACAGTCATATTTATGAAGGGATTTCATTGTAACTTCGTAGGATCAATCCACATGATGCCCAGATGAGAATGTCTCCTTTTGGTTTCAATCATTCAACCATGATGGCTGCCCGAGCCTGAAGCCCGAAAACCTTTGGCACAGTCTACATGTCATATTTATGGAGGGATTTCATTGTAACTTGATAGGTTGACTTCATATAATGTCTACATGAGAACGTCCCCTTTTGGGCAACAGGGGCCCGAAGCCCGAATACCTTTAGCACAGTCTACAGGTCATATTTATGGAGGAATTTCATTGTAACGTGATAGGTTGACTGCATATAATGTCTAGATGAGAACGTCCCCTTTTGGGCAACTGTGAAGGCAACAGAAGCCCGAAGCCCGAAAACCTTTAGAATATTCCACAGGCCATAATTATGAAAGGATTTCATTGTAACTTTGTAGGGTGACTCCAAGTTTGTGGTTAAAAACCCAAACAAACACCATCCCCCCCACCCCCAATCAGGCTTTTTTTTCTACTTTTCTCCAATATGAATTTTGAACTATTTACAGTCACTGCATGCAGAACCTTTTTTTAAACTTACGTACCCCCCCCCCCCCCTCCCCTCCCCCCCCCCCCCAGGCCAATTAGGAACTTTTTTTCCTTTCGACAAAAATGCAGTTTTACAGTTTGGGTTAAAGTTTGTGGTTAAAAACCCAGACAAACACCACCCCCACCCTCATGGTGCCAGTTAGGTTTTTTTTTTCTCTGCTCAAAATGCATTCTGAAGGATTTAGACTGACCACATGTGGAAAAAAAAATGGACTCCCCTAACACACGCCTACTCTGTACTCTCCCTCACCCCCACCTCCTCACCCAGGGCCATTCATGCAATATTTTTTCTTTGGTACAAAATGCATTTTTAGCCTGACTATAGTCAGGGCTATAGTCATGGCTTTCGTCCGTCCGTCTGTCTGCAAACAATTGGTTTTCAACTGATTACTCCAGTTTGGATTATTTGTTTTCAACCAAAGTTGATATGTGTGTTTTCCAGCTAGTAATACAGGCCAGGGTTCAATATAGGTTCCACAACTCCCCCCCCCCCTTCCCCCCCAACCCCCCCCACACACACCCAAACGTGGCAATTATTCCCAAAATGCATTTTGAAGGACTGGGAGTTATTACATGCAAAAAAGAAAATTGACTCATATAGCCCAACATTGCTTTATGTACTGCATCTTTAATCCTTTACCTAACACAAGTTGAAGCCAACAGTACAAATTATTTTTCTGAAACATCAGATTTTTTCATTTTTTATTTACTTCTAACCATGGCTTATTACTCCTTATTGGAACAAGCTCATCAAGTTTGTTCCTTTAATAGGTCATGAGGTATGTTTTGAAGTAGAGAAATGAAAAAATAAAATTTGAATAGCAAATTTTGTATATCACGAGTGCAGATATGGCAGATTCATAGGTAAACTGTTAACAAAAAATGGCCCCGACTATTTTGCATCTAAGCATTGCCATTCCTGGGACAGTCGGGCTGCATGCGTGACATCACTCTAGTTATATTTTGTCTTGAAAACATAGGTTATGACCCCTCCTTGGAACGATCTCGACGAGCTCATTCCAAAGAGGGGTCATAACCTATATTTTTGTGAGAAAAAATAAAGAAAATTTATTGGCGATTTTTGTGAATAGCGCTGGCTTGTTTTGGCCGTTTTGTTGGGTAAAGGGTTAAAACAAATAAATAATATAGAAAAAATGAGAAATCTGATCTGATAGATGTCAATCAACCTCAGATGAATTTTGAATTTTTTTTTCATTTGATAATAACTTTACTATTTTATTGACTTTGTTAAATCTCATTATGCTATGAAGCCAAACCTTTTTCTATTCCAGTAAACACTTGAAGACATGATTAGCACATTTGCAGATCATGAACGACTGGGATCTGTAAACTGCAGATTTGCTTATCGGATGCTCAAGTTTCTATTCAGTTAGCAAGTAAGGGTATATATAGCTGGGTTTTTACCAACTGAGTGTTTAATACAGTACAGCCACCGTGGACTGGTCATTTTCCACAGGTGAGCAATATTTCAACGGAAACAATAATGTTACATTCCAAACACTAATGATAGGAGTATTAAATCATCAAAAATTTAATTAATGAAGCACTGGGTACAACCCAGTGCTTCACTAATTAAAATTTTGCTGATGATGATTTTATTATTCTGCTGAACGCATGCGTGGACATCACTGCCTACAGTTGGATTACAACCTGTCCATGGCGGCTGTACTGAAACCAAATGATCCAATGTGTGCTTTATTGTATATAGAAAATATTGGAAATCTGATTTGGTACCTTTCATTCAATCGAAGATGAATTTTTATTTAAGAATAACTTTATTGATTATTTATTATTGTATCATACAATAAAATTGATTTTATTTATGTTTGGGAGATTATAAATTATACATTCCAAGGTAAGAATGCTGATGGTTGAATGGCAGTTGGATAAAATATTAAATGAAAAAAGAAACTAGAAAAGCTTGTTCTCATTTAGAGCTGTGTAAAGTACTCAGAAATTGAAAAGAAAATGTTGATAACTCATCAGCTGCTTGGTTCAAACACTAATGCTGTCATCACCTGCCACATCTTTTTCTACGAGGAGGCAACATCTTTGTCTTGGTCATGATTAGCCATTGTGCAGAAATATGTGACCTTAGACACCAATAAATATATAAATAACATCTTTGTCTCATATTGCCCCACCTGGCTGAAAGTGAGGGTGAGCAGAAGAATAATTATAATAACACTTTGGCCAACTGTAGATTTGTTGCAGTTCTCAGGTGAGAAGGCCTCGATTGACCCTGTGCTCCCAAATGCCCCCCACCCCACCCCCCCCCCCCCCCTGCCTCTTCTCTGCTCCCAACACCCAGAACTGAACTGCTTAATGACTTCCCGTACCCCATTCTTCCCAAAAGCATACTAACCCTCTCCATTTTGACACCCAAAATGGAGAGGGTTAGTATGCTTCATTCTCCCATCCCACTTCCCATTATACTCTCAGTGAATCTTATTCTGTTAGTGTGATATTTTGGGCATTCTAATAGAAAGTGTTCTAGGGTCTCCACTATTCCTAAATTGCACATTTGGCACTCCTTTCCACTGTCTTTCCCAATTTTTCCACTAAGGTCCAACAACTGCAACCTCAGCTTGAACAGCAGTGGAGTAAAGCCACCATCAAGGTCGTCTTCAAAACCTTGCTTATCTTTATCATGCCTGCCACCTAAAGATCTCTTTGCTTTGACCCTTGCTTGCCAATTATGGTTACAATACTCCTTGATTTTTTCTCTGACCAGTGTTGTCCATTGCGAGGGTGATGTTCTTCAAAACCACTGATCTGATGTCAAAGACATTTCTTGCATGAGCAGCAGTATTTGCAGTCATTCGGTGAGGGGCAGAAGTTTTGGCCCTACCCAAATTTTCAAAACTCCTTGGCTGATTTAAATAAAATTTAGAACCTAATATAAGTGGGTGACACGTTTTTGATTTGGTAAAAAAATTGCAGGTGCCCTTTTTTCCAATTCCAGTAATTGACTTTTGATATGGAGTATCCTTACAACATGTATAATCACAAACTAGTTTAAAAAATTAGCAGCTGGAAAAAAAAGAAATCGCCAAAAAATTTACACAAAACCATAGCATTTGACCCATCATTGGAACGATCTCATCGAGCTCGTTCCCACGGGGGTGGGGGGTCACATGATATGCTCTTGTGGAAATTGTTTTTAATATTTTAAAAAACAACAATTAAATTAAAAAATTTGATACCCTCTGCTTTGGGTAAAGGGTTTACCCTTTGCACACTTATGTCAAATACCAAAATTTCATGCAGCAAATTTTCCCATAATACAATTGGAAATTTAACCAATTTACTCTTGTCTGACAGAGCTCACAGAATTTTAATTTAACCTAACTTTATATAAAAGCTTCTGTTTGGTTGATGATTATTGATAAAATCAGAGTCTATTTTATTCCATGAAACCAAATATTGTTCCAGCTGATTTTCAAGAGCTGAACAATCTTGAATAAAATAGAAAAATGAGGTGTGGCAAGAGAAAAGTAGTAATATGGTTATGGTTCAAAAACTAAATCTTGTTTGGGAGGCCTGTATGCACAAATGTTTTATTCAAAGCAATTTAAAAATTAATCTTTCCCACCACTGACACATTTGAACAAATTATTTAATTTTTGGATCATACCGAATTAAAAAATTTATAGAACGTCTCTCCACATCAAAATGTCAACGTGTAAAGGACACAATAAAGACTTGAGAGATCAGGAGAGATGGGAAAATATGAAAGACAACTTCCTAAAGGACTCTTTGTCTATGCAAATTCATCATACAAAGTGTTGGGACAAGTTTCTAGAAATTTCTGAACTGTTGTCCATATCCTCAGCACCTACAAATAGGTTTATGAAGGATGATAGCACAGCTCAGCTTAGCTGAAAGTGTTTGTTTAATTTATTGGACAGTACAGTGGAACCCTGTTAATTGAATACCAACTTTGCAAATGAAAAGTATTCAGTTAACAGGAGTATTCGATTTACAAGAATTGTGTCACTTCCCTGTATTCTAGAGGTAAACTTAGCATTTTTTCTATTATATCTGGTTTGACAGAGCTCATGTCCAAAAAGATATAATAGATTAATAGATTTTAAATGCCTGTATTGGATGTACTGAGGCTAAATAGGTCTATAAACAAAGGAAAGCTGGGTAGAGTCCAAATTTCCTTTGAAAAATAATGGCAGTCTTCCAGTTAACAAATGAATTGAGGAGATGAATTTGGGAACTAAGGGGGGATATTTGGGTATTGTTATACTTGTATTGATGAGTTTCTGTATCTTTTTACACAAACTGATAACAATGATGACACACTGAAAAATTTATATCTTTTATTGTGTAATTAACAAATAACATTTACACTGACATTAATAATATGAAATAAATAAATGAGCATTCTTTGACTTCATTACAATAAAATCTGATGCATGTATGGCAATATTGTAGAGAAATTATGGCAAACTTCAAAACAGTGCTGCTCAGAAAAAAATTATTCTCTGTCAGATGTAATAATTTTGCTATAGTGGACTCTGAATGCTTGCATTACTCCAGTCATTTGGGGCCAGTGAACAGACATGCAAAGATTTTTGTCCTTTTTTTTAGAAATACAACAGAAACCACTGAATGTCAATTACCTTACTCTTGAATTTTTAGCAAAATCGAATATTGGAAAGCAAATGTCATTATCCACAAGCCTGGATGCTACCCCTCTAGGGACCTCATTCCGCAGATGACAGTCTGCCTATTTCCAGGCTAGGTTATCTGCTCCCTCTCTCCTCTCTCTCTCAAAAACAGCTATTCAGAAGCTGGAAATTCCATTTTTGTCGTACAATCACAGACAATGACCTCAAACATTTAATTTTAACAAAGCTTTACCTAACAGAACGAGGGAAAATGGCCAGCACTATTCACAAATACCACATGCAAATTTTCTATTTTTTCATTTCATGTCCCATAGCTTATAACCCTCATTAAAATGAGATTGTTACGGTAAAGGGTCATAAGTTATGTTTTACACAAACTTTAAGTTATTCAAGAAATACTTTTTCACTGGCAAGTCATCTATTTGTGTTGAGTGAACGGTTAAAACAATGAGTTTTATCAAATCTATGTGTTATGACAATCATTGGACTCTCAAAATTAGCTCTTTCCATTGAGGGTTATTAATCACTGATTTGATAAAAATCATTGTTAAAATTTCATATGATTTTATTGTTAGGTAAAAAAGACATAGCACTAGCAAATGCTAGAGGATTGTTAATAATAATAAATCAACAACAGTTTTACATTAAACACCAATTGGTGGGAAGGCTCCATAAGGATACTGGACACTGTATGGATAATATACTGGTGGGTAATTTCCGCTGTAACATGGTGGACACGTAGACTGGTTATTGGCTGTGCTCTGTGATGTGTAATTCGCGTTATACTGGTTCTGTGACAGTTCATGGACCAAATCATTAACTGATAAAGGCTTCGCGCCGTAAGCTGGTTCTGATGCATTGCGATAAAACTCTTGATATGCATATTGTTGATAAGCATAAAGCTCCGGGCTGAAGCCAGGATGGTAAGCTTGGATAGATCCATAATGTAAGCTGTAAAGGTAAAAAATGTGTTTTAATTAAACGAGCCTTACGAAGTTTCGAGTCGATTCGAAATGATTTGTTTCAACACGCGCCGATTCGGAAATTGCCAGTAGTCGAGATGTTTTCTTAAATCTTACCAGTTTTTTCGTCTTGAAGTCTTCTATCATCGGGTCTCCTCGACACGAGACCTGACGATAGAAGAACAGTTCAAGGAGATAAATATTTTTGATGCAATATCAACTTGAAGAACCGCGAAATTCGATCTGAAATCCTTTGCCAGATTCGATTCGACCCGAAATCCGCTGGGCCCAAGATTTTAACTCTTTACCTAACATAATTGAAAAGCCTAGCCATCATTACCCGAGTTGCAATGATGGGTCATAAACTGTTGAATACGTTAAATGGGTTAATACAGCGATTCAAGCTGTCAAACCAACAGTCTAATTCTGTTCTGGAACCAGTTTAGCGTTTAAATAGTCCATCTGTTCAGATTCACTCATCTGGAATATTTCGGTTAGTCGGAAAAGCGAACCAATGGGAGACTTGAGAGAAAGTGCCAATGAGGAAAATTACAAAACAGTTTGTGTGACTACTGGGAGAATAAAAGAGAAATGACCGGGTTGGGGGGGGGGGGGGGGTGCAGGGTTGATGAAGGCTCCTCGTTGGAGCACCGCCGCAAATCCGCGGATGGTCGAAGAATTATTTTTATATTATTAAATCACTTGCTCACATATTAACCCCCACTTTGGTATTATAATGTTCAGTCTTCAGTTTCCTTTGTGGCTTCTTAGTTTAACTATTATTTATTTGGGCTCTATGTCACTTTCAGTAGCTATACCGCAGCACAACTTTAGAATTTTGAAAAACATTTTTAGGCGTTTTTCACCCAGACATTGGTTACCTCGTCACTTTACGTCAGTTATACAGAACTTGTTTTCAATAGCGTACTGCCCCTCCTTTCCGGGGTTCCTGTGCGGGGTGGATTATAATTTCCTGTTCGTCCATTTAGTGCAACATTGCGAACCTGCAATCCCAAAGCAAGTAAAATGTATGAAGATGACACGATAGTGGACGACGCTGTCTACACAAGGTGATTTCGTACTCAATTACCCGACGAGTGGACATCTGCCTGCAGTACGGTCGCAGGACTGGTCACTTTCCACAACGCAAAAATTACAAACACTAATTATAGAAATAATCAAAATTTTAATTAATGAAGCACCGGGTTATATCCGATGCTTCATTAATTAAAACTTTGCTGATGGTGATTTTTATTACCTGGTTAACGCATGCGCGGACTGCCCACGCGTGGATTACTATCAGTCTACGGCGACTGTACTGTACACCCACTTGGATACACATCTACGAGTAGAAACTTAGGGTTCAAACAAGAAAATTTGAATCTTTTGAACTACCGAGTTGTCTAGGGGCGCGGTATCGTTGCGGTAACCGGTTCTCGTCAGATCACAGATCGAGCCCGGTTAATTTTTGGATGGGTGACCTTCAGAGCGATCGATTCGGACTTCTGTGTTGTGTCATTGAGCAAGGCACTTCACCCCGATTGTCCACCTGGGGGCACGATGACGCCGTGTACTAAGGCGTACTGCACGTCGATGGTGCGCATGTCTTCAACCAATCTAACCCTGCCTGCGCTGCAGTGCGGACTTACGATGTTGGGAAACTGGCAGCTGCTCGTCGTTGCTCGGTGGTTCTCTCCGGGTACTCCCGATTCCTCCATCCGTAAAACTGTCACCGTCACGATATGACCCTGGCTGTTAAAGTGTCGTTAAACCGTAATAAATAAATACTGAGTAGTCTACCTAATGGCTTATCAACTGCAAACTTGCTTGATTGGTCCTCAAGTTTCTGTTAGTAAAGGGAAGTAGGTATAAACAGATGTACTGATGCCCACAGTCTAGGCTGTCGAGTAGCAAATTGCGTTATGAGTACTAGATAGAAACGTTACTTGGTCGAGTATAGCAGTCCCGACTCCTTGTAATGAAATATGGATCTGTCCCTGTTTTGGTATTTTTGCGCTTGTATAACAGGATATTAATATGGTACTAAAGGTTTTTCATCACACTGTAAATAATTTCCGCTATAAATATGGTAATATTATTGGCGGTAAGAATGTTAATGTAACAGCTGTTACTGTTTAAAGTGTATGTTACTGTTTAAAGTGTAATCATACGAAATGCTGATTCAGGACTCTTCGTGTTCAGTGGGGCAATACTACGCTATCAGTGCCGGCAGCTGGTTGCAAGCACTTTCTCTTGGGGTCAACAATTTACCTCCGCATTAATGCATCCCACTGGAGTACTTCTCCAACCATGCAGACAGACGACATAGTTGGTTGTTTGGTTTCTAAGCGATATAGACTTACTTTGAGCTTGGTAGATCTGCCACACAGTCTTTTGTCGGCGCTTCTGGAGGAGTAAGAATGTGCTTTTTCATTTCTGGATCAGTCTTTGTGGTTGGTCGTATAACATTATCCTGATTGAATAGTTGCTGTCTCATCCAGGCAGTGTGTGCATTTTTAGACTGGCGCTTGAATTTGGCTCTGCGGTTTTGAAACCAAATCTGCGAAAAGAATTAGTTATCAGGAATACAGATTTAAGAATCATAAAGATTTCTAATACAAATCTAGAATCCATCCAATACGAGCAGAAGGGTGGATTTATCTTGGGAAGATTTGACTTGACACGGCAGTATCATAGCTGTATTTGTTCAAAATCATTACTCAGCATTCTGAAGATCTGTGCGTTTTCGCTCGCTGAACATTTATTTTATTGCCTATTACGTAAAAATATTTATCTTCCAGCAGCAGTGGCGGGCTTTGCTTCTTGAAATGAAAACCACAGGTCAGTAGTCTCGTGCATTGCACTTGCATGCAGTCTACAGGTGAGCGCCATGCACGAGAGCATCGAATGTGTTGACAGGTTGCGCAGATTTGATGTAATGTCAAAGATTCATTAAAAGCTTAGTCCTGCAAAGTGACATGTAATGGCACTAGTGACGAGGATCAGAAAAGATTTCAAATATAAAAAAAATATATCTGAATGAAATAGGCGGATGTTTATCATCCAGGCAGACAATGTCACATCATGGTTGAGGTAGAGAGCATCAGAGAACAATAATGTTGTATCCGGTGCTTCCTTCATTAATTAAATTTGATGATTATTCCTATTGGTGTTTGGAATCTAATATTGCGTCCATGGAAATATTGCCCACCCGTGGAAAGTGACCAGTTCACAGCGGCCATACTATGAGACTAGGTCCTCTTCAGTTCAGCACAGTGAATATTCCCAGATGGTGCGAACGATTGTTGTGTGTATTCAACTTTACTTGATACAATACAGACACTGAGAATCGTGCTAGATACGCCACGCGTGGAATCTGATCTGTGTAAGAAGGTCGTGAAACAATGCACCCGATTGGTCGTTACGCGTCTAATTGGTGTTATGACGTGAATGAATTGCTTAGACACAAACATCGCCAAGCAAGAAAGTAAACAGACCGTCAAATTAGCTTCATTTACTTATAAAATACAGAACATAACTCTGGTAAAATACGTGAAGTATGAATCAACGATCCTTTGGCGCTCGTCCAACTCGGGTCGTTGATTCCATTTCCCCGTACTCCACCCTCGTTGTTTTCTGTCTCATACTCAGTTAAGACCTTCTGGTTTGGCGGCTATTGCAACAAAAAAAAACTGTGAGCTCTATAGGAAATTATTGCTACGCTATCATCGTAAGCAATATTGTTTGAAACACCCTCTTTTCGTGTTGAAACACAGGCAAACGCAGGTATACAAATCAAACGTGGTAAAATTGAGAGATTGAATTTGCTAACAATTGTTCGAGTTGATCCCCAATGATCTGCCAGAATTGTTTGCGAATGAAACTAACTTTTCCTAAAACCTGCCTGTGTGGAGATTGCGGATTGTACTTAGTTGTGTATGTGATTTTTAGATCGGGGTTTATGGCGTCATCCCCCACCCCACGCACACATACTGGTGCAGAGAGTCGAGAAGGTACATATAGGTGGGGGCCAGTGCCTCCTTTGGGTTACATTTTAATGTCAAATGGAGTCCCTCAGCTGTTATGGCGCACATATTTAGAATGTGAGGGCATGAAAAACTAGAATAAAATGGCCCAAGAAATATCACGACGAAAGGGGCACAAACTAGTGTCCGGGATTTCGAGCTCGAGTGGTTTATAAAGTCGGCATTTGTTAGGAAAAGTGTGGGCGTGTCTCACCCAATCCCTTTGCCGCTCAGCTGATCGTTACTATTTTATAAATACTCTCTCCACCCGTAGCATTTGACCATAATGTAATCCCTTCGTTAATGTTTCTACCACTTACCGAAACTTTTTCAATAGACACCGCAAGTTTGTCTGAAATTGCTTGCAAGACTTCAGTATCTGGGTACTGACATGATATAAATAGACCCTCCAGCGCTCGCACCTGAAATTATAAAAAAAAATAGCATTTTAGTTTCAATGCAATTTTTCAGTCAAAATCACATACAAATGGCCAAAATAAATAAAGTTGGCGATTTTGTGAACAGGACTGGCAACACATGGCCGTTATGTAAAGTAAAGGGTTTCAAACTGTTGTTCAAGCTGAGGTCGCGGTCCCTGGAGCTGGGGGGGGGGGGGATTGGCAAAAACAGTGAAAATGAGTGCCAGGTGTGTAATTTGAGCGTGGTGGAGATTCTGGAACACTTTCTTCTAGAATGCCCAAAAATACCAGTCTAAAAGAATGATTCACTGGGAGTATAATGGGGAAGTGGGATGGGAGAATGAAGGTCATGTGGTTAGTGGAAGACTCAAGGGATAGGGTCAATATGCTAATCGGAGAGATTATGGAAGGATGGGGCAAGGGATATCATCAAGCAGTTCGTCTCCGAGTGTGGGGAGGGGGTAGTTAGGAGTACAGGGGTAACCAAGGCCTTCTCATCCGAGAACCGCGACAAATCAGCGGCCGGCCAGGGTGTTATTATTATTATTATACGAAATGGGAAATCGACCTATGAACTGAACCGTTGAACCGTCGTGGTAACCGGACACCCTCCTTGTACTGTATCATTTTCACTTTTTCATGAATTCAATAAACTTCCTGTACATTTTGGCTCCGAGAGAAAACTACAAGCAATGAAAAATAATATGGAAACTGTTAGTCCTTCCAGCCTTTAACTTCCGGTCGTACTAATTTGGTGATCCGAAGACAATGAAAGGAATCAGTAGGGTAGTTACACATTATTTTTATACTTTTGTATATCGAAAGGCCAAAAGTTTTTTTTAAAGTTCCACTGTTCGGGGGGAGATTTAAAAGCAAGATTGTTGATTTGAGTGAAATCTTGAGGCTGTGTGGAAAAAGAAAAGGGCGATGCAGTGAATCTTTGTTCGGGTTCCATAAGCGATACTGATGACCTTTCTGTAAGACAGCCCTGGGTAAAGTATTTTGAAAGAGGATAGAAATTTATTGCAGATGCATCCAGTTACTTTCTGTAAGATAGACTTCGGAAAATAGCGTATGGTCAAATGCATTGTATTAGGGTAATCACTTTGGACAATGTAATGCATGTTAAATGTTAGTTTTTCGAAATGGTGTCTTCCCACTAGACCGATTCCCTTTAGACCAATTCCCTTTAGACCGATTCCCTTTAGGCCAATTCCTAAGAGACCAATTCCCCTTAGACCAACTACATACTGTTATTGATTAAGGGTTGATTAAAGATAATTAGGAAAGAGACCAATTCCTCTTAGACCAACTACATACTGTTATTGATTAAGGGTTGATTAAGGATAATTAGGAAAACATTTATTTATAAAAATCTGCCCAACATCTATAAAATATCGACAAGCCAGAAAATGAGCAGACTATCATCTGAAAAATGAGGTCCTCAGAGGGTGAATTTGGTGATGCTACCCTGCACAGCAGGGTAGCATCACTACACCCTGCACAGCAGGGTAGCATCACTACATTTACCCTCTGTGAACCTCAACCTGAATCAAGGTCTCAAACATAAACAGAAAGAGGTACCCAGAGGATAAACTGGTCCACTGTATGGGATAGCATCAGCAAATTCACCCTCTGGGGGCCTCATTCTCCAAATGACATATTTATAAATATCTCAAATTATTGATACAGAATTATTTTTAAAGTAGAACACACCAGTTGGCCTAAGAGGAATTGGTCTTTTGGGGAATTGGCCTCGTCGAAATTGGTCTCGTGGGAATGAACCTTCGAAATAACGGTAATGACAGTTTATACCTGATCTGGTGAATATTTAGTCCTTGCTGTTTTTCTTAAGTAATCTATCTTGTTATCTTTTGGTGAAACTTTGGCCTTCATTTTGTCTAATAATAAATGAAAATAAAGAAAATATAGTGAGGTGTAATGAGACGAATAGCTCTCTCTCTCTCTCTCTCTCCTCTCTCTCTCTCTCTCTCTCTCTCTCTCTCTCTCTCTTCCAAGCCTGTAAACGTCTTATGCCTGTGCACCAAATGTGGATCATAATCTATGTTTTGACGCAGATAACATATTTAGAAAAATGAATGCGGACGTTTTGTGAATAGCGCTGTTCTTCACCTTATGCCCTTTACAGTTGTGTTATCCGTGTGGAGTCTTTTCACTTCTTTAGTACTTAAATTGGCAAATAACCATCGGGGAAACTTTTGTTTGAATACTTTGTGTGATACATATATCTTGGAATAGCATCTAAATTCTAATAGAGTGGATTTTCCACGCGGATGTGCAAAGGGTGATTTCAATAGCGATGAAATTCTGGTGGGGATATTCGATTCGATTAACTTATTAACCACATAGGAAAAACTATCACGCAGTATAGCTGACAAAAGGGGCAGATCGGAAAGCAAATATTTTAAAGGTTTTGGCACTAAGCTATGAAACATTTTAATCTAACAAAACTGATTTAAAATGAATTAATGCTTCTTTAGACACAAGTCTTTTCAACTTAAATAATTTGTGACCTATAATGATGATAACGTGAGCCGTGACGCACTACATACCGAGGGAAAGCTGATAATCTAACCTTGGTTTCTTCAGAACACAAATATTGAAATATCAAAATGATTGAATGAATGAAATACCAAAATTTCGAAACATGGCCACTTATATATGCTGAAAGTTTTAGTTATGAAAACACATTGGAGGGTTGTCGTTAATTGGACAAAGGTCTAATTTCAGCTTGTTTGTTTTCATTGTTATACTGTTTGATGCCGACAAAGGATGTTTTGCACTTTAAACAATGGTGTTTTAATGTGTTGTATAGGATTTGCGTACACGCGTGTACCTAATTAAGAAGTTTCCAAAAATTAACAAGAAGCTTATAAAATGAACCACTAACAGATCCAGTCGTGTCGACAATGGTGTTGTTTTAATGATATATGAAAGTGGTGCCTAATAATAGAATTACCAAGCACAATATTCTTTGAAGTTGTTCCCAAGTTTATGTTTTTGTTTTTTTTTAATTCTAAACACATCCAGATTAACTCTATCAGAAAATTGAAAAACTCCACACTCATGATGCAATGCGAGTGTTGTGCGAAGCAACAAAGCCCTAAATAACAGATCTTTTCTCGCTTTGCTGTTTCGATGCAGTTCGTTATCAAGCACGATTAGCAAACCATATTTGCAATCAACTTGAATAATTAAAAAAAATAAAAACTCCAAAACATATCTTACAATATGAAACGAGGTCATTCCAATAAGGGACCATAAGATAGATTTTGGGAACAAAATTAAAATTTGTATGATCATTTATGGGTCCTTTTTTATTTTGGTTTTAACTACTGCTGCTAATCCCCCTCTACCCCCCCCCCCCCCCCGCCTCTCCTCCACCCCTACACAGACACACGTGCACAACCCCCAGTCTTGTTTAGCTGTCGTTGTTTTCCTTCTCGGTGACAAAGAAGTCCCCACAAACTTGGGAAGACCGACCCCAACCATCTGTTTTCTTCGTGGGGATATTGAGAAAACAAAGGAAATCCTTGCGATGACGCAAACATTTGGAATCCCGGTATGGTACGTGTGAATTAACCCTTTACCCAACATGAAAAGCAGACGACACTTGAGAGAATTCTTGAATACCGAATTTGTTTCATTTTTTGTCTCAAAAACATAGGTTATGACCCTCATTGGAACGAGCTCGAGGAGCTCGTTCCAATGAGGTGTCATAACCTATGTTTTTGAGACAAAAAATGAAAAAATAATGAAAATTACTACATATATATTTTATTTATTCATTAATAGACTTCCAAGACGTTGTTTTAACTATAAACCCGACCGACTAATATTCCTACTTCACCAGGGTATTTGAGCAATCACAGTCCAGATAAATTTGGTTCACATCAGCCAACCAGTCATCCTTGCGACGCCCCTAATCATGCTTTATTGAATTTCAATTCAGAGGAATAATCGGTAATCACAACTTTATCCTATCGTGCAGCACTCGCGCAAGGCATCAGGCCTGTAACAATCTTCACGTATCTAGCTGTTTTGTTCTACCAACTCTCCTTGACTGGTTATTTTCAGTGAGCGAGTCTTTTGCTTAACCGGGACATAGGCATGGGAGGAGGAGTGGAACAGTGTCAACTCGGAGCACGAATATGACTCATGAACAAATACCATCGGACAAAAATTCCCTGGACAAGGCAAAGAAAAAGCCCCAAGCAAACCAGTCGTTCCATTTTGCAGCGGGGTCGTACAATTATTTATACAAAATATATTGGTAAAGTAAAAGGTTAATATTTAAGTACTCAAAATTTCATACAAGAAACCCAAAACAGAAAAGATAGAAAATCATCTGAGAACCATGACAAATCACCGACTGGACTGAGTGTTATTATTATTAGAGACCTGGTGGTGTAGGGAAAAAGCTCAAGAGGATACAGCCCAACGGGAAATGTGGACAAAAGTTTTTTCTATCTTCTTTTTTTCTGCATTCCAGTAACAGATCCAAAAATTTTCTTATTAGTAAAAAAATATGAGATAGCATAAAATGCAGAAGCCATTTTGTATGTGTATTTACATCACATCAAAGTTTTTATTTTATAATTGTACTTTTTTCTTATTTTATAACAGTGGCTGATATTAATTTGTGGGGGTGGAAGTACCACAAATCATTTAATATATTTCAAGCGGCATTCGATATATAAATACAATAGGTGGGTAAAATATATATAGTATTAGTTTTGTTTATTATTTGACCTATAAAATTCAAAATATTGGAAAAACAATTTAATGCAGAGATTTCGTCCGTCCCTAGGCCTGATACTATCTTCAGATATTCGAGCGAGGTGGGAGAACCACGTTTGACGACAACGTGTGCAGGAATTTGATCGCAGGTACTCAAAAACGTACGCTTCTCGGGGCACTATTCAAACAGAGTCAACAATAACCGAAAACTAGACACGGCAATGGCCTGTGACTATTTATCATGGTATTGCTATTTGCTGTGGTTAATTTCTTGGGTTAGTCAGACTCACATATCATCAAACTAGCAAACACTTGTGACAGTTCCATGTCTAAGTGATCTTTGAAATGTTATACTGCCCTATACGCGACAACGGGAGCGCGGTGGCTCAGTGGTAGACTGTTGGATTTGTATGCTAGAGGTCCCGAGTTCGATCCCCGTCCGGACGACCCGCGTCGTGTCCTTGGGCAAGGCACTATACCTACATGGGGGCACGATGACGCCGTGTACTATGGCGTACTACACGTCGATGGTGCACATGTCTTCAACCGCTGTAACTCTGCTTGAGCGGAGCTTGAACAGAGTTAGAATGATGAGGAGCTGACAATTGCTCGTCGATGCTCGGTGGTTCTCTCCGGGTACTCCGGCCACGATTAGCCATTGTGCATAAGTATGTGACCTTAAACACCAATAAATAAATAAATAATACGCGACAACGACTTTTTGGAAGGTGGTGACACTCCTACACATTCCAAGGAATTATTCCCGCCCATCCTGGTATAGTTCGCAGGTAGTTTTTTACGAATGAGAAGAATGACGGAAAAAACCATCACGGAAAAAAACCCTCAGGAAAAAACCCTCAAGAAACAACCCCTACCAAAAATGACAGGGGTAGGGAAAAAAAACAACCTTTTTTAAGGTAATGGTATAAAAATATACCTCTTGGTAAAACAATATAAAAGATCTTTTCACATATTAGAAATTGATTCCTTGCATATCGAATCAAAATATACATCACACAGAAGTAAATATATATGCTTTTTTCACCTTAAATCCAACACAATAAATATGATTAAAATGTGATAAAAATGTAGTATCTGAATAAAACCATACTAATATAGATGCATTTGGGATCAGCTCACTGACATGGTTTCAATGGCATCCATACTTGCATGGTTGTATATAAAAAGTAGGGGGTTTATAACATAAAAATATACAATATATAAAAAAGGTATGTTTTTTTTCCTACCCCTGTCATTTATGGTAGGGTTTTTTTCTTGACGGTTTTTTTCCTGAGGGTTTTTTCCGTGAAGGTTTTTCCGGGTACAGTTTTTACACATCCGGTTTCTGCGCAGAATAAAAGAAATTCCAGAATTATAAAACCAACAAAACCAGAACCAAAAGACCTGTGTTGAACCATGAAGTCTTTCGATTGTGGGTTTTTTGTCAGCTGTCCAGCGCAAGGCGTCAACCCCAAATGCATTATACACTGATGAATCGGGTATGAGATAAGACCCCCATCTCCCAGTCTTCTCCACGTGGTGTAAGTTGGCTCCAAGAGATTTTCCCATCTAAGCGTTGACCTTTGGTTTAACGCTCGTTCCAATGATGGATCATAATCTGTTTTTAGATATAAAAAAATTAAAATATAATTTAAATTGAATGGTGATTTTTGCGAATAGCGCTGACAGTTTTGCCATTATACGTTGAGTAAAGGGTGAAAATGAGATGCTCTATACTTACCTTAGAAGAGATGATAAACTGATCTTGGTTAAAATCGTCCGTCTGAAACCTAAATGTTGGCAGATGAAAATATGAAAAAATGAAATGAAAATATGATGAAATAATGTTACTTATATAGACTTTGGGATTGATGCTTTTTATTATAAAAACATATAGGGAGATTGTTTGGCTTTTATTTCAGCTTGTTTGTTTCTCATTCTACGCTTTGTTTGCTGCCGACAAAGGATGTTTTGCAGTTTAAACAATGGTGCATTAATGTGTTGTGTGGGATTAACACGCACACGTGTTCCTTATTAAGAGGTTGGCAAAAATTGACGAGAAGCCAATAAAATAAACCGCTAACAGTGTTGTGTTAATTATATGTGGAAGTGGTGCCTAATAATGAATCTTTTAAGCATAAAATTCTTTGAAGTTTCTTGCAAGTTTAAGTTTATTTTTATTGCAGAATCTTTCACACATCAAGTATAATTCTAAACCAGTCAGTCAGATCCAAGGTGTCTGCACGCCGTAGACGCACAGGGATGACGTGGGTTTGGTTGATGATCGAAAAGTTTCAGCGTGCCCTTTGCGCACATGGACGATGTGGGATTGAAATCCCCTGCGACCCGAATAACTTTATTTACTTTGGGCATATTGGCGAACGAATGAAAAGTTTCAGCGCGCCAAATGCGCACAGGGATGGTGTGGGATTTAAATCCCACATAGTTCGGTCGACCCCTTGCAACACCTTTTGGGAAAACCGATAAGCTACATATATCCAACAGGGAAACATATTTTGTATTTTCATATTAAATGCAGGGAAGGAGATTCACTGACCATCTTTTCACGCTGACCTAAATGATAATCTTCGAAAGCCAAAAAGAAAAGGATGTTTATGCCTTTTCTGGATATGAAAAAGGCACACGATAGAGTATGGAGGGAGGGTATGTGCGGAAGCTTGAGGCCTTTGGTGTGGGAGGTGAGTTTGTGGGAATTATGAAAGCATTCTTCAAAGGTGTAAAACGTGAACTTATCCTGGGTAACATACAGGGGCGTAGGGACGCTGGGGGGGGGGGGGCACAGGCACCCCTAAACTTTCTTGCCGTATATAGGTAAAAATAATATTAATAATAACACTTTGGCCGGCCGCTGATTTGTCGCGGTTCTCGAGCGAGAAGGCTTGGTTACCCCTGTACTCCCAACTGCCTCCCTGGTCTCACGCTGCGTCTCTCCTCCCAACACTCGGAGACAAACTGCTTGATAACATCCCTTGCCCCATTCTTCCCAATCTCTCCGATTAGCATATTAACCATCTCCTTTGAGTCTCTCATTAACCACATGTTCTTCATACTCCCATCCCACTTCCACATTATACTCCCAGTGAATCTTATTCTTTTAGACTGGTATTTTGGGCATTCTAGTAGAAAGTGTTCCAGGGTCTCCACCACGCCTAAATTGCACACCTGGCACTCCTTTTCACCGTCTTTCCCAATTTTCCCCTCAGCTCCAGGGACCGCGACCTCAGATTGAACAACAGTGACCCCTCCCCCCAAAGGTGCCATCAAGGTATTCGGTATTCTTCAAAACCAGGCTTCTCTTTATCACGCAGGCCATCCAGAGACCTCTTTGATCTGACCCCCTCTCGTCAATTAAGGTTACCATCCTCCATGACCCTCTCTCTGACGATTTTTTTACCCTGGTTTGCCTCTATGTCTAGGAACGAGATCTCCAATGAGTAGTTCTCTCAGCTCACTTGGACCATCCACCCTGTCTTTGTATTTGAGTTGAAAATACTCTGGAACATTACTTTACACCATCGGCTGGTGGGGAGATTTACCAAATAATTAAGATAACCTAGTTTCAATAAGTCTAAGTAATAGGCCTCTTTGTGAACTCTCCTACATGTCTGTGATTTTGCATGTAACACAATACAGCACCGAATCTGCCGATGTATTTGCCACAGTCACCATTTAATAAAAATCTACCCCGATCGTTGCTCGTATTACATACCAACTGGCTGTTTTGCATTATTTTACAAACACGTCGAGCACCATAAGTTCCACATGTACCGTGGTGCCAGCCTTGTCGAATACGCGATGAAAGTTCCAGCTGTTGATGTATGATATTATCAGGGCTTATACAGATGGTTTATAGTCTATAATTTGAACACGACCTAAGAGAAGCCTCCATGAAAGGCTTGGCATGGTCTATTTTTTTAAGTTAGCGGAGGCTTTTCAGATGTTACCGTGAGAGATATCAGTCATATATAAATTATTTCGCAACCCGATTGGTACACCGAGGATATAGCTTTGTTCACCGCCTTAGATTACTTTTGTTTTAATCTAAGACGGTAAAAAGCGCTTATGCTATATATGTTTCTGTCAAATGTTTATTTTAAGGTGGCAGTAACTACTAGCCACTCCGAATGGCCCTTTACCAATACCACCATATCTAGGAAATGTTTTCACATCAGTGCTGGCTGCCTGTATAACCAGCCAATACTAGTGTGTATTCAGTAACAAGGCAAATTCAGTATCCACGATGTATTCATGAACCTATAGAGGCATGAACAAGCATCTGTTCCTGCGGATACATTTCCTTTGATAAATTTCGCAAATCCTGTATCACTATAGGATGCAGCATTTGCATAATTTATAGGAAGGAAGTACCGGCATCTTTAAAAATTTGCAACATGCTGTTAAAAAATCGACTTTTTGTATTAAAGAAAACAATAAGATTTCCACCCACAAAGCCAGAATGCACCAATTGATACCTCCATTTTAAATTTTATCGGGGGGGGGGGGAGCCGCCCCCCCCCCCACCCTCCTTAGACTCGCGCCGCATGCGCCCACGGCAGATGCCTTTGGCATATGCTAACTACCCATATCAATCAATAATCATAAATTTGTGCCCCACCATTCAAATGCTTCCTACGTCCCTGGTAATATAACAACAAAAAGTGTGTCTATGGAGATAGGCCTAACCAAAACGTGTGTCTATGGAGATAGGGCTAAAACAGGGTGGGAGGGGGCATCCTTTCGCCAATTTTGGGGGCATTGTGCATCAAATATTTAGGAGATGAACTCCTGCGTAGCGACGAGGTGGCAGCAGTTGGGTACTGAAGCTCCCGGGGTTATTTTTCGCAGATGATACGATAGTGTCAAAAAGTGAAGGGGTGCTAGAAAAAATGTTGGAAATTTTGGGGAGATATGGGAACGAGTAGAGACTCGAATTAAACGAAAGCAAAAACAAAGTTATACCCGTGGGTCGTAAAGTGGAACCTATTCGAAAGTGGGGGAGTTTTGATACCGATAAACTCTTGCTCATCACTGCTAATTTATCCAATCTATTCACATGGCTTATGATAATAAACGCAGCAAAACAAAAACTCAAAACACTGTTTGCGGTGAGTGTCCTGTGTCATTGACTGCGTGGTCCATTGATTTTTGTCATCTGTGACCCAATTCGCCACACACACAGCGATAATAACTACTGTTATAATAATAGAATTTGATGACAATGAGCACGAGCTCGGACTTTACTGCCCCTTAGCAACTCCAACTAATGCTCGTCAATTTTTGTAGAATTTAGGATTTAACCCCTTATTTGCGGAATTCTTTTATTCCGTGTGGTGACGCTGTGCTCGAGTCCAATATGGAATTGATGGACCTCACGCGTGTTATGTGGGACCACCTGGTCGAATACACGGGATATGTGCGTAACAATGTTCCACTGGGTAGCAAACTTATTTCACTGATTGCCTCAGTTATACACAATATAACCACAGTGACCACAAAGAAATGTTAGATTTATCATAATCTTGTGCTTATGTCTTTGCCTTGAAACAATTTATGATCTGTAACAGGGCAAATGCATACAGATTGGGTAATTCCCAAATGCCCCAAAAATGACCCATCACGTCAAAGAAAAAAAAAGAACAACCACGAATATTGACACTGCTACCTCCCAACGTCAATATGTTTTACTTGACTCTTTCCCGCTATACGTACCAATAGGTATTCTAAAGCAAAACTTACCTGACTAGTCCAGTTATGCCAAACGTTGTTCTTATAAGCTCTCGTAATATCTGTTAACAAAGTTAACAACGCTTCTTTTTTTTTAATTTTCTATTTTTTTAACCTTTTGTTATTGTTCTGTATATAAGTTACTGTACAAAAGTATTCTTCACATTTTCATTTGTGCTATCAACCAGCTTGAATACAACTTTGTTTCTGAAGATAATTTTTGATCTGTACCAACAGGTTACAAAGTAGTTGACTATGTGTTCCCTTGAATCATATCGTGCTCGGATAGGCACTTTCAACTTCAAAGTTTATTGTCGTCATTTAAAGGGTTGTTTACCGAAGAAGAGATCCATTTGCGTCTTAGCTTACTTGCTCCTGCGTCTCAGTGGGGTTGGGCTGCATGAAAGCTTTACTGCTGTTGTTGCCTTGTTTCTCGGCCACTTCAGTGAGTTCCCTAATTTTCACTTAGTAAACCATCCGGATGAAATTTCATATTTTTATAGCAACACGAACGTTTGGAAGATTGCGCTCACACTAAAAGTAATGTTTTCAGCTTTCCTTGCCATCTCATTGCTCCATTTGGCCTTAAGGTTATTATTGTGCGGTGACATCGAAACTAACCCTGGTCCAAATTCCTCCAACTCGGATCACAACCAGAATACTTTAAAAATAGTCCATCTTAATATCCAGAGTCTAAAACCCAAACTTGATATCATTCAATATGAATATGCATCCTTTGACATTGTGGCCTTGTCAGAGACATGGCTGGATAGCAATGATCCGACACCCGATGTCATCCTCCACGGGTTCCAAGAACCTCTGAGATTTGACCGCTCGACAAGGGGAGGTGGGGTTGCCATTTATATCAAAGACGGTATTTCATTTCGATCAAGGCCGGACCTACATACGCTGAATACGGAGTGCATATGGGCGGAAGTATTTACAAAACGAACAAGACCGTTACTCTTAGGGGTATTCTACCGGCCACCCAACAGTCCACTAGATACATGGGAAACCATATCCGCATCCATCGAAAAAGCCAGAGACACGAAAATTGCCGATTTAATCGTCACAGGTGATTTTAATGACAACCAAGTCGTTCCCTCAAGAAGTGGTTTCTCTGAAATATTACATCATTTCAGTCTAAGGCAAGTTGTACGTGAGCCAACTTGTTTTACCGAATCGTCGACCTCATTGTTGGATCTCTTTGCTCTTAGTGACACAATCAACATGAAAAGCTGTGACGTAATCGAACCGCTTATCCCAGACATGACACGCTACCACTGTCCAATTTCACTCGAGGTTGAATTTCTAAAACTACCATTCCTCTCATTTAAGAGGAGAATATGGCTCTACTCCCAGGGTAACTACGAAGAGTTGAACGAAGCCCTCTCTAGCGTCGACTGGAGTTCTCTCTTTGATAATACATGCCTCGATACTATAGTTTCTAATTTTACCGACAAGATACTCGAAACTGCATCTCTCTATATACCCAACAAATTTATTACCACGCGAACAGACCAACCGAAATGGATGCATAATGTAATAAGATTACTGATTAGACAGAGAAAACGTTTGTATCGCAATGCCAAACGTACCCATACTCCACAAGCCTGGGCAAAATATAAACTGAAGCGGAACGAAGTTGTATCGGCCATTAGGAAGGCCAAGGCGTCATATTTGTCCAAAGTCCAATCAACACTGAGGAGCAGCGAAACACCATCATCACGTTGGTGGAAGACCCTGAAATCATTCATCGGCAGCAGCACTTCAGCGGGAATTCCTACTCTCATCCATTCTAACAAAATTTACTTTTCAAGTGTTGAAAAAGCTGAAGTGCTCAATGAATATTTCAGCTCTATCTCAACAGTTGATGATTCGAATGCTTCTCTGCCAAACGCACCACCTCGAGTTTCCGTAAGTATCGATTGTATTACTCTACATTGCAGTGAAGTATATTCTGCAATGAAGTCGATAAAAGTGTCCAAAGCATCTGGTCCAGATCTAATAAGCCCGCGTCTCCTCAGAGAATGTAAGTCTTCCCTATGCGAACCACTCTCGATTTTATTTAATATCCTAATGAATAATTCGTACTTTCCGTCACTGTGGAAAAAAGCAAACCTCTCCCCAATATTGAAAAAACAGCCCTCCAACTCTGTTACTAATTATCGCCCAATATCACTGATTAGTTGTGTTGGTAAAATTTTTGAAAAATGTGTGTTTAAGCATTTGTGGGAGTTCCTAATTGACAATAACGTTCTCAGTCAATTTCAGTCCGGTTTTACACCCGGTGACTCAACCGTCCTCCAACTGACTGACATATATGATGAATTCTGTCGAGCTCTTGATGAAGGTAAAGAAGTCAGGGTTGTCTTTTGTGATGTTAGTAAGGCTTTTGACAAAGTATGGCATGCTGGTCTTATCTACAAGCTAGAGAGTATTGGCGTTTCCGGTGAACTTCTGCTGTTTTTAAAATCTTACCTTGCAGATAGGTTACAGCGAGTTGTGATATCGTCAGAGACATCCGCATGGAGAACCATTAATGCCGGTGTCCCACAAGGATCAATTCTCGGGCCTTTATTGTTCCTTATATACATAAACGATATTACCAGAGATCTACTGAGCAGTATTCGCCTCTTCGCAGATGACACATCCCTATATCTCATTATAGAGAACCCCGAACAAGCCTCGAATGTAATCAATCATGATCTGGCCACAATTGAACATTGGGCTAAAACATGGTTGGTGGAGTTCAATCCGAACAAAACTGAAAGTATGCTAATATCGCGCAAAAGCAACCCCATCTACCATCCAGCCTTATTCTTAGGCGGTACTCAGATATCTGAAGTCTCTACTCACAAACACTTAGGGGTCATACTGAACAGTAGCTGCACATGGAACGATCATATCGATCATATCTGCTCTAAAGCCTGGTCTCGCTTAGACTTACTGAGGAGGCACAAATTTAATTTAGATCGTAGTGTCTTAGAAAAAATATATTTTGCTTTTATTAGGCCTCTTCTTGAATATGCGGATACTGTTTGGGACAATTGTTCTGTAACCCAAGTGACGGAACTGGAAAAAATACAGATTGCAGCGGCAAGGATTATTACGGGGGCAACTGTTAGTGCTAGTAAGGCCTCACTTTATTTAGAAACAAGATGGGACCCATTACAAGAAAGACGTCGCAAACACAAGTTGATTCAGTTCTTTAAAATGCACCATCGCATGGTACCTCCACACATCTCCAGTAAAGTCCCTCCACTTGTCTCTTTGACCAATCCACTACTCAGCCTCCGATCAAGTCAAAACCATCGTGTTCCCTACAGTCGGACCGAACTGTACAAGTCTTCATTCATCCCCAGCGTTACCGACCAATGGAATAACCTGCCCCTGCCTGTTCGTGAGAACTCGTCATTGATTAATTTTAAAACTTTCCTAAACGATGGTAATCAACGACCTCCAAAGTTCTATAGTAATGCGAAATCTCGCACAGCCCAAATATACCATTGTAGGCTACGACTGGGGTGTAGTAACCTCAATTCACACTTATATGATAATCATTTATTACCAAACCCCACATGCCAATGTGGCGAGCGAGAGACTACTGATCACTTTCTCTTGCATTGTCCTATTTTCACGGACGCTCGTAATTATACAATTAACCTACTTCCTTCTGGGGCAGACGTATCTACACTTCTTTTTGGTTCGGAATTCTTGAACAATGAAGACAACCGCCTTATCTTTGAAGTGGTACACGATTTTATATTATCAAGTAAGCGATTCCAATGATTAATTTGTATCATCGTATTAAACCGGTCAAAATATTAAAATTGTTATGAATATGGTTACCAAACTAGCTGAACGGAACGATTATAGACCTCACCACCACTCAACTCTCATTGCAGCTCAGCGCCACTCGGACTGTATTCACGGTTTGTACATATAATCTTCTGCGAAACGATTCGAATGACGTTACTTATGTTATTCCTGTGTAGTAAATGCACCATGTATTCAAGCTGACTAGCCTGTAGTCTCAATATTCTAGCACATCGTCTTCCGGTGGTCCCTGCCCCTGCCTCACGCGATGGCCAAGATTGGGTGGTCCTATTAACAAATACTCCACGTAACCAAACTTTACTTCCTTTACAATTTTGGACTCACAAACGTGGCTCGCGACCCTCCACTGGAGTGAGCTTATTGAGCCCGCTCCATTGGGGGCCGAAGAGCTGTGTTTTTGAAACGGAAAATAAATGTTTAGGGGTTAAAGACGTCTCTTGTGCAATACTCGTACTATATCTGTGTGGGGTAAGGTGTTGGCCTGGAGTACGGGGCGGGGACCCACGGACAACGATGTATGAGCTCGACTACTGACGCCTGTGTTATGTATGCAAATACTGTTCAACTAAGGACATAAAGTCATCCATATACCTGCTATTGTCATTGGTAACTACATGTAATCTTGTTTTGGTGGAAACGGCCTTGTATAAGCTTACAGCTTCCTGCCGAATCCACATCAATGTATGTATCAATTTCTGTTATTATATTCTCGAAATAAATATTGTTTAAACCAAAGTGGGGGAGTTCTGTGTTCCGAAAGGTAGCAGCAAACTTCTTAGCGTGGGATAGACAGGTGACTACGAGTATTTTAGGGATAGATATAAACACTACGGGAAGAGGCATCTACCGAAACCACACGAATAAACTAACTGTGAAGGAGAAGCGAATCCTTAATCAAATGAAATTTATAGGGAGAAACGGATTCAATAGGTTTTCGTGGGGAAAAGAATTTGGGCAATGGTGGATGTACCTAGTGTAACATATGGTATGGAAGTGATACCTCTAAACCAATGGGCTTTAAAGAGCTTCGAAACCCTGTAGAACGATGCATTCCGATGGATAAAGGGGTCGAGTAACGCCGCAGCGCTAGAAGCATTAAGGGGTGAGCTTGGGTAGGTGAAGATCAAGGACAGGATAGACTTAACGAGACTCTGCTATCGTAACCCTTTGGTTATAAATTACTGTTCCAGAATATTTGGAATATTTGGAGTTAATAGAGAACTGTTCAATAGGGACCTCGGACTTAGAAGTGGGCACAACCCTGGGTTACAAAAAAATCGTCAGAGAGAGTTATGACAGATTGTAACCTGACTTGGCGAGAGGAGGTCAAAGCAGAGGTCTTTGTGTGGCCAACGTGATAAAGTGAAGCCAGGTTTTGCAGAGTACTTTGATGGTACCTTTGGCGTGTGTGTGTGTGTGGGGGGGGGGGGGGGGGCACTGTTGTTCAAGATGAGGTCAAGACAATGAAAAGGAGTTCCAAATGTGCAATTAGGCGTAGTGGAGACCCTGGAACACTTTCATTTAGAGTGCCCAAAATACTAGGCTAACAGAATATGATTCGTCGGGGGGATGATGGGGAAGTGGGATGGGAGAATGAAGGACATGTGGTTAGCGGGAGACACAAAGGAGAGGGTCAGTATGCTTATCGTAGGGATTGGGAAGAATGGGATACGTGATGTCATCAAGCAGTTCGTCTCAGTGTTGGGAGGACAGAAGAGGCGTAGGGATAAGAAGGCACTTGGGAGCACAGGGCTAATCAAGGCCTTCTCATCTGAGAACCGCGAAAGTGTTCTTATACGCTTCTTCGCAGATGATACAACTCTACTTGATTGTTGATGATCTAAACCAGGCCTCTTGTATTTTGAACAACGACCTAGCCAGAATAAAACAGTGTGCTCATTCATGCATGGTTAGTAGAATTCTAACATTCCCATTAAAGAAGTCAATAAACATAAACATTTAGGTGTAATCCTCGACTCTAATTGTACTTGGAATTACCACATAGAACATATCTGCGCAAACACCTGGACCTTCTTAAGAAAAATGAATTTCTTTTAGATCGCAAAACACTTGAGAAAGTTTATTTTGCCTTAGTGAGGCCCCTGCTTGAATATGCGGACACAGTTTTGGACAACTGTACTGAAAATGACCCACAGTTTGGTGTTCGTCGAGTGGGGAGGCCGCTTAGTGGGACAAGCGATGATATTTCCGGGGGCACCAAACTTCAACACTGCCCTCCAAATCAGTAATCGGTAGGTTGTGTTGACAGGACCGAGTGGTATACCTGTCATTGCGGTGTTTGGGCGTAGGGTTGTACGGATTTTATCATTTTGATTTTTGATGCCTAACTTCGCACCACCTCAGGATGGGACGCACAAAAGAACTCTAATGTGTGTCCTGTCTGCTTTGCCGACCCTAGACACAAACCCTTGGTCTCTAATTTGAATTGACTTGCCAATCATCCATCCATATCCATAACTGTATATATTCTTCATTCTTTGTTTTTTCTACCTGTTATTTCATTTCTCTCATTCCACTCTTGATGATAAATTACAATGAAACTGTGTATATTTGTCACCATGCAGTAGATGACTTTATAAAAGCTTAAAGCTTGCTGTCGAATCCTGTTCTTTTATTGTGTTTATCTTAGAGCTGAAACGGTTAAAATGTTTTCTTGATCGATTAATAACATGGATTAACCCTGTTAACCGATAAATCACTTGCCGCAACAGGTAGCTGAAAAATTGCCGTATCATTGATTTACAGCATTAGCCCTTCACCCAACGTAACAGACAAAACCAACCAGTGCTATATATAAAAATCTCAATTCAAATTTTATTATGTTTTCAGTTTGAATCAGATCCATCCCACAATGTTGCATACCAAATATCAAAAGATTCTGCCTGCTGTTTCTGGAGAAGATTTTTTAAAGAAATTTGCCTGAAATGCACTAAGTTCGAAATCGGGTTCCTATACTGAGCCCAAATATGAACCCAGGGGGCCCATTTGAACAAACTTGAATCAGATCCACCCTACAATGTTGCATACCAAATATCAAAAGATTCTGCCTGCTGGGGCTGGAGGAGAAGATTTTTTAATGTTTTTCCCATTGCCTACAGTGTTAAAAGTGCCGACTCAGCTCTTTTTCAAAGTCCTGAAAAAAGTACCTTGTGATTAAACTGATAGGGATTTTTTTAACCATTCTATTCTACTGGATAAAAGTAAGCTTTATACAAAATAAGAATTCCTACGTCTCGGTGGTGAAAAAGGTCATGACAGTTTTGTTGACATGACAGCACTGTTCTTTGGGTACTACACAAAATCAATCATCATGCATGTTAAAAAAATTGATGCACAATACAGGTGTCCCCAAAAAGTTATTCACGCCATAAATATCTCAACAGTTGTGAGAATATTAAATCTAGTTGTCACTGTTTTGGCAGCCCTTTATCTGAGTATAATCTTATTACAATCTGGTGTTATTGAACCAAATCCCGGTCCTTGCTCCACAAGGTCACTCACTGATGAAAATAATTTGAAAGTGTTTCACCTTAATATTCAAAGTTTAAAGCATAAGTTAGATATTATCGAAAGCGAGGCATCATCAAATGATATTTTGGCGTTTACTGAAACATGGCTCCAGAACAACGATCCCACATCCGATATATTATTCCACGGGTTTCATGAACCATTGAGACAAGACCGATCGTCAAGGGAAGGCGAGGTTGCCGTCTACTTAAAGAATACTATCTCCTCCCGATCTCGAGGTACAGAACGCCGAGTGTCTATGGGCTGAAATATTAAATAAACACAAGACGTCCTTATTGTTAGGGGTCTTCTACCGCCACCAAATAGTCCCCCAGAAATATGGGATGCCATATCAGCATCGATCGAAAAAGCCCGTGACACGTCAATTGCCGATTTGATTGTTACCGGCGATTTTAATGATAACCAACTAGTGTCCTCAAAAGGAGGTTTTGTTGACATAAGAAATGTTTTTAACTTGAGACAGCTTGTGAGTGTGCCATCCTGCTTTACGGAGTCACTGCCTCTCTGATAGATCTCCTTGCTGTAAGCGACTCGGTCAGGGTAAAAGATTGCGAGGTCTTAGAACCAATCATCCCGGAAATGATACGCTACCACTGTCCGGTGTCGATTGAGATTGATTTTTCTAAATCTATCTGTTTGTGATTTAGGAGAAGGATATGGCTGTACTCTCGGGTGACTATGAAGCACTTAATGTTGCCCTCGCCGACGTCGACTGGAATTCTTTTTGATAATAGATGCCTTGATACTATCACCTCCGACTTCACCAATAAATTACTCGACGTCGCATCTAAACATATTCCCAACAAAATAATTACTTCGCGACCGGACCAGCCGAAATGGTACCACAACGAAATCAGACTTCTGATAAGACAGAGAAAACGATTATATCGAATAGCGAAACGCAATGGCCTTCAAACTGCATGGGACAAATATAAACGTAAACGAAATGAAGTCGTATCAGCTGTCAGGAAGGCAAAATCATCGTATATTTCCAAAGTCCAAACTACATTAAGAAGCAGCAACACGTCATCTTCACTGTGGTGGAAGACACTCAAAACGCTCATTTGCACAAATAAAGCAGTAACTGTCCCAACTCTTGTTCACCTAAATAAAATTTACTCCTCTAATACTGAGAAAGCTGAGGTCTTAAATGAGCACTTCAGCTCAATCTCAACAGTTGATGACAAGAACGCTTCCATACCCAGCTCTTCATCAAACGCCCCACAAGTTATTGATAGTATCACTTTACAATCTAGTGAGATATACGAAGCTATGAAATCATTAAGGGTATCATAGGCGTCTGGTCCCGATCTTGTCAGTCCTCGTCTTCTCAAAGAGTGCAAATCATCCATATGTGAGCCTCTCACAATCTTGTTCAATGTGCTATTGAATAACTCGTACTTTCCTCAACTGTGAAAAAAGGCAAATGTATCCCCAATCATAAAAAACAACCCTCAAACTCAATTACTAATTATCGAAATTGGTAAGTTAGGTATAAAAATACAATACGGACCAATAATCACATAGAAGGTGTGTATTATACTGTTAATAACTTCATGAGATCAAATCCCAATTAGTTTCACACTCTTTAGTTCACACAGATCTTTGGGTGGCCTGCCTGGTTTTGAAGAGTACCTTGATGGCACCTTTGGGGGGTCACTGTTGTTCAAGCTGAGGTCGCGGTCCCTGGAGCTGAGGGGAAATTGGGAAAAACTGTGAAAAGGAGTGCCAGATGTGTAACTTGGGCGTGGTGGAGACCCTGGAACACTTACTTCTAGAATGCCCAAAGTATCAGTCTAAAAGAATGAGATTCAGTGGGAGTATAATGGGGAAGTGGGGTGGGAGAATGAAGGACATGTGGTTAGGGGGCGACTCAAAGGAGAGGGTTAATATACTAATCGGTGAGATTGGGAAGAATGGGGCAAGGGATGTCATCAAGCAGTTCGTCTCCGAGTGTTGGGAGGAGAGGAGAAGCGTGGGAATAGGGAGGCATTTGGGAGTTCAGATGTAACCATGGCCTTCTCGTCCGAGAACCGCGACAGATCAGCGGCTGGCCAAAGTGTTATTATTATTATTATTATTATTATTATTATTATTATTATTATTATTATTATTATTATTACATTAGTTTCACGTCAAATTAATGTTGTCAAATTAATGTTGTCAAAACACTAGTCGTTATATAAAAAATTATAGATAAGTTCATGTGCTGTCAAAACAAACGGATTGTGATCAATAACAGTGCTTTTTTTTACTTTCAGCTTGGCACCGTAGGATGAATGCCAAGGGAACTAGACTGTCCTTTTACAAGCTAGTGATGGTGCTCCAGCAGGAAGCAGAACATGTCCGGCTGTCTGTAGAGGCTCGAGACCTGGAAACCGAAATAAGGAGGAAATACACAGCAATTGGCAAAGCGATAGACCAGCTTTGGATGAGATATAGAGATAATGACCTCAGAAAAACAGACTTTTTGATGGAGGTAAACAAAGTCTACCGCCTCGGCCAGACAAAGAAGTAATAAGACAAAGAATTTAAAATACAAATGAAACTTTGTTAGATTGTAACAGACATTCTCCAACAATTTGTCACAAAATAAATTTAATGAGCTTGCCGCTGCTTGCGTGAATCAACTCCTCATATAAAATATTATCTGCATGTTCATTAAATTTTTTTGTGACAAATTATTGGTGTTTTGGTATTACCATGTATTTTCGTGTTATTGTAACAGACATTCTCGAATAATTTGTCACAAAAGAAATTTAATAAACTTGCCGCTGCCTGCGTGAATCAACTCCTCGTATAAAATACTGTCTGCATGTTCATTAAATTTTTTTGTGACAAATTATTGGTGTTTTTATTTTACCATGTATTTTCGTGTTATGTTTTTACTGTATATTTTGTTGTTATCAGTTTACTTTTTGACCTGTAAACCATTGAGTAAAAATTGAATAAAATGTGATTAACCAAGATACTATTACTTGTCCATGTACCTTACAATCCCACGCCAGCCCTAAGCTTATGATTATTTAACAAGTACTGAGGACGAAACTTCCCGGGGACGAAATTTCCCACTAACTGGGGACGAATCTTCCCGGGAACGAAACTTCCCGAGGACGAATCTTCCCGGGCACGAAACTTCCCGATCCCACCTATATGACGAATTCTGTCGAGCTCTTGATGAGGGCAAGGAGGTTAGGGTAGTTTTCTGCGACGTCAGTAAGGCTTTCGACAAGGTATGGCACGTTGGTCTTATTCACAAGCTGCAGAGAATCGGTGTCGCGGGTGAACTACTGTCGTTCCTAAAATCATATCTTTCAGATTGGTCACAACGGGCAGTAATAGGATCCGATGCCTCAACATGGAGACCTATTAATGCTGGTGTTCCGCATGGCTCGATACTCGGTCCCATACTGTTTTTAATCTATATCAACGACATTACTGAAAACTTATTCAGTAATATACGTCTATTTGCTGACGATACTTCCCTGTATTTAATAGCAGAGAATCCCGTGCAAGTCTCAACTTTAATCAACCAAGACTTGACCACAATTGAACATTGGGCCAAGACATGGCCGGTAGAGTTTAATTCCCATAAAACAGAGTATGTTGATATCGCGCAAAAACATCCCTGTTGCCCACCCACCACTATTCTTCAGCAAAACGCCGATGTCTGATGTAAAAAAACACAAACACTTAGGAGGCATATTAAACAGTTCTTGTACGTGAGACGATCACATTGACCACATCTGCTCCAAAGCTTGGGTTCGTTTAGACTTATTAAGAAAGCAGAAATTTAACCTCGATCGGGACGTCCTAGAAAAAATTTACTTTGCCTTCATCAGGCCATTACTCGAATATGCGGATGTTGCCTGGGACAACTGTTCTGCAACCGAAGCTGAAAAATTAGAGAAAATACAGATTGCAGCTGCGAGAATCATAACAGGGGCAACAGTTAGTTGCAGTAAGCGTCTACTTAATACTGAAACACGCTGGGACTCTTTACAAGAAAGACGTCGTAAACACAAATTGTTACAATATTTAAAAATGTACCATCGAATGTCGCCCCCGTATATTGCCAATAAGGCTCCTCCAACCATCTCATCATCAAATTTATCGTAAAATCTCCGGTCATGTAACAACCACAGAATTCCTTTCTGTCGGCCACAATTATATCAGTCTTCTTTCATCCCCAGCGTTACGAAGCAATGGAATAGCCTGCCCATGTCTGTGCGTGAAAACTCTTCATTGCCCAACTTCAAGATATTTTTAAGTGGTGGGAACCAAAGGCCTCCTAAGTTTTATAGTGGTGCAAAGTCCCGCAAAGCTCAAATTTACCACACCAGGTTACGTCTGGGTTGCAGTAGCCTCAATTTCCATCTGTTTTCAAATCACCTGTCGCCTACCTCTTTATGCCAGTATGGGATATGTGAGACCGTGGAACACTATCTTCTCCACTGCCCAGCCTTCACAAATGTTCGTGATAATTCCATTTGGTCCTAAGGAAGCTTCATACCAAATAACAGTATTCTGGTTCATGCAGTTGTGTAAATACATGTACAGACATTTGAATGTTTTTTCTATTTTTTGCTCCTGGGGTTCCCATGGGGCTGAGAACAATTTTTTTCAGGCAAAAAGTACTTGATGACCAAATTATACTATCTGACAAATTTTGGTTCAAATCTACTGATAGGTTCTCGAAGTAGAAATTTGGGGTGGAGCCCAAAATGAGCATCCTCCCACAGTGAGCCCAAATATTGACCTATTAAGTTCCTTTGAGCAAACTTGAATCTGTAGAAGAAAGTAAGTTCCATATCAGAAATCTAAGCATTATTGCAAGTGGGTCACAATAAAATAATTTTTAAAGCATTTTTGGGTTTTGGGCAATAACCCCACCTCAAGGGAATAGAAACTTTTTAGAAACTCAGATTTCACCCAAAGGTTCTGCAGAAGAAGACTTAGTTGATGGAGCACAAGAAAGATAATGACTCGACATTGCCAACAGTGTTAAAATGGGCATCACCAAATGGCACCCCATGACAAAACCGATAGCAATTGTTTTGATCCATCTGATTCCACTGGTCCTAAGGAAAAATCATACCCAAACATAAATTTTGGATAGAGCCCCAAATGATAATTCCACCCTGTGTGTGATTTCATAATGATAACATGTTGGTGTTAGATATGATGAACACGGACAGTGTCTCATTCAATTGACCCCCTGGTCCATTGGCTGAAACATTGCTCGTGTCCCCTGTGCACATATACATAATTCGAATGATTCTTGAGTGATGACTCCACTAACTGAGTGGTCTGGTGAAGATCCACAGCCGATATACTGCTGCTACTGCAGCCCTTGGTATTCAAATGATAATTCCACCCCGTGAGTGATTTCATAATGATAACACGTAGGTGTAAGATATAATGAACACGGACACTGATTCCACTGGTCCTAAGGAAAAATCATACCCAAACATAAATTTTGGATAGAGCCCCAAATGATAATTCCACCCTGTGTGTGATTTCATAATGATAACATGTTGGTGTTAGATATAATGAACACGGACAGTGTCTCAGCCAATTGACCCCCTGGTCCATTGGCTGAAACATTGCTCGTGTCCCCTGTGCACATATACATAATTCGAATGATTCTTGAGTGATTACTCCACTACCTGAGTGGTCTGGTGAAGATCCACAGTCGATATACTGCTGCTACTGCAGCCCTTGGTATTCAAATGATAATTCCACCCCGTGAGTGATTTCATAATGATAACACGTAGGTGTAAGATATAATGAACACGGACAGTGTCTCGGCCAATGGACCCCCTGGTCCTTTGGCTGAAACATTGCTCGTGTCCCCTGTGCACATATACATAATTTAAATGATTCTTGAGTGATGACTCCACTACCTGAGTGGTCTGGTGAAGATCCACTGTCAATATACTGCTGCTACTGTAGCACTTGGTAACCAAATGATAATTCCCCCCCCCCCCCCCCCGCCCGTGTGTGTGATTTCATGATGACTGACTGCAAGATATAACAAACACGGGCGATGTTTCAGTTAATGAACCTCCTGGTCCAGTGGCTGAGACATTGCTCGTGCCCCAAGTGCGCATATACGTAATTTGAATGACTCCTGAGTGACGATTCCATTACCGGAGTGATCTGATGAAAATCCACTGTCGACATACTGCTGCTACTGTAACCCTTGGTATTCAAATGATAATCCCACCCCGTTAGTAATTACATGATGATCAGCCATAAGATACAACGAACACGGACGGTGTTTCAGTCAATGGACCTCTGGTCCATTGACTGAAACATTTCTCGTGTCCCAAGTGAGCATATACATAATTCGAATGATTTTTAGTGATGACTCCACTACCTGAGTGGTCCAGCGAAAATCCACTGTTAATATACTGTTGCTACTGTAGCACTTGGTATCTAAATGATAATTCCACCCCGGGTATGATTTCATGACGATTAGCTGTAAGTCCTGAGTGGCCCAGTGAAAATCCACTGTTAATATACTGCAGCTACTGTAGCACTTGGTAACTAAATGATAATTCCACCCCGGGTATGATTTCATGACGATCAGCTGTAAGATATAATAAACACGGCCGACGTTTCAGTCAATGAACCACCTGGTCCATTGGCTGAACCATTGCTCGTGTCCCAAGTGCAGATATAAATAATTTGAATGATTCCTGATCCTGGAGTGATGACTCCACTACCTGAGTGATCTGGTGAAGATCCACTGCAATATACTGTTGCTACTGTAGCACTTGGTAACCAAATGATAATTCCACCTCGTGTGTGATTTAATGATGCTTAGCTGTAAGATATAATAAACACGGGCGATGTTTCACTCAATGGACCTCCTGGTCCATTGGCTGAAACATTGCTCGTGTCCCAAGTCCACATATAAATAATTCGAATGAATGTTGAGTGATGACTCCACCACCTGAGTGGTCTGGTGAAGATGCACTGTCAATACAGTGCTGCTACTGTAGCACTTGGCAACAAAATGATAATTCCACCCGTGTGTGAGTTTATGATGATTAGCTGCATGGCAATATAAACACGGGCCATGTTCCAGTCAATGGACCTCCTGGTCCATTGACTGAAACATTGCTTGTGTCCCAAGTGCGCATATACATATGGATCCATTGGCTGAAGCATTGCTCGTGCTCTAAGTGAATATGTACATAATATGAGTGATATCTGAATACTAACCTCATTGTGTGAGGTAACTGGTGACAATTTACTGTCCATGTACTGCTGTGACTGTAGCCCAGTTGTTAACCAATGGACCTCCTGGTCCATTGGCTGAAACATTGTTCGTGTCCCAAGTGCGCATATACACAATTTGAATGATTCTTGAGTGACGATTTCACTACCTGAGTGGTCTGGTAAAGATCCACTGTCGATATACTGCTGCTACTGTAGCCCTTTGTATTCAAATGATAATTCCGCTCCGCGAGTGATTTCATGATGCTTAGCTGTGAGATATAACGAACACGGACAATGTTTCAGTCAATAGACCTCCTGGTCCATTGACTGAAACATTACTCGTGTCCGAAGTGTGCATATACACAATTCGAATGATTCTTGAGTGATGTCTCCGCTACCTGGAGTCCAGTGAAGATCTACTGTCAATATACTGCAGCTACTGTAGTACTTGGTAACCAAATGATAATTCCACCCCCGTGTGTGATTTCATGATGTTTAGCTGTAAGATATAATAAACACGGATGATGTTCCAGTCAATGGACCTCCTGGTCCATTGGCTGAAACATTGCTCGTGTTCCAAGTGCAGATATAAACAATTTGAATGATTCTTGAGTGATAACTCCACCACCTGAGTGGTCTGGTGAAGATCCACTGTCAATATGCTGCTGCTACTTGGTAACAAAACTCCAGCTTTGTGTGACCTCATGATGATTAGCTGCAAGAGATAATAAACACGGGCGATGTTTCAGCCAATGGTCCTCCTGGTCCATTGACTGAAACACTGCGCGTGTCCCAAGTGTGGGTGAAGCATTTCCCGCACTTCCTATGCAGAAATACATAATCTGAGAGTGTTCTTTGAATAATAATTGCACTGCGTCTGTAATCCACTCTCCGCAGTCCGCATTACGTATGCTTTGTACCAACCGCTCCTCACTCCACCTTCCAAACCACAGTAAAGATCAGTGAACGTTAATTGGACGATCGACCTCCAAGCTTATTCTCCTCGGCATGAATTTCTTCAAGTTAGTCATTTTTATAATTTTCATTTTTTGTTCTATACTACCAATTCATAAGTGTTTCTCTACTCATTCTACCTCAATTCCTGCTTCATGTCTCCACGTGAAAACTGCCGGTCTGACGATTTCAAGCACAAGCTTTTTGCTTGATACTGCATGTCGATGTGGAATTTACCTGTCCTTGTATCTTAATTTTCCATACTTCTGTGATCTTCCAAGATGATTGATACGTTAATCCATCGTGTACGGATAGGTCTGTTCCACATTTCCATGCATGTACGTCGAGTAAAAAACGCTCTGTCGCCTCAGGCGTCATTGGTTGAAACGCGCTACTTGTTCTTGCGTTTATCGGGTGTGAAACTCACCAAAGGTTTAATATTAATGGTCTGTTCCTTTTTTAAGTTACCCTCCTATGGTGAATGTACATGTAGGTCAAAATTGAGCTCTTTGAGAGAACATTCCGAAAAATGTCTCAAGCCTCTTGTGAACAACATCTTTCCTCTGAGTCTGTCAGGCCTCAAGTTATATGTTCAATGGATATTGACAAAACAGTCATTCTCGTTTGTCTTTAGGCTTCTTTTAATACTACTCCAGTCGGGAGACATTGAATCAAACCTTGGACCCTCTCCTCTAAATGACTGTAACCAACCTCTTACCCATCAGAAGAACCAGCTAAAAATTATGCACCTGAATATTCAAAGTATTGTTCCGAAACTTGATATATTGAGGACTGAAATGGGCTCCAATGACGTTTGCGTCTTTACTGAAACTTGGCTCTCCGACACAACCAACTCGATTACAATAGATGTACCCGGCTTCCAACCCCCACCGAGAAGAGACAGAACAGAAAGAGGTGGAGGCGTAGCAATATATGTAAGAAATAGCATGTCCCTTATTTTTCGCAATGATCTCTCTACCCCTAACCTTGAATGTATTTGGTCTGAAATATCTGATGGCAAATTCAGCTTCTTACTTGGAGCATTTTACCGTGCGCCCAACTTGCCTGTTGCATCGTGGCATGACATTGAATTATCCATCGACAGTGCGGTCGATACCCGTATAAAGAATATAATTGTAACAGGTGACTTTAATGAAGATCAAGTTCTATATGGGACAAATCACATACACTCAATCTGCCAGGCCAATTCACTGAAGCAAATCGTCTCTTCGCCGACATATTTTACTGAAACTTCCTCATCACTTCTTGACATTTTCTTAGTTAGCGATTCCATATCAGTAGTTGAGACAGACTCCTCCGATCCCTTTTTCGCTGACCTGACCCGATATCATGTACCAATAATCCTAACGATCGATACTAAGATGGGTCACCTGCAAAACACAAAAGCGTCCTACACCCGCGAAATTTGGCAGTATGATCAAGCAAATTATACTGAAATGCAAAATGACCTTAATAATTACGATTGGCTAAATATGATTGAAAATACACCACTTGAAGGCATGTGTGATAAATTAGAGTCTGTAATAAAAGAGTATTCCAAAAACATGTCCCTCATAAAACTGTTAACATAAGACCATCAGAGCCCAAGTGGATGCACAACGGTATTCGACTCCTAATTAGGCAGCGACGACGTCTCCACCTATCCGCAAAGACACATAATACACCAGAAGCCTGGGCTGAATATCGCTTCAAACGAAATGCTGTAATTGCCGAAGTCCGCAAAGTGAAAGAAGCCTTTCTTAATAAAATTGAAAACACATTGACAAGTACCACAACAAGTTCACCTCTGTGGTGGAAAACATTGAATCGGTTGATCGACACGTCATCAAAAAACTGTATACCTGCCATCCAGCATGGCAACGCTGTTCTGACGTCTAATACAGACAAGGCAGACCTGTTTAATGATTATTTTTGTTCAATCTCAAATATTGATGACAATGGTCACACTATTCCACATTCTGTATTTGACAGCGATCGGCCAATACTTAACAATATCCGTCTTTCAGTGGAGGAGGTCCTGACAGCATTGAAGGAACTGAAATGTAACAAAGCAATGGGCTCCGATTGTGTTAGCCCATATATACTTAAAAATTGCAAAGACAGCCCAGCTGAGCCCTTAACCTTGATTTTTAATACGTTCCTACAAAACTCCTTTTTCCCAAATGAATGGAAACTTGCGAATGTCTCAAAGGTGTCGACGATTCCAAAGTAAATAATTATCGTCCCATTTCAGTACTCAGTTCTTTAAGTAAAACATTTGAAAAGTGTGTTTTTAAGAAAATGTTTGATTTCTTGAAAACTAATGGCCTTCTATCGAAGTGTCAATCCGGTTTTACACCGAGAGACTCAACTGTGTACCAACTAACAGATATTTATGAAAATATTATCGGCGCCTTAGACGACAATAAAGACGTTAGACTACTCTTTTGCGATATTAGTAAAGCATTTGATAAAGTCTGGCACAAAGGTTTACTTCATAAATTAGAAAAAATCGGAGTAACAGGTCATTTACTGGCGTGGTTTAAAGATTATCTCAGCGACAGGAAACAACGAGTTGTCATAGGTTCCTGCGCCTCACAATGTGCAACTGTATCAAGTGGCGTTCGACAAGGGTCAATTCTTGGTCCCCTTTTATTCTTAATATATATTAATGACATAGTAGACGATATAATATCTGACATCAGACTATTTGCCAACGATACCACGCTATTTATTGTAATTGAGAACCCCGAACACTCTGCCCAAATACTCTCAAACGACATCTCCAAAATCGAATCATGGTCCCAGCAATAGATTGTACAATTTAATCCATCTAAAACGAAAACAATGACAATTACAAGGAAAAGAAACCCCCAGATACAGCCAGAACTTAAAATGTTTAATCGACGCATTCAAGAAGTAGCAAACCACAAACACCTTGGATTAATATTTAATAATCGAGCGACATGGGAAGAACACGTTGACATGATCACCAATAAGGCATGGAAGCGTATTAATATTCTTAAAAAATATAAATATCAGTTGAATCGCTCCACTTTACAAACAATCTACTTTTCCTTCATCCGCCCCTTGTCAGAATATGGCTGTCAAGTGAGGGACAACTGTACAGTTGAAGAATCCCAAAGACTAGAAAAAATTCAATTGGAAGCAGCGAGAATCGTTACAGGTGCAACGAAAAGTATATCTAGGGCCCAACTCGAAATAGAAACTGGCCGGGAATCTTTGGAAGCAAGGCGTAAGAAGCATAAACTTATCCAGTTTCACAAAATGGTTCAAAAACAAACCCCAGCATATCTTTACAATTATATCCCACCACAAGTATCAAAAACACAAGACTACAACCTAAGGAATTCTCGTGACTTGTCGTTACCTAACCGAAGATTAACCCAAGGTCAGCGTGCATATCTATATTCATCTGTAAAGTTATGGAATGACCTGCCTGTAGATACTCGTACCTGTACAACAACTGTTGCCTTCAAGCGCGTACTGAATAATAATCTTCGAAAACCCCCTAGACATTTTAACCAGAGCTACAACCGCAAAGGCCAAATTATCCACTGCCGACTAAGACGAAGATGTAGTAACCTTCAAGAAGACCTCTTCAATAATCATTTGTCTGATTCACCCCTCTGTCGGTGTGGAGCCGTTGAAACATGTGAACATTTCTTACTGTATTGTCCGATTTACGATGCAACGCGGTTCAGTACCCTTGGAGCTCTCGGTATTCATTTAGACAACGATACTTTAATATTTGGTTCACAATACAACGATAACATAACGAATACACAGGTATTTCTAAAAGTCCAAGAGTTTATAATCAAAAGTAAAAGATTTTAGTAACGTGCTGTTATGAGAAGTGTAGATAAAAGCAGGCCTTTTACATCGCGTAAAGGTCTCTTTCGGTCAGTGTTATTGCAAAGGGGAACACACAGGTAAAGATCTGTATAATCTTCAAAGAGTCAGCTACAATTCATCTGCAACCTTTTTGTGATAATTATACTCCCCGGAGCGTTTTTACTACCTCCCTACGTCGACCGGCACCATTCATTCATTCTCTTTTCCTCTCCCTCTCTTTCGTTCTCCCTTTTCTATCTCTCTCACACGCTCTCTCTCTCTCTCTCTCACAGCAAAAACAGTTCCAATGCAGCTTGTACAGAACATTTCACAAAATGTCAATCCCTCCTTCTCAAATGTGAAAGGAGACGGCTTAAAATAAGCTCAGGCTTGATGCCGAATCCTGTCAATATCTCAATTTTCCATTATTCAATTATGCTTAACTTGTATCGATATTCCTATTATTAAGTTGTATATCTCCTTATTGTATATGTTTTGCATGTGTTTATTTTTTACTCTTTGAATAAAATACTGTTTAAACTAAAATGGGCATGCTATCACAGAGAGCCAAATATTGACCTACAAACTTGCCTTGGACAAACTTTAATCTTCAACACCAAAGGTTCATGAGAAGAGGATTTTTAAAGATTTTTAGGCTTTTGGGGGCATTAATCCCAGTCTGAAGATGGCAGCAGCTTCATTTCAACAAAGTAGAAAGTGTATACTCCAAAGATGGTCTGTGCGATATGATATATGTTTGAATATGGATCAGTGGTTTGAAGAAGACAAGTTTCAAAAGTTAACGGACGATGGATGACAGACGACAGTGCCAAGTGATTGCAATCACTCCCACCAACTTTCAGACAGAATTTTAAAAAAATAGGCCTTAGCTACAGTGGTATATCAAACTCAGACACATTTAGAGCAGTGGTTTGAGAGAATAATTTTAAAACCTGAGCCCCAATGACAACCCTAAATTCTATGCCAGGTGTTCCATTTAAACAAACTTGTGAATGACCCATACCAGGGTGTTGTCTATCAAACAAGGAATCATTTGGAGCTGTGGTTTGAGAGAAGTACATTTTTAATATTTCCACCATTATCAATCATGTTCAAACCTACGGCGCCATGACAACCCTAAATTTGAAACCAGGGGCAATTTTAGAACAAACTTATATACGTCTTTCCTACAAAGATTTTGTATATTTGATGCTGTTGTTTGGGAGATTTGTTAAAATGTCCCCCCCCCCCCCCCCCCCCGCCCCCAATACCCACAGTGTTAAAATCTCTGGGCCCAGTGACATCCTAATTTGAACAAACTTGTAAATCCTCCTCACAAAGATTTCATACACCAAACATGGAACTTTTGGAGCAGTGGTTTGGGATAAGCAGATTTTTATATTGATAATGTGGCATCAGGGACTTGATTGAACCAACTTGTAAATTATCCTTACACAAATGGTATACACAATCATGAAGAATTTGGATTGGTGGTTTGTGAAAAGAAGAATATTTTAAAAATTTCCCATTATCTAGTTTTAAAATGACCCCCCATATCGGGACACATCATAAAACTGATCCTGACTTTTTTACAAGTTTCATTGCACTCCCCCTAAGAGTGTGCCATATCAAAAACTAATCCAAGGTTCTGGTAGGCAAGCACTGATAAGATCAAAGGCTATTCAAGGCCGTTTCCAGATATATTTTAGAATTTTTTCCAAGGCCCTACAATGGCCAAATTCAAGGCCTTGCCTTCACTAGTCCCAACTAGGACCTCTAGTCATTACCCCCTCCTTTCACTTCCCTATAAGGAATGTGGGAGGAGGGGGTAATGACCAGAGGGACCTAGTTAGGACTAGGTCTTCATAAACTCTAGCATATAAAACTACTATATAGTTATGACCCTCGTCAGCATTTTTATTTTGTGAATATTCAAGGCTTTTCAAGGTCTCCTAACATATTTGCCAGTATTTAAAGACCTTGAATGACCCTTAGTCAAATTCAAGGCCGTTCCTTGAATACAATGCTCCACAGGAACCCTGTAATTACTTGTGCCATGGAGACCAGAAACAAGAGGCCCCAAGGAGCCTTAATCGCTCACCTGACAAAGGGGTTCAAAGAAGTATTTTGGGTCACATTCAGTTAGTTAGTTATGGTTCATTAACAATACAGAGGAATGAAGTCATGAAATTAATAATAACTCTGGTGTCCATTTCAGATGATTATTATCATTGGTCTTCCTGACTGCTTCTAATTCTATCAGCAGTAGACGAGCACTGCCAAACGTCCAAGGGTAATATGTCCGAATATTAACCCAGAGACTCGATTTGAACAAATTTGAATCTGACACCCCATGTCTGACATGACAAGGTAAACTATCGGCCAGTCTCTCTGACAAGTTCTGTCAGTAAAATTCTAGAAAAAGTCCTTTTTAGATACATTTTTTCCTTCTCGGTGGAAAATCCCAAGCTTCGCCCCCATCTTTACCTTCTAGGACATGTTGGGTTGATTTTAAAAAAAAAATTTATTAGGGTTTAAGGACAAATTAACAGCCAGGGTCATATCATGTCGGTGACAGTTTTATGGGTGGAGGAAGCCGGAGTACCTGGAGAGAACCACCGAGCAACGATGAGCAGCTGTCAGCTCTCCAACATTGTAACTGTGAACTCTGCACCGCAGCACAGGCAGGGTTAGATTGGTTGAAGACATGCGCACTGTCAACATGCAGTACGCTTAGTACACAGCGTCATCATGCCCCCATGTAGGCAATTCGGGGTTAAGTGCCTTATCCAAGGACACAACGAAGGAGCGTGAATCAGTCGCTGATATGGTCACCCATCCAACTGCTAACTGCGCTCGACATTGCTTAACTTTGGTGATCTGACAAGAACCGGTTACCGCAATGCCACTGCCCCCCCCCCCCCCCCTTTGAACAACGTTGAACCAAACCTGCCCCCCCCCCCACCCCATAGAGAGCCTGAATATTATTAACCCAGAGACTCGATTTGAACAAATTTGAATCAGACAACCCCCCCTCCCCCACAGATGCTGTATACCAAATATGAAAGGATTCTGACACATGGATCTGAAGAAGTTTTTAAAAAAAGATTTCCCCATGTTACACTGCGTTCAACTTTATAAATATTAACCCAGAGACTCAATTTGAACAAATTTGAATCTGGCCCCCTAGAGATGGTGTATATCAAATATGAAAGGATTCTGACTGGTGGATCTGAAGAAGATTTTTAAAGACATTTCCTCATTTTACACTAAGGTAAAATTTGGGCTCCCATAGTGAGCCCACTTATTAACCCAGGGACTCAATGTGAACAAACTTGAATCTGAGCCCCCTAGAGATGTTGTATTCCAAATATCAAAAGATTCTAATTGATGGTTCTGGAGAAGATTTTTAAAGACATTCCCTTATATTTTACTAAGTTAAACCTTGGGCTCCAATAGAGAGTCCAAATATTACCCAGAGATGCAATTTGAACAAACTTGAATCTGACCCTAGAGATGGGGTATACCAAATATGAAAGCATTCTGACTGGTAAATCTTAAGGTTTTTAAAGAAATCTCCTCATATTGCACCAAGAAAAAATTCAGGTTTCCATAGGGAACACAAATATTAACCCAGGGACTCGATTTGGACAAACTTGAATCTGACCCCCTAGAGATGTTGTATACCAATATCAAAAGATTCTGACTGGTGGATCTGAAGATCTTCCCATAGGAAGCCCAAATATTAACTGAGGGACTTGATTCGAACAAATTCGAATTTGCCCCTCATAACAATGATGTATACCAAATATTATAAGATTCCGATTAGTGGTTCTGAAGAAGCTTATCCCTCATATTGCCCCAAGTTAAGATTCAGGCTTCCGTATTGAGCCTAAATATGAATCGAGAGGGGTTAATTAGAACACATTTGTATTTGACTCCCCTATGGATGCCATATACCAAATATCAAAAGATTCTGATCGGTGGTTCTGGCGAAGAATTTTTTTTTAATATTTGCAAATATGCTGACTCAGCATTTTTTCAATGCCCCCCCCCCCCCCCCCCCCCCCCCCCCCCCCTACAGAACATCCTGACACAACCGATGGCAATTTTTTTACTTCTTTTTACCATTCCATTCTACTGGTCCTAAGGATTCTTCATTCCAAATAACAGTTCTCTGTTCCGTGTGGTTTGGAAAATATAGGCGTTTGAAAATATTTCTATTTTAAGTTCCTAGGGTTCCCACTGGGAACAAGAGAATTTTTTTTTTTTTTTTTGCATGAATCAAGTACTTATGACCCAATAATACCACATACCAAATTCCGTTCAAATTGCACCATCGATTCAGAAAATTGAAACTTCGTTTGAACAAACTTGATTCAACATCTTGAAAGGAAGCTCCATACCAAATATCAAGTCATTGTACCCACTGGTTCATGAGAAAAATTTTCAGAAGTTTGCAGCATTTTCCCTCACCCCCTCCCTATGGAGCGTGGCAACTTTATTTGAACAAACTTGAATTGACAAATGATAAGGACCATGCAAATCAAATTTGGTTCAATTCGACCCGGGGGTTCAGGAGGAGAAGTTGATAATGTAAAGTTCATGATGGACGGATGATGGACAGACAAAAAATGATCACTTAAGCCCCCCCTGACTTTCAGACAGGTGAGCTAAAAATGACATTTTAAATTCTGCTCTATTTCTAGCCTGTGTGGGTCTCGGTGGGCGATTAATTTTTGGGCATGAATCAATAACGTGTCACTCATAATGTATGCCAAATTTCATTCACATCAGCACCAATGGCACCAAAAATGTACAATGTGTGGTAACCCTTCCAACAATCAGTAGACCCTGTGTAAATAGCAGACAATGTAGTTGCGAGATAATCATGGTTTGGTCAGCTTTGATTATAAAATAACATTCGAGTGATTGAATGTTTGGCTCGATTGGCTTGCTTCATCAGTTTAACTCTTCTAACATTGATTGCTGAATTGGTCCTCCTAAAATAAATTTTTCTGTGGAAATTTTTTATCATCTTATAGCCTATACTCCTGAATGATACTAATCATGGGTAATACAAGCACGTTTGAAAGTTAATTGTGTTTTTTGAAGCTGCTCACAAAATTCAAAGGAAATTGAGGCAACATGATGATAGTTCGATGTCTATAATTGTTTTCACCCTTTAATAAACTGCCTATGAATAGGCTTATTGATTCATTATGCTCATGTCTATAGCAAATGGCAGAATTAAAACACTAAATGCACACTGTGTTTGTAAGAGGGTCTGTGCTGGTGGAACCCTAGTCTTACTGTGCTGTGAGGTTGGGTCAATATTACCCCTGCCCCTGAAATTGATTCATCATTATGTTAAATAAGCAATTTTGGTTTCTATGGCTCCAAATCCTATCTTCTTGTAACATGTACCGGTATGTAATCCATGCTAGAAACATTTGACATTATTAACTTTATTTCTGATGCTGCACCATCCAAATACCACTTACGTTTCAAATGAAACAACACCCATCAACTTTTTTGAATGACATCGTGCTGTTCAGTTTACAATGTTTTTGCACTGAAGCTGATCTGCGAAATGTACCGCATTTGTCTCACAATAGAATTCATACGTATTGCCTGTATACTGATGGCACCTAATGGATGACGATATATCGATTTATCACAAAGATTGGGCTTTTCAGGGGTGGAGGCAGAAATTAATCAATTTTGAATCCTGATACCATTCTTCTTGTGATGCTTTTTATGCACAGTTGGACTTCGAGGTTTCAGCATATTGATTTTTATGCATCTCTTTACAAGTGGGGGTATTAAAGTAAATCCTGGGTAAATTTATTTATTAGGGTTTAATGACACTTTAACAGCCAAGGTCATATTGTCGGTGACAGTTTTGCGGGTGGAGGAAGCCGGAGTACAATGACGTATAATGACGAGCAGCTGCCAGCTCCCCAACATCATAACTCTGCACTGCAGCACAGGCAGGGTTGGATTGGTAAAAGACATGCACACCATCGACGGGCAGTACACCTTATTACACAACATCATGTCCCCATCTTGACAATCGGGGTGAAGTGCCTTGCCCAAGGACACAACACGGGAGTCCGAATCGATTGCTAAGATGGTCACCCATCCAAGGATTAACCAGGCTGGACGTTGCTTAACTTCGGTGATCTGAAGAGAACTGGTTTCCACAATGCCACCGTGCCCCCTCCTGGGGAAATAAAGTTTGTATACATCAATGTTAGAGGACTCCGCAACAAAACTGGTATAATAAGCACCAAATTGGGAAATTATATCTTTTCTGTTTTGGAGACTGCTGACAAACATCATTCAAAATAGATATTCAAATACAACGCTACCATTACCCACCTATGTGTATGGATCAAGGGGAGGGCCAGGGGGAGGAGTAGCTGTTTATATTAAGTCTGACATAGTTTGGAAACGTTGATATTATCTTGAAATCTCAGGTCTAGAATTAAACTGGACAGAAAGTCATAATCAGAAATTATACTAGGAGTTGTATACAGGCCCCCAAAGTAATTATTACTGGAGTCTTATTGATGAATCTATCCATATCCAAAGAGCAAGGAATAATATGTCGCTGAAATGCATGGTAGTTGGTGATTTCAACTTTGGCTGTCTTAGTTATACACACCCAAGGATCAGGCAACTGGAAAACGATTAATGCTTAACACAAATTGTTCAAGACCCCACATGAGTAAGTGAACACTCTTGCAGTCTACTCGATCTAATTTTAGTATAGTATTGAATTCTAGTAGGAAATTGTTGTTATTCCTCCCTTTTGGAGTGCCCCCCCCCCCCCCCCCCCCTTATGCTATTGCTGTCACATTAAAATTTGTAATGAGTAAAACAACCTTTTCTAAAAAACAAATTTGGGGTTATAGTAATATGGACATAAACAGACTGCAGGAACATTTTGCTCAAACTACGTGGGAAAACTTTTTTTACAGAAAATTTAAATGATGCCACAGAGAGCTTTACATTGTATATTATGGAATCGGCTAAAAATTACATACCAAACAAAACCATTGTAGTACGTTCAAAAGACAAACCTTGGATAAATACAATGATTCGTAAAATGATGATAGTGCATGATCGATCACACAGAAGAGCTAAACAGATAAATAGAGCAGAAGACTGGGCGAGATTTAGGCATGACAGAAATGAAACTATATCACTCATATGGGCAGCCAAAGCGGAATATGATCTTAAAACTGAAACTTACGTATCAACTTGTAACTCACTAGTGGGGGACCCTTAAATCTTCCTCTATAGAGCACAATCTTTCAAATGAACTTTTGCCGCTACTTGAAGATGAAAGTGTCCATGACACTGTAGCTCAACTTGACTAACTTGAACTTGGTAAGCTATAAATGAAACAGCAAACTTGAAGATCATTGGTACCAATGTTATTTGATGAAATTTCAACATAACAGCATTGTGTGTGTACAACGTCAGAGTAATCCATGCAATTTTTAAATGTAAACAGTAAGACTGGTTAAAGGATGAATGTTGATACACAAATGCCGTATGTTCAGAGATTATTGTAAATGGCAACTTTTTGCACAGAAATGAATGCTAATCAATAGCTCTTATCTAAAGGTCTTGCCTAATGAGCACACCAAGTTCAACAAGAGCGCACGTATCGCTGAAGCAATACAATGTCCCCTACCGGACAAATGAGCATTAATAATTATACAAATGTTATAACCTAAATGTGATCAGCATGAATTCCATTGACGCATTTCCAAAAAAAGTCCAGAAAACTGATATTTTGGCACTTTTCCATATTTCCAAGGACCATAACTCACACAAGAATAATGCAATCAGCATGAAACTCAAACTTGAACTGAAAGTCATTGTTCTATAGTAGGTTACCAAGAATGAAATCATTCGGTTGAAGCATTTCCAAAAAAAGTCTGGAAAACTAAAGTATGACTGACAGACTGACTGACAGACTGACGGATGGACAGAGTGCTAATGAAACTTGATCTGTAAGTCATCGTTCTATAGTAGGTTACCAAAAATGAAATCATTCCGTTGAAGCGTTTCCAGAAAAAGTCCGGAAAACTGATATTTTTCGCTTTTCCATATTTCCAAGGGCCATAACTCACACAAGAATAAGGCAATCAGCATGAAACTCAAACTTGGTCTGTAAGTCATCGTTCTATAGTAGGTTACCAAAAATGAAATCATTCCATTGAAGCGTTTCCAAAAAAAGTCCGGAAAACTGATATTTTGGCGCTTTTCCATATTTCCACGGGCCATAACTCACACAAGAATAATGCAATCAGCATGAAACTCAAACTTGATCTGTAAGTCATCTTTCTATAGTAGTTTACCAAAAATGAAATCATTCCGTTGAAACGTTTCCAAAAAAACTTCGAAAACTGATATTTTGGCGCTTTTCCATATTTCCAAGGGCCATAACTCACACAAGAATAATGCAATCAGCATGAAACTCAAACTTCATCTGTAAGTCATCTTCTATAGTAGTTTACCAAAAATGAAATCATTCCGTTGAAGTGTTTCCAAAAAACTCTGGAAAACTAAAGTGTGACTGACAGACGGACAGACTGACAGACTGACGGATGGACGGAGTGCAAACCTATAGTCCCCTCCGGCGATGCCGGTAGGGGACTAAAAACAATCCTATGATAAATGTGGCCTTCAGGCCATGTAAAAGAATGTTGATGCACAATGCAATAAATTCAAAGATTGTTGCTAACAGCACCAGTTTTTGATGGAAATGAAAAGAAAATAAATAGCTCCCATCTTTGTCACCCTGCATAAGCATACAAGGTTTCAAAACAACCTGATAATGAATGTGCCCTCTGAGGCATGCCAAAGGAAGATGTTAATGCACTAAATAGAAGGTCATTGCTTGTGGCAATGATTTTGTGGGGGAGGGGGGGGGGGTGGTGGGGGTAGGGGGGAGGGATTCATAAATATACCCTGCTGAGAGTTCAAAAGGGATAAATTGATGCACAAATGCAGTAAGTTCAAGGGCTGGTGATAATATAACAATAATTTTTTATGGAAATGAAAAAAAGCATTAGCTCACATCTAGAGGTCACCCCGAACACACATACCAAGTTTCAAAGTGAACCGATCATGAATGTGCCCTGAATGGTGTGTTAAATGGAAATATTGAGGCCTGACTGAACTAAGTTGAAAGGTCAGCGGCAACATTTTTTGACAGAAATGGAAGAAAATCGACAGCTCCCATATAGATGTCACCCCACACAAGCACACTAAGTTTGCAAGCGATCCAATCATAAATGTGCCCTGCAGGGTGTGTCAAAGGGAAATATTGATGCTTAACTGCACTAAGTTTTTACTAAGTTCATCGAAGGTCATTGCCAGCGGCAATATTTTTTGAAGGACGGAAATGGAAGAAAATCGATAGCTCCCATCTAGAGGAAACCCCACACAAGCATACAAAGTTTCAAAGCAATCAGATCATAAATGTGCCCTGTAGGGTATGCCAAAGGGAAATATTGAGGTCTGACTAAACTGAGTTCTAAGAACGTTGGCCGTGGCAACATTTTTTGACGGAAATGGAAGAAAATCGATAGCTCCCATCTAGAGGTCACCCCAAATAAGCATACCAAGTTTCAAAGCGATCCAATCATAAATGTGCCCTGTAGGGTGTGCCAAAGGGAAATATTGAGGTTTGACTAAACTAAGTTCTAGGAACGTTGGGCGCGGGAACATTTTTTGACGGAAATTGAAGAAAATCGATAGCTCCCATCTAGACGTCACCCCAAACAAGCATACCAAGTTTCAAAGCGATCCAATCATAAATGTGACCTGTAGGGTGTGCCAAAGGGAAATATTGAGGTTTGACTAAACTAAGTTTTTACTAAGTTCATCGAAGGTCATTGCCAGCGGCAATATTTTTTGAAGGACGGAAATGGAAGAAAATCGATAGCTCCCATCTAGAGGAACCCCACACAAGCATACAAAGTTTCAAAGCAATCAGATCATAAATGTGCCCTGTAGGGTGTGCCAAAGGGAAATATTGAGGTCTGACTAAACTAAGTTCTAAGAACGTTGGCCGTGGCAACATTTTTTGACGGAAATGGAAAAAAATCGATAGCTCCCATCTAGAGGAAACCCCAAACAAGCATACAAAGTTTCCAAGCAATCCGATCATAAATGTGCCCTGTAGGGTGTGCCAAAAGGAAATATTGAGGTCTGACTAAACTAAGTTCTAAGAACATTGGCCTCGGCAACAATTTTTGAGGGAAATGGAAGAAAATCGATAGCTCCCATCTAGAGGTCACCCCAAATAAGCATACCAAGTTTCAAAGCGATCCAATCATAAATGTGCCCTGTAGGGTGTGCCAAAGGAAAATATTGAGGTTTGACTAAACTAAGTTCTAGGAACGTTGGGCGCGGGAACATTTTTTGACGGAAATTGAAGAAAATCGATAGCTCCCATCTAGACGTCACCCCAAACAAGCATACCAAGTTTCAAAGCAATCCAATCATAAATGTGACTTGTAGGGTGTGCCAAAGGGAAATATTGAGGTTTGACTAAACTAAGTTCTAAGAATGTTGGCCGCGGCAACATTTTTTGACGGAAATTGAAGAAAAGCGTTAGCTCCCATCTAGAGGTCCCCTCAAACAAGCATACCAAGTTTCAAAGCAATCCGATCATAAATGTGCCCTGTAGGGTGTGCCAAAGGGAAATATTGAGGTCTGACTAAACTAAGTTCTTAGAACGTTGGCCGTGGCAACATTATTTGACAGAAATGGAAGAAAGTCGATAGCTCCCATCTAGAGGTCACCCCAAACAAGCATGCCACGTTTCAAAGCAATCCAATCATAAATGTGCCCTGTAGGGTGTGCCAAAAGGAAATATTGAGGTCTGACTAAACTAAGTTCTAAGAACATTGGCCGCGGCAACAATTTTTGAGGGAAATGGAAGAAAATCGATAGCTCCCATCTAGAGGTCACCCCAAATAAGCATACCAAGTTTCAAAGCGATCCAATCATAAATGTGCCCTGTAGGGTGTGCCAAAGGGAAATATTGAGGTTTGACTAAACTAAGTTCTAGGAACGTTGGGCGCGGGAACATTTTTTGACGGAAATTGAAGAAAATCGATAGCTCCCACCTAGAGGTCACCCCAAACAAGCATACCAAGTTTCAAAGCGATCCAATCATAAATGTGACCTGTAGGGTGTGCCAAAGGGAAATATTGAGGTTTGACTAAACTAAGTTCTAGGAACGTTGGCCGCGGCAACATTTTTTGATGGAAATTGAAGAAAAACGACAGCTCCCATCTAGAGGACACCCCAAACAAGCATACCAAGTTTCAAAGCGATCCAATCATAAATGTGCCCTGTAGGGTGTGCCAAAGGGAAATATTGAGGTTTGACTAAACTAAGTTCTAGGAACGTTGGCCGCGGCAACATTTTTGGATGGAAATTGAAGAAAATCGTTAGCTCCCATCTAGAGGTCACCCCAAACAAGCACACCAAGTTTCCAAGCAATCTGATCATAAATGCGACCTGTGAGGTGTGCCAAAGGAAATTGTAACGGACTGACGTACCAACATACTAAAGTACGTACGAACATACAAACGCCAACAGACAAGAAGTGAAGGCAATAGCTCAGCTTGACTTTGTCAAGTTGAGCTAAAAATGAGGAAATAATTAGTGATGCAGACTTATTAAATACATATTTTGCCGATAAAGCTAACTCAGTTGATGATAATGAACTACCACCCATCCCACGTTGTGAAATGGGTCTCAAATCCATAGTAATGTCAGAAGTAATGTCGATTATTAGTAACTTTGAACCCCAGAAAGCTAGTAGGCCAGATTTAATTAATAACGGGATCATTAAGACGTGCTCAACAGTTAGTTTCCCCTCTAACTTATATTTTTAATCTGTCCTTATCATGTAATGGGTTTCCCAATTTATGGAAGATGGCCAGTATTGTGCCTATTCTTAAGAAATTATCCGTTAATGACAAGGTAAACTATCGGCCAGTCTCTCTGACAAGTTCTGTCAGTAAAATTCTAGAAAAAGTCCTTTTTAGATACATTTTTCCTTCTCGAACAAGCCATTAACTGAAAATAGAATATGTTTTCATTTTTGGAGTACTCCTTATAAATATTTTCACAACCCAGTGTAAGTATTTCTATTAGTTCCTTGAAACCTGCACTTTATGTAACATGTAACCAACAAACACTGTGCATTTTTACAGCCTTAGCCAGTGTATATATTCATTTACTGTGTGATATGGCAGTTACCAATTTTTTTTTTTTATAACCAGAAAGTGTGACTAACCCTGTGCATTGCACAGGGTTTGTCACACTTTCTGGTTATAAAAAAAATAATTTTTAACTAGTAACTAACCCCCGTGAACTGTGATGTAAATCTCACCTATATCAATTCATTATCCAACATAATGGCTAAAACCAGCCAGAAATATTCAAATTCAGCTTAAGGTCCCTCACTGTTTTTTTCAGTGAATTCCAAAAATGAAAACATATTCTATTTTCAATTAATAGCTTGTTCTCGGTGGAAAATCCCAAGCTTCACCCCCAACTTTACCTTCTAGGACAGCAAACAGAACAGACAGACATTCATAAACATGTTGGGTTGATCTTTTCAAGACATGACAATGGGATTCACTAAGGAATGGATTTGAACAACCTTGAACCTAACCTGCCCCTCCCCCTGCTCCCCCCCCCCTCCATAGAGAGCCCAAATATTAAGCCAGGGACTCGAATGGAACAAACTTGAATCTGGTCCCCCTAGGGATGTTATATACCAAATATGGAAGGATTCTGACTGGTGGATCTTTAGAAGAAAGTTTTTTAGAGAAATTTCCTCATATTGTACTACCGGTATGTTAAACAACAGACTCCAATGGAGAGCCCAAATATTAACCCAGGGACCTGATTTGAACAAACTGCAATCTGACCCCCTAAAAATGTTGTATACCATATATGAAAGCATTTTAAGTGGTGAATCTGAAGATTTTTTTTATGAAATTTTCTCACAGGGAGCCCAAATATTAACCCCAGGACCTGATTTGAACAAACATGAATCTGACCACCCAAGAGATGTGGTATACCAAATTATGAAAGCATTCTGACTGGTGGATCTGAAGAAGAAGATTTTTTAATGAAATTTCCTCATATTGCACTAAGTTAATAAGTTAATAGGGGGCCCAAATATGAACCCCCGAGACTCGATTTGGACAAACTTGAATCTGACCCCCCCCCCCCCCCCCCCCCCCCCCCCCCCCCCCCTCTATACTAAATATCAAAAGATTCTAATTGATGGTTCTCTCGAGATTTTTTGTTAAAGAAATTCCCTAATATTGCACCAAGTTGAACTTTGGGCTCCAAAAGTGAACCAAAATATTAAACCAAAACCCGATTTGAACAAACTTCAATCTGACCCCCCAGACATGTTGTATACCAAATATCAAAGCATTCTGACTGGTGGATCTGAAGATTTTTAAAAAGAAATTCCCTCATATTGCACAAAGTTAAAATTCGGGCTCCCATAGGAGCCCAAATATTAACTCAGAGACCCGATTTGAACAAACTTGAATCTGGCCCCCTAGAGATGTTGTATATCAAATATAAAAGCATTCTGTCAGCTGGATCGAAGAAGAAGATTTTTAAAGACATTTCCTCATATTGCACAAAGTTAAAATTCGTGCTCCCATAGGGAGCCCAAATATTAACTCAGGGACTCAATTTGAACAAACTTGAATCTGCACCCCCCTCCCCCCCCCCACCCCCCCACCCCCCCAGAGATGTTGTGTACAAAATATCAAAAGATTCTAATCAATGGTTCTAGAGAAGAATTTTTTACAAATTTTTTTCAAATATATAGGTACTATCAGATTCATAGTCTTTGTGGTGCCTCCTGTGGGCATGGCAACTTTATTTGAACAAACATGAATAGACATCTGATAAGGAACGTGCAAATCAAATTTGGTTCTATTCGGCCCAGTGGTTTATGAGGAGAAGTCAATAATGTAAAGTTAATGCTGGGAGGAATGGATGGATTGACTGACGATGAATGGAAAGTGATTTGTAAAGCACCCCTGAACTTTGCTTGGGTGAACTAAAAAACCTTGATATGCCTTAAGTATATTCACTGTTTTTACAGACTGAAATGAAGCCTACAAACAAAAGAAAAACAAAACAAGAAATTCAATAGCTGCATTATTTTATCAATAAACAAAATGATATATTTCATATGCACAATATATAACAAGTGACATAAATATACAGAACTGGCATTCAAGGATTTCTTTTTTCATGTATTGGAAAGCAGAAAATACTATTCTAAGTAGAGGCAGACATGAAGGAAAGTCACTGTGGCCGTTCTTTTTTGGAAGAGTTTCTAAACTCGCTTAAGTTTGGGGAAAAGAATGATTTTACTGAACATCACATACTACTCGAGAATTATCGCCCAGCAGGTGTTTCTGCTCAAGTGACATTTGCCTGAAATGGAAGATGACACTTGACTGGAAACAACTGCTTGGATTCGATCATTCTCTCCATCCAGTACTATCTAGATGATAGCACTTTGGCTTTCTAATGATTTGTCACAGTTCTCATGTGTGAAGGCCTTGATTTCTGGTGCCCCCAAATGCTGCCCTATCACAATGCTTCTTCTCTCCTTCCAACACCCAAATGAACTGTTTGATGATATCTGGTACCTCCTTGTCTCCAATTTCTCTGAAAAGCCAACTAACCATATTCTGAGATTCTACCAGATATTTTGGACATTCTGAGAGAAAGTGTTCCAAGGTCTCCAAAACTCCTAAATTACACATTTGGCACTCCTTTTCACCGTCTTTCCCAATTTTCCCCAAAATCCCCATCGACTCTTTCCCAATATTTCCATTTTTTGTGTGTATTATATCACAAGCAAGTAAACCGTCCCACAAGTTTAAGAATACCCATTATACACAACATTTACAAACACTTTCAAGACCTTGACAACATATTTTTTTAATTTAAGGTCTAACACGGATTTAAGAACACAAAACTGATATGTTTCCAGACAGATTTAGGCAAGGTTCATCAGGAAAGGGAGAAATCTTTGGATACACCCTTGTAGTTTTGGAGCATTAAAACGAGCAAAGCCAACACCCTGGTTCTTAACAGTTGTGAGCAAAAAGGTATGGACTTCTTGAATTAGCAACCAACAATTAACTAAAACCATGTCCATGCTCTTTGTAATATTTCTAATAAATCCTGAGGGTTTAATATATATTCTGAAACAATTAAATTGATGAAAGACTGAGCAAACAATCAAGATTACACTTAAGAAAAATCTGCTCTTTGACATTATACTGCTATAACAAAAATAACCAAAATAGGAAATTATATTGTAGTTACAGGGTTCATACATGCAAAGACTGATAGAATTCAAGGTGATTCAGGGCTATTTCTCGGCATAGGCCAACAACAGCAAAATTCATGGAGTTTCAAGGGCCTTGCCATCACTAGTCCTTACAAGGATCATCCAGTCATTACCCCTTCTCCCACTTCCATTGTAGTGAAGTGGGAGGAGGGAGTAATGACAGGAGGATCCTAGTTAGGAATACTATGGCGTATAAAACTATATAGCTATAATGCATTTTGTCAGCATTTTTATTGCATAAATATTCAAGGCTTTTCATGGCCCGCCCAGCCCACTTTCCAAGATCTCAAGTCCTAGAATAGCCCTCAGTCATATGCAAGGCCATTCATTGAATCCAACGCCCAGCATGAACCCTGTATCAGATTATTCTTACTTGTTGAAAATATATCACATACAATTTCTGACAAAGCTGGTGCAAGTGTTAAATGATAATAGACCACAAAAAATTAGAACCCAAAAATAATTAATAAAAATGGTTTGATCAATTAATCAAGATACAGCCTTAGATTTTGGTCTGTATGCATGTTTATTGGTTTTAACTGGTAGAGTGCTGGTAGCCCATATTTAGGCTTTGCAATGAAGTGCAGATGCCTTAGTTTAAAAGCTTCATATTCACTGGATGTGTATCATATTATCTTTGAAATGAAATTATTTACTGTGTATGGATTTGCCTACAGGCACTCTCCCATAAATTGTAACGAGGCAAAGACATGTGAACAAACTGCAGCAAAAAATAATTTAGCACTCTACCAGTTAAAGTCAAGTCACAATATGATGTGGCATTAAGCATCAATAAATAAATAATAAACAAAGGGCCTGCAATGCCAAGTGCTGCTAATCCCCTCACACCCCATCGGTGTTTTTTTCCCCCACATAAAATCAATCTAAGTCTGGCCAAACTCATCTTGGAAGTAAAAAAAACAAACTTTTGAGGCCTAACTCTCGAGGCCTAACTGATGTGTATCAGGAGTCAATTTTTTTTCCTGTGTGTAATCACTCTAAATCTTTCAAAATGCATTTTTGAGCAAAGAAAAAAAAAATGCCTAATTCACACAAGGAGTCAAATTTTTTTCCGCATGTAATCACTCTAAATCCTTCAAAATGCATTTTGGATGAAAGAAAAAATATTACCTAATTGGCACGGGAGGGGGGGGGGGGGGGGGGGGTTGGGAGGGGAAAGGGGGTTGGGGTTGTTGTTATAGGAGTCAAATTTTTTTCTGCATGTGGTCACTATAAATCCTTCAAAATGCATTTTGGACCCAAGAAAAAAAATTGCCTGACATGGTGAAGGGGGAAGGGGAAGGGTTCCCGTTATAGGAGTCAAATTTTTTTCTGCAAAAAATCAGTGGGGTGGGGGGTCATAGCAGTAAAGAAAAATGTCCGCATGTACACACTCTAAATTCTTCCAAAATTGCCTATTTGGCCACCGAGGGAGGGGGGGGGGGGGGGAGATCAGGGCAATTTTTCATTGGATAATGGTGGTCATCGAACTTGAGGTAGACATTGTTCCCAAAGAGTTATATACCCCAAAAAATTGATATTTGGTTAGTAATGTTAAAGTTATTCCCTGAACAATCATCACATGTTTTTTAATAAAGAGCAATAACTCCCATAATTTTCATCGGATATCGCTGGACATCGAACTTGACTTAGACATTGTTGCAATAGAGACATATACTGAAAAGAAATGAAATCCGTTTTTTACTGTTAAAGTTACACCATAAACAAGCATTACACTATATTTTTATTAAACAAGGGGCAATAACCCCAATAATTTTCATCAGATATTGCTGGTCATCGAATTTGATGTAGACATTGTAGCTATAGAGACATTTACTGAAAAGAATTGAAATTTGTTAACTACTGTTCAAGTTATACCATAAACAAGCATTACACACAATATTTTTTATTAAACAAAGCGCCATAACTTCCAAAATTTTCATCGCATATCGCTGGTCATCGAACTTGATGTAGACATTGATGCTATGGAGACATATACCACAAAGAACTGAAATCCATTAACTATTGTTCAAGTTATGCCATAAACAAAGTTCGGAAGGACAGACAGACAGATGGAAGGATAGATGGACAGACGGAAAGAGCTCTATCCGATATCCCTCCCTTGTTGGGGGATAATAAAGTCACAATCAGCATCTATATCTTTTGAGTTAACATAAGAGAATTGTAGCAGATAATTTATCACTGCACACTGTAAAGGGACCCCAGGCATTTATGAACTGGTCCTGTTGTACTGGTAAAGCAGAGCTCGTCGCTGATAGTAGCCTTGCACTGCAGCAATTACTGCGGTAAAAATTCATTAAATTAGGTTGATTCAACACTTGATTTGATCAATGAGAAAAACAAATTTGGCATCGGGCTGCATCGGGAAGAAAAAAAAATATTCTAATGAATATTCAATCCCATATCATAAATTAAAATTAAAAGGAAGACCAGGAAACTTCATCAATTTCTCACATCACCTTGAATACTTGGATTTGTTGGTAAAAAGTGACCATTTGACAAGGCCAAAAATGATTTGGTAAATGGGCGGGGACAAAGCAAAAACCTTCAGACAACCTGAGACAACAGGAAAAACATTCACAGAGTTCAGAAAATCTCACCTTGATCAATCATATACCAATAAATCTGATATCAGTGAACATAATTACATTATATCCCTGGAAACTGGTCAAACCTACTATCAATAACATAATTTCAATAGTCCTGAATTTTTCATACTCCAGTCATGGCTATTTATTTATTAAGGTTTAACGACACTTTAACAGCCAAGATTATATCGTGTCGGTGACAGTTTTATGGGTTGAGGAACAGCTCCCAACGCCCCAACATTGTAAGTCCGCACCGCAGCACAGGCAGGGTTAGATTGGTTGAAGACATGCGCACCATTGACATGCAGTATGCCTTAGTACGTGGCATCATCATGTCCCCATGTGGACAACCGGGGTTAAGCGTCTTGCCCAAGGACACAATGCGGGAGTCCGAATCGACTGCTCTCAGACAGTCACCCATTGAAGAACTAACCGGCCTCAACGTTGCTTAACCTCGGTGATCAGATGAGAACCAGTTACCGCAATGCCACCACACCCACTCCAGTCATGGCTGCTTTGATGTCATGACCTGACTTGATAAGAACAAATTGAAGAAATCATTCAGAGAGTCTGGAATTTAGAGTCGTATTCATTTACCGGTAATGCAGTTTAAAATAATTTCAGCAACCAGAGTCATGTCAAGTTTTTCTTCATTTATAATTATTGACAGGTAATAAGGCCACATCTTGACCAGAACACATGTATAAAAACAAGTTTAGCTGATTATTTCAACCTTTGCTGTCTACTTTTGGGGACTTCATCCACAGGCATTGATTTCCAGGTTCTAATTTACCAGATAAAACAGAACTTGTTTCATGCAATAAAAGAGCACTGCTCCAGGGATGTTGTACAGGTGGAGGAAGCCAGAGAATCTGGAAAGAACCCCAAGCAATGATAAGATGTTCTGAATAATTGACGTTCCCATGCATACCTTGAAAAAGATTTATGTAGGTTGAAGTCATGTGTATGTGTGATACATTTATGCACAATTTTAAATGGAGTTTAACCCTTTACCTAACGTAATGTTCCAAACTGGCCAGTGCTATTCTAAAAAATCGCCAATTAATTTTCATTATTTTTTCATTTTTTGTCTCTAAAACATAGGTTATGATCCCTCATTGGAACGAGCTCATCGAGCTCATTCCAATGAGGGGTCATAACCTATGCTTTTGAAACAAAAAATGAAAATAATAGTTATTCAAGAATTGTTCTTGCAAGTGTTGTCTGCTTTTCATGTTAGGTAAAGGGTTAAGGTCACTTTCAGCCTCTGGCTATATCATAACTGCAACACAGGTATGAAGTCAAGTTCAGCCAATCATTTATACCAATATTGCCCACTTCAGAGGACTTCCACCCAGGCATTGGTTCCAGGTCCTATTTTACCAGAAAAGCATAACTTTTTTACTGCACTGAATTACTTCCCGGGGTTCCCATGACATGAACATGTTGGGTTAACCCTTCACCTAACAAAATGGCCATATCCAACCAGTGCTGTTCAAAGAAACTGCCATTCATTTCATTATCTTTCACGAAAATGAATCAACAATCAAATTTTATTAGGGTTCGGTCTTTATCAGCTGAAATAGGTTGAGGGGTAATCCATAAACATTTTCATTGTCCTTTTTCTACGTCTGTGATAATTGATCCTGACATTGATTTTTGGAAATCTCTCCATGAGAGCTTTCAAGAGTCAATATCAGGGACTCTCAGACTTATTCATTTATTTATTGGGGAATAATGACACTTCCAACAGTCAGGGTCATATAGTATTGGACAGTTTACAGGTGGAGGAAACCAGAGAACTCAGAGAGAACTACTGAGTAGTGGCAAATAACTGTCCTACTCTCAAACATGCTGACCCTACACAAGAGGATCATTGTTTGCACATCAACATGCAGTATCCCCCAGCATACCATACCATACCACCATGCTTCCTTTTGAAATTAACCCTTTACCCAACGAATCGGCCGCATCCGCCCAGGTAATATGCAAATTCAGCAGTTGGAAAAATATTATTTTTCAAAAAATTTCAACAAAACCATATCATGTGACACCTCGTTACAACGAGCTCGTCGACCTCATTCCAACAAGGAGTCACATGATATGGTTTTGTTGAAAGTTTTTGAAAATTTTTTTAAAATATTTAAAATAATTTTGATATCATCTGCATTGGGTAAAGGGTTAAGTGTCCTTGGATAAGGACACAATGCAGATGATGCAGATCATGATGAAACCTATGACCTTCAGATCTAAGTCCAATGCTGAAGAAGCGACACTGAAATTTTTATATGGACATCCAACGACTCATAAGATCTAAGACTACTCAAGTATCCTATGTCGATTAACAGACTTTTACCCTTAAGAGCCTGGAGATGTTTTATACATTTGCCTACAGAGGCAGTCAAGACTTGCCTATAAACAACTGACAAGGTACTCAGAAAACAAGTTTTGAGTTTACCCAAACAATGCATGTTGGAGCACCTGTTTATTTGCATTAAAAAGTTATCAAAGTCAGAATTAAGTCCTTAAGGGCTTTGATTTTATTTTCTAATTTATGGACATTCAAGATTACAAGGCTCCCTGGGAACCCTACTTCAGCAGCAATATTTTCTAGACTGTATACGAGAATTTAAGCAATTACTTAAAAGAAATAACTGTTGTTTTCTTTCGGTTTATGCAATATAAACAGAAAATATTCAGCACAAGCTTCATAACTCGTGTAGCGAGTTATGATTAAGCTTGTGTTGAAAATTTCCGGTTTATATCACCTAAACCAAAAAACAACAGTTATTTCTTATAATCAAATCCAGCGTTAACAAAAAGATATAATAACTTTGTATACTTGAACGAAAAACATGTAATTTCTCCAAAAATAAAACATGTATACACAAGAAAGGTCACGTCAATCATTTTTCAATTCGACGCTTCATTTGCCTGTCTCAATCAAGGCTTTGTATAATGCCATCAGTTATTTTTGTTGATCTGGATTGTCGGCATTCATCACAGGCATTCAATGGTTCATCAGAAATATGCACAAATCTTGGGTTTTGCTTGTTAAACAAAGATTGAAAGTCATCATTTGTCACCCCTCCAAAACTGATAAATTCTGCAGGATTGCGATATTGAAATTCCCAAAACATTCCTCAGCCATGATGAATTTAGATATTGAATTTGTGAAAATAATAGTTCGAAGTCTTGATTGTTTTTGTTTTGAATTTCGACTGCAGACGATGGTTATTTAGCAAGTCTCGTAACAATATCATTAAAAACAATTTTTTTATTTTTAGCTTCCCTCAAAATTATGTTTGAACATAAAGACCCTTTATTTATCTCCCTATTCGGTGTTTCTGTTAAATTATTTGTTCCCCCCAAATTATCATTGTTTTCTCGCTCACTGGAGGTGATAGGAATATTGATCAATTAGTCGGCTGTCACAGTGACAATTAGGTTGAGTGGGCGGGGCTTACCGAGTCTTCAAAATTTTATCAGGTTCGCGAACATGTAGACATTCTAAATTGTTACTTGATTTGGTTTATACAATTTTGATGAATGTCATGCGGTATGCTTTTAACCAATGACATGCGGAAGCAGGGCAAATGATTAAAGTATATCTCCTTGAGCTCTGTCAAACAAAATACAATTTAGAAAATCTCAGCTGAACCTGGCTAAAAAGTAAAGTTATTTAGGAAAATTCTATTATATACTACTCAAAGTTTGCTAAGCACCAAGTATATCCAACTACCTCTTTTACGTTTCACTTGAAATATTGTGATGAAAAGTGTATATATTTTTTATTTAATTATATCTTTAATGCTTTAAGTACAGAAATTAAGATTTTATTTGTGTTTGACATTATTTTTTAGCTTTTGAATACGATAACCATGGAAAATGGATATTATTGGTAAAAGAGGAAATTTCTCAATTTGCCAAAAATTTATAGGTTCCGTATCAAGTTTGAGACACATTATTGTTAATTACAGCTTGACAATGCCTTCTCATGCTCCCAATCAGGTTCCTGGTGGTCCTTTGTGGGATGCTGTTCCATTCTTGGACCAGCATGGCACCAAGCTCCTGGACACTTCTTGGCTGGACTGGACGGGCTGAAATTGCAAGCTGCAACTCATTCCAGACATTTTGATTGGATTGAGGTCAGCGGATCTTGCTGGCCAGTCCATACGCTCAATCCCCTCCCTCTGTTGGTACTCTCCGACAGCATAGGCAACATGAAGACGGGCATTATCGTCCATCAGAATGAATCTATCACCCATTGCACCCGCATACAATCTGACATGAACATCCAGGATCTCATCAATATACTACTGTGCAGTCAATGTACCACGTTCAAGGACACAGAGCTCTGTATGTCCATCCCTGCTGATGCCGCCCCAGACCATGATTGACCCTTCACCATAGCGGTCATGCTTAGCAATGTTGGCTGCGTGGAATCACTCTCCTGGTCTTCTCCATACCTTAGAACACCTATCTGTGTGGCCTAGGCAGTACCTTGACTCATCTGTAAAAAGGACAGGTCGCCAATCTTCTCTGGTCCATCCAACATGGTCCATGGCCCATTCATATAGTGCATGGAAATGGTTCTGGGACACCAGAATGCGAATACATGGTCTTCTCGATCGGAGACCACCTTCATGCAACCTTGCCCGGACAGTTTGCGTCGAAACATTTACCCTGGATGCATTCTGAAGGTCACTGCAAAACTGGGTTGCTGTGGCAAAACGGTTCCAACGGGCCTGAATGATCAAAAACCAGTCTTCAGCTGCAGATGTTGCTCTGTCTCTGCCACCAACATGACGTCTTACTGGTGTGCCGTACTGCTGAAATCTTGCCCAGGCTCTGGTGATCAACATATGGTGCATACCAAGGGCTTCACCAACCTGACGATGGGTAGCCCCTTGCTCCACCATCCCTATAGCCCGCCACATTTTTGCTTCAGACAAATGTTTTCTTACATTTGCATTTGCCACATTCAATCATTAAATCACAAGGGTTTGTGTTGAAATGAAGATTGAATACCCTACACATGTCATGTACATGTAGACAGTACACGAGAACATCATGAAAATCATGAAAATCATGGGGTACATGCTTTCCATGACTGTCACGAAAAGTCTGCCTGTCAAGGGGACCATCTCAATACATTCCTCAATCATATTCACCAAAAATATTCGCAAATATATCACAAGCAAATTTCACAAAGATGTGTCAAATATATGGTGCTTAGCAAACTTTGAGTAGTATACTATCAAGAGTGTGGGTGATTTCTGGGTGAAAAGCAGCCTGGGCTCAAGAAGAGATAAAATTTTCAACTTTATATATTTTTTTCATTTAGTACTCATCTGAATAACAAATAAAGAATTTTAAAATTTATGTGAAAACAAAAGAGTAAAATGTAAAAGTAAACGTGAAATAATAGAAGAAAATAAAACAGCACCCTGTTTTAGTTACCTTACAAATAAATATAAAGCTCCAGTTACCCAAAATGAGAAAAGAAATCATATTTAAACCAGACAACAAAATCTGTGCTGTTATACCCCTACCCAGTATACAAAAATTAAGTACAGCATGTACATTTTTTCAACAAAGGGGTATAATTCTTGGATGAAATCTTCCCACATCATAGTTTGGCATTGTGAGTATTTGGCATGTAATGGAGAAGATGCATCCTAAATTTCATGGCATTATGTGCTCCACTGAAGTTATTGTAAGTATATAATCTGGGTTTGATGGTTATTTAAGAAATAACTTGATTTCTTTCGGTTTATGTGATAAAAGACAAACATTTTCAGCACATGCTTAATCATAACTTGCTACCACATAAACTGAAAATTTTTAGAACACGCTTCATAACTCGCAGAGCGAGTTATGATTAAGCATGTGCTGAAAATTTTCAGTTTATATCGCATAAACTGATAGAAAACAACAATTATTTCTTACAATTTAATCCGATGTTAACAGAAAAACATAATAACTATGTGTATTTGAACAAAAAACATGTAATTTCTGCAAAAATACAATTGATAAACACAGGAAAGTGTGTCACAAAAGGTCACATCAATTATTTTTCAATTTGACGTTTCATTGGCCCATCTCAATCAATGCTTTGCACATTCTCATCAAGTTATTTTTGTTGATTTGGATTGTCGGCATTCATCATAGGCATTCAACGGTTCATCAGAAATATGCACTAATCTTGGGTTTTGCTTGTTAAACTAAGATTGAAAGTCATGATTTGTCACCCCTCTTAAACTGATAAATTCTGCAGGATCGCTGATATTGAAATTCCCATAACATTCCTCAGCTTTGATGAATGTAGATACTGAATTAGTGAAATTAATAGTATGAAGTCTCGTTTACGTTTTGAATTTCGATCACAGACGATGGTTATTTAACAAGTCACGTAACAATATCATTATAAACACTTTTTCTAGCTTCCTTCAAACTTATGTTCGAATATAAGATCATGTATTTATCTCCCTCTTTGGTGTTTCTATTAAATTATTTGTTCCCAAGAAACTGTCATTATTTTCTTGCTTACTGGAGGCGATATCACGGTGACAAACAGGTTGAGTGGGCGGGGCTTACCAAGTCTTCAAAATTTGATCAGGCATGCAAACATGTAGACATTTTAAATCGTTACGTGATTTGGTTTATACGATTTTGATGAATGTCACATGGTATGCTTTTAACCAATGACATGCGGAAGCAGGGCAAATGATTAAATTATATGGGATTACATGTATTCTATTCAGCTGTCTGTCCAACATCCTTTATCAACCATAACCCAACGCACATGATATCAAAATTCATTATTTCCAATTTTTTTTCTTCAAATGTTTTTTAAAAAGTTCAACAAAGCCATATCATGTGACACCTCACTGGAATAAGCTTCATGGGCTCTTCTAATGAGGGGGTCACATATGGTTTTGATGAAATTTTTTTTTTTCAACTGCTCATTTCATATACTACATGGGCAAGATGTGGCTGATTTGTTAGGTAATGGGTTGAAACCAATAAATAAATGATTTTGGACAGCTTGATGGCAACATTTGTGACAAAATTTCTCAAGTACTTAAAAATATTTATTTTTGCCTCAAAAACACACCTTAGGACTGACTCTTTATATAAACATCCGTATCTGTATATTTCCAATGCATGAGATAAAAGGCGAAAACATTGCTGGCGTTCACCAATTTGAAAGAATTTGATAAGCCCATTACAATGAGGTGTCAAAAGCTAATTTGAAGAAAGTAAGTTGGACAGGTTTTGTGAAAATAATTTTCCCAAGAGCTGGAAGGTACCACCCAGGCTCAATTAAAAAGTGCCAGTAACATGGCAAAGGCTCAATATTTTCTAAATTAGTTCAATTAAAAACAGTTAAAATGCTGCTCATATGGAAAGTAAACTACTGGGGTTAACTGATGTTAAAGCACTCAATGTAGTTTGGCAGTGGAGCGGCCAAACAATTTTTACTTTGTTCATCACAGTAATCGAAAAGTTACAGAGGTACCCTACAGTTTCCAAAGTTTAAATATATCATGGAAATTGTTATTGTGAACTGAAGGTAGTGTTACCTGAGGAATTAAGTCTCTCTGCTAAAACCTATACAAGGCTGTCATTGATATCAACTTGGAATTGAAAATTAATAATTTCGTAACACTTGATCTTTCATTCAAAGTAAAGGTTACAGCTCATGGAATGCTTTCAGGACATGAAGAAATATTGTTAACCCTTAAAGAGTTGGAAATATTTACATATTTTTGCTACACTTCTACAGTCTGCCAAATGTGTCTCTGCAGTTGTTCTAGGTATGTCTTGGCTACCTATACAGGCAGCCAATGCTTGCCAAGAAACAACTACCAGGGTACTTGGAATGAAACCTGTGAGTTTACCCAGATACTGCATGTTGGGGAAAAAGTGATCAATGGGTTAAAACATCGCACGATATTGATTAAACATTGAAGGCTTTGATGGGCAAGAAACAAGAGGCCCCAGGGGGCCTGAGGGCACTCACCTGACATGGTAGCCTAAATATCAAACCAGGGAATTGATTTCAACAAGTTGCATCTGCCCACTCCTAAGAAAAGCTTATACCAAATATCCAAAGATTCTGAACAGTGGATCTAAAAAAAAATATTTTTAAAGAATATCCCTCATATTGAACTAAGTAATAATTCAGGCTCCCACAGGGAGCCCAAATAAAACCCAGAGACTTGGCTTGAACAAACTTGAATCTCACCTCCAGTGGGATGCTGTATACCAAATATCAAAAGATTCTGACTGGTGGATGTGAAGAAGATTTTTTAAGAATATTCCTCATATTGAACTAAGTTATAAGTTGGGCTCCCACAAGAAGCCCAAATATGAACCCAGGGACTTGGCTTGAACAAACTTGAATCTCACCTCTCTAAGGATGCTGCACACCAAATATCAAAACATTCTGACTGCTGGATCTGAAGAAGATTTTTTAAGAAAATTCCTCATTTTGAACTAAGTTACAATTCAAGCTCCCACAGTGAGCCCAAATATGAACCTAGGGACATGGCTTGAATAAACTTGAATCTCCCCCCAAGGATACTGCATACCAAAAACCAAACGTTTCGACTGCTGGACCTGAAGTACAAGATTTTTCAAGAAAATTCCTCATTTTGAACTAAGTTATAATTCAGGCTCCCACAGTGAGCCCAAATATGAACCCAGGGACTTGGCTTGAACAAACTTGAATCTCACCCCCCTAAGCATGCTACATACCAAATGTCAAAAGATTCTGATTGGTAGATCTGAAGAAGAAGAGTTTAAAAAAATATTCCTCATACTGCACTAATTTAAACATTTGCACTCCTGTAGAGAGCCCAAATATGGACCCAGGGATTTGATTTAAATAAACTTGTGAAACAATCTTCCAAAGATGTTATATGTGAAATTTGAAAGCTTTTGGAACAGTGGTTTGGGAGAAAAGTAGTCTTAAATGTTTTTCCCATTACCCACAGTGTTAAAAAATGCTGACTCAGCACTTTTTCAAAGTCCCGAAAAAGTACCCCATGATAAAACCGTTAGCAATTTTTTTTACCATTCCATTCTGTTGGTCCTAAGGAAGCTTCACACCAAATAAGAATTCTCAGTGCGTTTTAGTTTTGGAGATATGGGCATTTTAATTTTTTTCTATTATTAGCTCCTGCAGTTCCCATGGGGCGACGGGAAAAAATATTTGGGCATAAATTAAGTACTTATGACCCAATAAGCCCGCATATCAAATTTGGTTCAAATCTGCCTCTCGGTTTGGAAAATAGAAATTTTGGGTGGGGCGGAAATTCTTGCCCCTCCCAAAACGAAGGAAAATATAGCTCCTCGAATTTCTCTTGAACAAATCTGAGTCTACACCTCAAAAGGAAGCTGCACACCAAATATCAAGTCTCTGCTACTGCTGGTTCATGAGAAGAAGATTTTTTTAAGATTTAAGCACACTTTTTGGGTGTGGCCCTACCGAAGTCGAGGCAACTTGTTTTGAACAAAATCAAATTGCGATGTCATAACAAACTATTATCTGAAATATCAATTAAATTGGTTCAGGGGTTTGGGAGGAGAAGACGCAAACACAATGTTCACGGACGACAGACGATGGACGGTGAGTGATCACTATAGCTCTCCTGACTGAAAGTCAGGTGAGCTAAAAATACCACACTGCATAAATCTAGTGGTTTGCCATAGATTTTGAATCAAGCCTAATGATCATAAATCATTAGAAATCACAGACACTGTAATCTGGCTATTGTTTGGAAGACTTCCTTTAATGACTGTCTGTTGAGGCCCCTCAGAACTAAATTATGTCAAAATCAAAAACCGGCCACAACAGAGTAACCTAACTCCTTGCATGCAGCTTGAGGATATTTCTGCCAAGACAGTAAACCTTGTCCGTATAACAGGTATAATTTAGGCACTTTTAACAATTTCATTTTCATTAAATTTAACTTTATGCCCAATAATTTCTCAAGTTGAATTGTGATTTTTTTACATCAAACCTGCACATTAGGGGTGCCACAAATAATTGACTAATCGGTTTTCATCATGTTCAACCCATAGGCCAAGTTTAGTATTGATCGGGCAAGCAAAATTGCAATTAGAGAAGCAAACGCTGGTAAATGTTCAAGTTCAAGGTCACTGTGACTTTGACCTTTCACGTTCTTCCTCTCATCATGCCTAACCCACATGCCTGGTTTGGTTTCAGTTGGCCAAATGGAATTTTAGTTAGCGGAAACCAACTCCATTGACAGACAGACAGACAGACAGACAGACAGACAGACAGACAGACATATCCCCTTGAAATTGAAATTTTTGGGGGGGAGGGGATAAAAAGGATAAGGGTCAACTGATCGTGCTGTTCTTTCACTTCCTTGTTTATTTTGGATGTTAACAAAGAATAAAACTCAATTAATTTCGCAAATGTTATTTTCATGATTTATTGATTCTAAATATGCAAGTCTCAACTGTTCAACCCTCATTTCCGCTGCAACTTTGTTCTCCAGTTTTTCCTGGTAAAAACTACAATGTTGTAAACTCTTACTCTTCTTACTGATAAGTGGCACCAGCATTTTGAACTTCATGTCAGGGGCACAATGACGCCTCTTTTCCACAGCCCAGTAGAAATAATGAAAGATTCTGGTCAGTACCACTGTACCAAACTAGGGGACTATACTGAAATATACTAAAGAAATGCTTAGACTAACAAGAAAAAGTATGATTAATCGATAATCATTACTACCAAATGATTATCGATTATTGAAATCAACACATGGGTCTTTCTACAGCAGCCATGACTAGATTCTATGAAAAATATTTTTAAAAATACCCAGTTATTTATTATTTATTGATGTTTAAGGTCACTTACTTCTGCACAATGGCTAATCATGATCACAACATGGAGATAAAGTCAAGGTCAGTCAATCGTTTATACCCCATGTTGCCTATTTTAGAGGACTTGCACCCCACGCATTAGTGACTGGGTCCTATTTTACCAGTGAAACAGAGCTTGTTTACCACAATAAACAAGCACTGCTTCACTTCCCGAGGTTCCCATGGGGATACACACCTGGGAATACAGCGAGCTGATGGTTAAACAAGCCAAGACCAATACCGGGTCTGGACCTGCGTCGCTGCATGCAACTGAATCGGCAAACAGGAAGTGGCTGCACGGCAGATCTGAAAATTGCATACACGATACAACTGATCATTATCAGGCTCCAGATGAAATATAAAATCAATCCCCTGCATAGAAGCCGAGAAAAGTTTGACAAAAAAAAATTTCAATGTTCAGTGGGTACAGTAAAATTTCAAAGTATCGGCAAACAGGAAGTGGCTGTACGGCAGATCTGAAAATTGTTTACACGATACAACTCATCATTATGAAGCAGCAGACCAAATATATAATCATTCCCTTTCATAGCAGCCAAGAAAACCTTGACGGAAAAAGTGTTTCGGACGGATGAACTGATGGACGGACTGATGGACGGACTGATGGATGGAGTCAAGCAGTTACTAGACCTGCTCTGCAGCTGGAGACGCAGGTAATAATAAAAATATAAGGAACTCATTGACTAGATACACACATTCTTGGTTGTACTGGCTCACTCATTATTGAAAATATCACCCAGTGATATTAACTATTGGCAAATATGTTTTAATATATAAATTATTTCTCTTTACATGACAAGAGTATGAAAAGTTAAAACATTTTGACTATTTGTATGACATCTGATAATACATGGGAAGCATGATTTCAAGACTTGCCATATTTATTTATTTATTTGTAGTTGTGTTTAGGCCCCACAAAGTAGATCTTCTGTTTCTTATGCCATTTTTTGTAAAATTGCATTTGCCCGCGTGGTTTTTTATTTTATTTTATATTTTTGTTAATATTTCTTTGCCATGAAAAGTTCATGTTCTTGGTTTGTTTTATGTTTTAGGCCTCATAATCCACAGAATAGAATGGGTGGTGGTGTATTTCGACCCTTGAATGCAAGAAGGCCTTGCAATCCTAAAGCATTGCAAAGCCTTGTTGTACCCAAGGGACAAATTTATCAATTTTATTAACTTGGGTAAAATAGACATAAACCATTTGACTTGGATTTTTTTAAGTTGCATTGGTTATAAAAAGAGAGCATCCAGCAGCCAAAAGGACCATGTGGGATGGCTTGAGAAACAGATTTTTAACTTTTTTAGGCCTTAAGGGGACATATTTCTGCACAATGGCTATATAGAGATGAGTCAAGTTTAATGAATCATTTATACCTGTGTTGCCCATTTTAGAGGACTTCCACCCCAGGCATTGGTGACTTTGTTCTATTTTACCAGTAAAACAGAGTTTGTTTACCACAGTAAACAGGCACTAAAACTTACCATAAGTTAAGGCTTACCATTAGGTATTCCATAACTCATTCTAATTGACCACCATTCCACACTTCCCAAAAATAGTACAGTCAAAACCTTTTAACTGAACAGCTACTTCGTCAATAAAAAATATTCAATTAATTGGAATATTCAATTAACAGGAACTGGAGAATTTTCAAGTATTCTTTTGTTTATTTATTTATTTATTGGTGTTTAAGGTCATTTTCAGCATCTGTGGCTATATCATGACCAAAACATAGGTATTATTAAGTCAAGTGTAGCCAAATGTTTATGCCAATGTTGCCCACTTTAGAGGACTTCCACCCCACATATTGTTTGCTGGTTCTATTTTACCAGTATAGCAGAACTTCTTTACCACAGCAAACAAACACTGCTTCACTTCCTGGGGTTCTTACAGGAGATCCTGTTGATAAACTTGGCATTTATTCTATTATATCTTGTATGATATAATTGAAGAAATGCCCAAATTGGATGAACTGAGGCCAAAGAAGTCTGTGAACACTGAGAATTCAATAGTCATCAGAGTAATTCTTTGATAGATCACAAGAGTTTTTATTCAATTAACAGGAATTTACTCTACAACCTATATGCTATTAAGAGGTAAATTTCTACTGAAGGCACGATAAATGGTTTGGTGTTTGGATGTTATGAGCAATTAACATGGTTATTCAGTTAACCCCTCTGCACCCCGATGTTGAAATATCAAAATTTCAAGCTGCAAATTTTTCCCACAATGCAGCAAGGATTGTAACCAAGTCAGTCATGTTTGATAGATCTCTGTGAGCTCTTGTTAAACAAGACTGAATGGGTTAAATTCTGAATTTTATTATGGGAAGAAATTGCAGCTCGAAATTTTGGTATTAGTGTGCAGAGAGTTAAGATATCTAAATTTTATAGTAAATTTCCTTTCTTATTATACCTACCACAATTGTTTACTACAGGCTTGCACTACAGTGGAAGTCCCTAACTCGGATAAAATACTCTCTATTTTTGTCTTTCCCAAGCAAGATGGGAAAGAAAAGTGGTGCAAAAGCACCAATAAAAATAAGCCAAAACTGGGTCGAGTGCAACCGGCGCAGACCCAGTACGGGACGCTCTCTCCCAAGTACAACTCCACGACATCCGTTGCCAGTGCGCATATACCGTCTCTAAAGACTCATTCTTTTTGAATCCGTAAACGTTAGAGTTATGTGATCAGCGGGGAGGAAAGATTCTTTACCCGTAAAGAAGACGGGAGGGCCTCCATGTAAACAATTGTGGTAGGTATAATAAGAAAGGAAATTTACTATAAAATTTAGATTTCCTATCAACCTACTCACAATTGTTTACTACAGGCTGAATAGACAAAAGGCTGGAGGGAATCGCATAACCAACCCCCACATAACCCTAGTGCACTGGAACCGTGAAGTAGATGGAAGAGGTCCCGAGGCTTATCAACCATAATGTCGCAATCATTGGTAAAGGACAATGAAAAGAGACATATGAGCCTGTGTGACACACAGACAGAAAAAGGGCAGTAACAGCACAAGGCTGAAACTGACCTTCAAGAAGCCTAATGGCTATGGCAGACAGCAGCCTGAGCAGAAGAAAGAGGACCCAGGGCAAAAAGGTCCTCCGACTGCTCCAGCAACTGGCGTAAATAAAAGGTGGAGAAAGTAGAAGCATTTCTCCAGTAGGCTGCCTGCATAACATCCGACAACTTGACGGAGTTAGAATAAGCCCAAGAGGTAGACAGTGCCCGCACCTCGTGGGCAGAAATACGATTGGTAATACAATCGCCAGCTGCTAAACGACTATAAGCCGTACTAATAGCAAGACAAATCCATCGAGAAATGGATTGAGGAGAGATCTTCTGTCGACCCGGAATGAGAGACAGAAAAAAACGTTTTCTGCCTTTCCGTATGAAGCGTGTCCGATCAAGATAAATGCGAATAGCACGGACCGGACAGAGCAAAGGGCGAGTACCCTCAACAGAGGGAAGAGCCCTGATACAGATAGGAGGAGGAGTAGTATCTGGTAACTGATTCTTAGCCAAAAAGGAGCAATCAGTGGTAAAAGTAACACTGTTGGGAGAGCTCCTAAAAAAGGCCGGGTCAACCGAGAGGGCGTGAAGCTCACTAACCGGTCTGGCCGAAGCAAATGCCATCAGAAAAGCCGTCTTATATGTGAGAAATTGCATATCCACCTGGGATAAAGGTTCGAACGCCCCCCCCCCCCCCCCCCCCCAAGCAAAGCAGCACCCACGGAAGATTCCATCGTGGAGTAAGCTGCAAAGTCCGAGGCCTTTTCAAAGAAAAGTGCCGAACAAGCTTGGAGAGGTAAGGATTAGTGCCGATACAACGCTTCCCCACATAAGAAAAAGTCTCTGAAAGCATAGACCTGTAACCCTTGATGGTAACAGGCTGGAGACCCCGAGAATCAAACAGATATACCAGAAACTCCGCAATCTGTGAAATCGAAGGATTGGCATAATCAACAGAGTGATCAGCACACCATCGACAGAAGACCTTCCATTTAGCTGCATAAGCTAAACCAGTGGAGTGCCTCCTTAAAGAAGAAATGCACTCCACTGCTCATCTCGAAAAACCTCTACGGAGGAGACAGGACCTGACAAAAGATATGCGTGAAGGCACAATGAAGTCGGGTCGACGTGAAACCTCCTCGGGCGACCTTGACAAAGAAGGTCGCAACGTAGCGGGAGACCTGCTGGAACCGCCGCCATCAGCGAGCAGAGCTGATTGATCCACACCCGCTGAGGCGACAGGGGAGCGATCAGAATGATTCGACAACTGCAGGTTCGAATTTTGGCGAGAACCTGAGGAAGAATCGGAACCGGCGGGAAGGCGTAGCCGACTAGACCGTTCCAATCGAGTGACAGAGCGTCCACGGCAAAAGCCAGAGGATCTGGACACGGGGACACGAAAGTGTCCACCTGATGGTTCCAACGAGTCGCAAAGAGGTCGATGTGGGGACGTCCCCAGAGATCGCAAAGCGACTGGAACACTGCCCTGTGAAGCATCCACTCGGTGGAAATAACCCTGCCCTGTCGGGACAGGGAGTCGGCTAGGACGTTCAGACGACCGGGAATGTGACGAACAACCACTCCGGCTTGAACATCCTGAGCGAGCAGTAAAAGATCCCGAGCTAACTCGTACATCGGAAGCGAGTGCGTGCCGCCCTGGTTCCGAATGTAAGCAACCACTGTCGAATTGTCGGATAGTAGAAGGACCTGGCGATTCGACAGGTGAGGGATCCACTGCCTGAAACTCAGAAGAAGAGCAAGAAGCTCCTTCTGGTTGATGTGTAGAGCTGCTTGATCCTGGTCCCACATCCCGTGTAGGGAAAGACCGAAAGGATCCAACGTCGCACCCCATCCGAGATCGCTGGCATCTGCCATCAGAATGCGATCGGACGTGGGTAAGTCCAGCGGAACACCCTGCGTAATCCACTGAACATCTGTCCAGGGAAGAAGGTGAGGATACAGAGAGTCCGGAAACGGAAGCACCTGATCCAGAGAATCTACATTCGGTCTCCAACGACTGAGCAGAAAGTGTTGGAGAGGTCTGACACGCAGCCGACCTAGAGGAATGAGATCCGTCACCGAACCGCAGAGACCGATCAGCCGGAGAAAACTCCGAGCGGTCGCGGACCTGGACTGGGACAGAGTCAGAGCAAAAGCTGAGAGAATCACAGCCTTGGCCTGGGGAACAGCCACCAAATTGAATTTGGTTTGGAAAGACATCCCCAGATGACAAAACGACTGAGAAGGGACCAGGTCCGACTTCTCCTCGTTGACTCTGAATCCTAGTGACGTGAGCAAGCTCAACAGAGTGGCGACATCCGATTCCAGTAAGGCAGCATTGGAATGCCTCTGGAGGATATCGTCCAGATATGCCGAAGTAGTCACCCTGGACTGTGTGCGATGGAACGCTATCACATGCGACATCAGTCTGGTGAACGCCCAAGGAGCCAGGTTGAAGCCGAAAGGCATGGCCTTGAACTGGTAAACTCGCCCCAGAAAAGCGAACCTGAGATACTTCCGTGACGCCCGATGCATCGGAACGTGGAAGTAAGCGTCTCGCAGGTCGATGCTGGCTGCGAAATCTCCCTGGTGAATGGATTGGCGGACCGACCTGAAAGTCTCCATGCTGAACTTGGGAGCAATGATAGACTGGTTCAGGATACTCAGATCGATAACCGGTCGGAGTCGGCCGTCCTTCTTCGGCACCAAGAACAGGCGGGAATAGAAACCCACTGACTGAACGTTCTTGACGACCTCGATCGCCCCCTTTGCCAGGAGATTGGCAATCTCCGTGGACAAAAGTTCCCGACGTAAAACGTCTGAAGGAACTGTGGTTGGAAGAGGCACCCTTGACAGAGTGGGGTGCCGTCGGAAGGATATGCGCAGCCTGGACCGAACAACATCTAACACCCATGGATCGGATGTGATGGTGGTCCAATGGTCTGCGAACTCTGCTATCCTTCCTCCAACCTGGGACGAGTCGAGGTGAGGACCTTCATTTGAGCCCCGACGAGGCCCGCGAGAGGAGAAACCACCTCCTCTGCTAAATGAAGAATCCTGAGACTTCCCTCGATTCTGCCGACCCCTACCTTTACCCCGTGAGTAAGAAGTAGAGGTGGCGGCAGAAGGACCAGCCTTTTGCTTCACAGAGGAAGCAGAAGGGTACTTGTTAGGCTTGGAACGGCCCTTGCCTCCCCGAGAAGGCTGATCAAGCTGACGAAACAGCAGCTGATCTTTGGAATGACGTAGGATGTCATCCCGGACCGTCGACACGGAACAATGGAAAAGTTGCGGACCTGCCAAAGAAGCAGGTCGAAGAGTAGCACGCTGCTCCTCGTGAAGGGATCGTCCTGTGTCCAGCACAGCGTCCCTTCGAACTAATTCCAAATTGGCCGTGTTACAGGCATGCGTGTGAGTAAGGTGCATAAGCGCCTTGGATAGCACACACAAAGGAGCCTGTACCTCGTCAAACTTATCTGGAGGCAGATAAGCAGCCAAAGCTGAGACGACGTGATCTGAGAGAGAAAGCATGCCAAGCATCTCTCTAGATAAGCCCAATGTGGACTCCAGAGTCGTCATTGGAATGACGGCAGACTTGGGCTTGGAAAGCCCAAGGGAAGAGGAGTCCTGATCCAGAACCGTCAAAGCCTGGCAGACTGACGGATTGGTGGAATCGTAGGAACGATAACGCACAGGAGGCAAAAAGGTGTCAACCCTGGTGAAGAACGAAGTCTTCAAAGCCTTGGAATTCAGCTTGGCATCCAATGCTGAAAAAGCCTCAACCACCTGTACCGACTGGCATGGTCGAAGGCGCCCAGAAGCAGGTTGCTCCATAGGCTGTTGGCGCGCGACCGATGATCGCGGCCAGGCTGACACTGTCGGCTGGTTAGCAGGTTTGAGCTCAGGCAGAAACCCAAACACAAAGTCAAGAGCCGCCCCCAAGTCCGAAGACTGCTGGCCCTCGACCTCAAGCATGTCGGACTCCTCCCCAGAGTCGGAAGACACATAGCCCATCGTGGGCAAACCAGCCGACGCCTCCCATGGTGTCAGGACACCAGAGGAATCGGAAACCGGCCTGTTTCCAATCCCGGGAGGCGGCGCCAAAGGAGGCGCCTGGAAACCACCCATAGCCTCGCTGGAAGCAACAGGAAGGCTCTTAAAAGAACCTGAGTGAGTAAGGAGAGGGCCTCCCTCAGCTCACTGCCTGTACCGACCGGTTCGACAGGGGAGCGAACCGGCAAAGTGGCTTCACCTCTGACCCTCTTAACCAGCGAAGGGTCACGATCCTCCAAAACACCCGACGCGGGACGACGGGCAGCAGCCGAAACATCTGAAGGCAGACGTGTATAGGGGTACGATGCACCCCGAGGATCAATATTGCGAGAACTCATGAGAGTCACCGCGGACCTCTGCGGGGCAGAAGGTCCAGGCTGCACAAAAGGCGTTGGTCCCCCAAAACTGGTCGTGTGACCAGAGTGAGTAGACGGAAACGCCACGGAGTTCATAGTGTTTCCACCACGAACATCTGAATCCAAAGACACAACTGTGGTGTTCGACGGCGAAGAGACCACAGCGATGGGCTCGGCCGGCAGCCCCTTCCGACTTCGCCGAGTTGAAGTCAGGGAAGGCTGAGGCCGATATCCCACGTCTACAGTATCGGACAGTCCTGCAGTCCCCTGCAGTGAAAAGCCGAGGCCGGCTGAAACAGATAACGAAGCAGACGGGCCAGCAGCAGTAGTAGATACGTCGAGAGTCGTTGAGGCTGGTGAAATAGTGGAGAGAGCACACCGGCTCGGCTCCGAAGGAGGAGTCACAACCCTAGTGACAGCCTCAGATGTCGACTGGAGGGGGACCGTAGTCCCGGAACCAGGCATCTCTACACCAGAACACTCAACGGCTCCCGCAGTATCCACCACAGAAAAAGACTGCACATCCCCCACGGAGGAGGAATAACTCTCACCAGACAAAGTCGACTCGGGAGGCCCCGAACGACCACGTTCTCCTTTCCCGCGGGAGCGGGAGGCACGGCCACGAGAACGAACGACACGGTTTACTGACGCCCAGAAGGTGGAAGACCATGTTCCACAGACACCACACGGCCGCTCGGCCGAACACCCATTACAGGAGGAACAAGACAAATGTACATCGTCCACATGCTTTGGCAGCAGACATTGCCCACAGGGAATTGTCCTGGGCATGATAGAGGTGAGAGGAGCAGAGAAGTGGAGATGAGAAAACAGAACACCCCCAAAGAAGAGAGAAAGGTGACAGAGACAAAGACCCCAGAAGGTCGACCGGGAACCACCCAACAGGAAGACTACTCTCAAAAGAAAGAAGAAACACTGCAGGAGTGGTACCCCGCTGACACCTAACTCTAACACAATTAGAAAATTTGCAAAAAAAAGCATTAACAATAATTGTGAAAAAATCTAAGTCCGAACCGCGTGGCACGCGAAATTCGCGAGCGACTCGAGAGAGAGCAAATAAAAATACATTATGGACATATAATAGAAAAGAGAATATATAAAACACTGTTCCTGAGAATACAAAGGATACACTGTGGTATAATGAATCAGGAATCATCAAACATCGAGCTGGTGGAACACTGATAAGCGTGCAAAAACATCTCGACACGAAGCGGATTTTAAAAAGAATGAGTCTTTAGAGACGGTATATGCGCACTGGCAATGGAAGTCGTGGAGTTGTACTTGGGAGAGAGCGTCCCATACTGGGTCTGCGCCGGTTGCACTCGACCCAGTTTTGGCTTATTTTTATTGGTGCTTTTGCACCACTTTTCTTTCCCAAGTTGCTTGGGAAAGACAAAAATAGAGAGTATTTTATCCGAGTTAGGGACTTCCACTGTAGTGCAAGCCTGTAGTAAACAATTGTGAGTAGGTTGATAAGAAATATTGAATTAAGTGGGAGTCGGTGTTATAATTTAAACTTTTAGAATAATTTAGAAATTTAATAATTTTTCTTTCCACCCTTTTCCTGATGATACAGTTCATTCAAACAAGTACTAAACACCTAAAATTCAAAGTAAAATTTTGTTGTTGACTTTTTTCTGTTCCAAACCAAAGCTCTTCACTCGACTTTGAGTGAGAACCATTTGTTGATACAGTTTGAAAGAAAAAATTCAAGCTATTTTAGAAATTGTGACATTCATCTTCGACTTGTGAGAGGACACAAACTAGAGGAGTGACTGTCCCAGATGGGCCTGTCCATACCCCCCACTGCCATGATTATTCTAAGATGAAAAGGGGCATAACTCTGATCGAAACTATAATCGCAAATGCACAGGTTCTCATGGTAGTGAACATCCATACCAAGTGTCAAAGAAATCGACCCATAAACATCTGAGAAAATCTAAAGACAAAATTGGGCCTATGCAGCTGCTATTTCAAGTTGAAAAGGGGCATAATTCTGGCAAAAATAATCTGACTGGAACTATAAGCACATGTGCACAGGTTCCCATGGTTGTGAACATTTATACGAAGTTTCGAGCAGATTGGTCCATAAACATCTGAGAGAATCTCCAGACAAAATGGCTGCACAGACAGAGGAATGGACAGATGGACAAATGGATGGACAAGATGATTTCAGTATACCCCCCTCACCCCCCCCCCCCCCCCCAACTCATTGCAGGGCATATAACAATGCAACATCATCCCCCCCCCCCCCCCCCCCCCCCAAAAAAAAAAAAAAAAAAAAAAAAAAAAATCTGTCTTACATTTACATGCCATGAACGAATATATGACTGTCTTGTGAAGTGTTACTAAGTTTCCAACTTACTTCTATAAAATAAAAATGTAGTGTAGTGAATATGAACCTTTATCATATGTTTCTGCTAAAAATATAAGGACTTAACAAAAACACAGACATTGTATTTTTCGTCTTGAAAAATAAGACATGATTATGTTGTTTAAAAATAATATTTTTCACTATAGGTAAAACTGGTGCATCACAGTGAAAATAGTATCAATGAACACAAAATATACTTGTGAGAGAGGTTTACTTCTTCATGGTGAAAAATTGTTGTTATTCTTATTTGTGATATTAACATTCATTTATGTTTCTCTAACTTTCAGTGAAAAGCTGAGGGAACAATTCTGTTTCGTTGCTGACAGTGGTTCAATGGATATCTGCTGATGGCTTTTAAACTGATCTGTTTGTCACTTTCTAAGCAAATACTTTGAAAAATATATGGAATTAAAAGATCCAGATTTTTTTTAGAACAGGCATTGCAGTTAATAAAAAGCAAACCTATGGGTCTTTTTTCATAAGAAATGTTTTATTTTACTTTAGTAGAGAGTGCTTGTTTGTGGTCTCCAATAAATTGTAATAAATGCATATGGACAAAACAAGTTTGAAACTGAGATATATTTTACTTTTGACAAGTCATTTAGTGATATTTTGTTTTTAGAAAACGCTTGGTAAAAATGGTCATCATTGAGGGTTCCTAGTCTCAAGTATGAGGTTAACCCACTAAGGAAAGCACATCTTCATAAATAAAGATTTCAGTTAAGAAAAAATTAATTCTTTCATTTAGGAATAAAAAATAAACATAGACATTTGTTACAAATAAGCTTCACCAAAAATATCTGAGAGAAAAAGTAGATTTAGTAGATCATTATTAGAAAATAAAACAACATGGCCAAAGAGCTTTTGGTCAACTTTTAGAATAGCTGAGCCCAACTTCAACAAGTCATAACAATTTTGGTTGGTCCTGTCACTGCTACTGAGATATCTAAATTTTATAGTAAATTTCCTTTCTTATTATACCTACCACAATTGTTTACTCTAGGCTTGCACTACAGTGGAAGTCCCTAACTCGGATAAAATATTCTCTATTTTTGTCTTTCCCAAGCAAGTTGGGAAAGAAAAGTGGTGCAAAAGCACCAATAAAAATAAGCCAAAACTGGGTCGAGTGCAACCGGCGCAGACCCAGTACGGGACGCTCTCTCCCAAGTACAACTCCACGACTTCCGTTGCCAGTGCGCATATACCGTCTCTAAAGACTCATTCTTTTTGAATCCGTAAACGTTAGAGTTATGTGATCAGCGGGGAGGAAAGATTCTTTACCCGTAAAGAAGACGGGAGGGCCTCCATGTAAACAATTGTGGTAGGTATAATAAGAAAGGAAATTTACTATAAAATTTAGATTTCTTATCAACCTACTCACAATTGTTTACTCTAGGCTGAATAGACAAAAGGCTGGAGGGAATCGCATAACCAACCCCCACATAACCCCAGTGCACTGGAACCGTGAAGTAGAAGGAAGAGGTCCCGAGGCTTATCAACCATAATGTCGCAATCATTGGTAAAGGACAATGAAAAGAGACATATGAGCCTGTGTGACACACAGACAGAAAAAGGGCAGTAACAGCACAAGGCTGAAACTGACCTTCAAGAAGCCTAATGGCTATGGCCGACAACAGCCTGAGTAGAAGAAAGAGGACCCAGGGCAAAAAGGTCCTCCGACTGCTCCTGCAACTGGCACAAATAAAAGGTGGAGAAAGTAGAAGCATTTCTCCAGTAGGCTGCCTGCATAACATCCGACAACTTGACGGAGTTAGAATAAGCCCAAGAGGTGGACAGTGCCCGCACCTCGTGGGCAGAAATACGATTGGTAATACAATCGCCAGCTGCAAAATATACATTATGGAAATATAATAGAAAAGAGAATATAAAACACTGTTCCTGAGAATACAAAGGATACACTGTGGTATAATGAATCAGGAATCATCAAACATCGAGCTGGTGGAACACTGATAAGCGTGCAAAAACATCTCGACACGAAGCGGATTATAAAAAGAATGAGTCTTTAGAGACGGTATATGCGCACTGGCAACGGAAGTCGTGGAGTTGTACTTGGGAGAGAGCATCCCGTACTGGGTCTGCGCCGGTTGCACTCGACCCAGTTTTGGCTTATTTTTATTGGTGCTTTTGCACCACTTTTCTTTCCCAACTTGCTTGGGAAAGACAAAAATAGAGAGTATTTTATCCGAGTTAGGGACTTCCACTGTAGTGCAAGCCTAGAGTAAACAATTGTGAGTAGGTTGATAAGAAAAGCCACATGTCATTATTGCAAATTTCATTGGGCAAAGTGTAGGGTAGATTAACCACCTGCATACTGATGTCAAAATATCAAATTTCAAGCAGCAATTTTTCTCATAATGCAATTCAGAATTTAACCCTTAAGGGGCAGAGATTTTTATACATATTTGCTATACTTTGAAAGTCTACCTCCAGTGACTTTGCAGTTGTGTCTAGTCAAGTCTTGGCTGCCTACAGAGGCAGCCAAGACTTGCCTAGAAATAACTGACAAGGTACTCAGAAAACAAGTTTTGAGTTTACCCAAACATTGCATGTTGGGGCACCTGTTCATTCGCATTAAAAAGTTATCAAAGTAGGGATTAGGCTCATAAAGGTTAACCAATTCAATTGAACTGAATTGGTAAAATTTCTTGTTACACTATGGAAAAAATTTGCAGGTTGAAATTTTGATATTTTGACCTCTGTCTGCAGAGGGTTAAGACTTCAGAGCATCATTAAATATAAAGTATCTTTCAAGGCCTGAAGTATTTTCCCGACATTGAAAATAAATTTCTTCAACTTCTACACCCTTCAAAGTTTTTAACACTTTACGTAATGTTTGGCCATATCTGGCGAACACTATTCACAACACCAGCATTGCAAAGTGTGGCATATACCCCAGAGTGTGTGTGTTGAGGAGCGAGTGTGAAGTTGAGATTTGACAATATGGGATCTGGACAATTATTGAAAGGAACCTTCCACTACCTATCCTGAATAAATGATGAAGAGAAGAGAATGATTGGTGTTTTAGAGTGAATTGATGGAAGCCCAGGCCTGATGATTTGTTTTGTTTTAGTGGAGTTCAACATTTTTGACACCCAGGGTCATCTCGTGTGGGACAGTTTTACGGGTGGAGGAAGACGGAATACTCAGATAGAACCACTAAGCAACGACGAGCAACTGTCAGACTCTCCAACATACTAACTATGCACAAGCAGAGTTAGCATCAGTTGAAGGCAAGTGCACCATCAATGTGCAGTAGGCTTTAGTATGCCAACGCCACCATAACCCCCACATCAGCGATTGGTATTAAGTGCCTTGCCTAAAGAGATCTATTGGAATCAACTTTTTGTTCTTTTTGGTCCAATGCCCTAACCACTGAGCCCCTACATTCCCGATCAGGCCTAGAATATAAACAATTTTCAACGTGAACCTTCCACTACCCATCCTCAATACATCACCAAGAGATGAAACTGACTGGTCAAGGCATTCTTGAGTTAACTGAGGGAAACCAAAATCAAGATGGTCACCATGGTGGCCATATTGGATAACAAATCCGGACAATTATCAAATACAACTCTCCATTACTCACTCAGAACCCAATTTCAACAGATGAGAATGAAGGAGTTTTTGTGTTAACTGATGGAAACAAAAGGTATATGGATGGATGGATGGACAGATGATCACTGAAAAGACGGTGAATGGACATGATGCTGACATAATGCTCCGTTTAATTAGAGATTTGAGGGGGAGGGGGGTGGGGGGTATAAAAATTAACATTCAAATTTTTGCTTAAAAAACATAGCTCCTATTGGCACAAACTTGTAGAGCTCATTTCAATTAGGGCCAACCAGTTATGTTTTTGAAATGCAAAAATGAAAAATATTGACCACAATGAACTATGATTCTTAATTTATTCAGCAGTGAACATACTAAATAGAATAAATGTCGTAAATTTGCATCTTTTCCCCATGATACTTCATTTAGATCTCATACACTGTACACCTCATTTGAATATAAATATGGTGATGTTGTTGGATATAGTAAAAATATCCAAAAGACAAGTCCAAACACAAAGCTTGCTATCAGTTTCCGCCGTGTTGACTTCTGATTGTAAGCAAGAACTTCATTGAAGGCTGGGAATCCCATATGATTGCAGAATGCATGTGCCATAACAGGTGCTATTAAATGACCTAAAAAAGATAGAAATAAAGCATTGACAAAAACATGACATACAATAAACAAGCTAACAATCAGTGGAGATTATGTGTGCATTCGAAACATCAACATAGTTGCAGTACAGCCGTGATGGACTGGTCAATTTGCACGAGTGGGAAATATTTCCATGGATGCAATATTAGATTCCAAACAATAATATGAATAATCATCAAACATTTAATTAATGATGCACCTCGTACAACCCAGTGCTTCATTAATTAAAATTTTGCTGCTGATTTTTCATTACCTAGTAAACACATGCATGGACATAACTGTCCACACGTGGATTACAACCACATCACGGTGACTGTACTCTAAGATGATATGAAAGTGAATCAAGGAAATAAGGATTAAACATTGACTACTCAGGGGAAAAAATTACTTTACAGATATACAAAGCCGTTCTTGTTATTTATTTACTTATTTATTCATGTTTAAGGTCACTTTCAACACCTATAGCTATACCAAGGCCAGACCACAAGTATTAAGTCAAGTTGGAACCAATTATTTATATCTACCTACAGTAGATGATTATCACCCCAGCCATTGGTGACCAGGCCTCATTTACCAATGAAACAGAACTTCTTCACCACAATAAACAAGCACTGCTCCCCCTTCTCATGGTTTCCCCCAAGGAAAAAAAAAGTGTGTCAGGGCTTAAAGTTCATGTACGATTCAGAACGAACACTGCCTATGATTCTTGCAAGGAAAAATGAGAATCAACTTTGATTCTCCAAAATATTCATTCAATTCTTATCACAGAATCTGATGGTGTCCTCAGAGGCCTCGCAAATTCTACTTACTTTTTTTATCCCTTATAACAGGGTTTCAGCTAGGGTAAATATGTTGGAGCTGGTAATTTGGGGAAAATGGGGCAGGCAAGAGTCGTCACTACCACCAGCCAACCATGGTTCGGGAAGAGGTAGGACAATTTTAAATTACAGGGTCCCAAAACCCCCATTTCGTTGCATCTGAGGGATATTTTGAGGTTTTTCTCAGCGATATTTATGGAGGTTTTCACATTCCTTGAGCCGGTATTTGCAGAAAATAAGGACCAATGAGAAATTCAGGTGAAAAATCATTCATATAGATTACTTACCAACAATACCGATCCATAGTGACAGATCCAGTTCAACAATGATTGCGTGTACCGGGGAGTCAACAACAGTATATGTCGCAACAGTTTACTCAGAAGTGATCACACGGAAATCAAAAAGCATGCAGTTGTGACATCAGTCAATGCCAACATTCTCATACACTGTCGCACAACCTGCACATGGTCTTTGCGAACTCGGAGGGTGTCATTGATTGATCTCTGACCGACATTCAAGTATAATTTTACAATGCATTTCCTGCTCCTGTTTGGTGTTAACCCGTGATTATAACTGTTGAATGTGTTGGTAGCATGAGAGATTTATTTCACGTTTTCCCCAATGTGAAACTTCTTGTAACAATTTATATCAGCTAAGGATTGCGCCTGGGCTTATATTTCGATGAGAATCCGAGAATCCATTCATGTAAAAGATTTGTGCAACAAAGCCATCGAGAATCCAGGTAGATTCTCGCTACACATCTGCTAGGATTCGCATGAAAAGAATTGAGTCATGTGTTGTCATTACCCGGAGGGCGATGCAAATGTCCTTTTTCATCTAACGTTCAAGAAATGGATTGTTACCTGTCTTGATATGTCAACAGGGGATAAGTGATTTTATTTTACTAAAATAAAATCCATTCCAAAGCAAAAACGGTGTTGTTTTTATTTTCACGAATACACTTTGCTGAAGATCAACAAAGTTGATATCATGCACTCTCACTTGTCAATTATTACCAAAAAACGCCCATAATATAAATCACTCATGAATAATTAACGCGTGAACCAGTATGTGTTCAGTGTATATTTTTCCAAATCAATTGTAATTGCTTTGTTTTGTAACGGGTTATTTTCGAAGACCGCTTGGAGGAAGGTATCCCCCCATTAGTCAGACACCCCAGTTGTCAGACAGTTTATAATCACAGATTATTGGGTTGTTTGAATAGCTAATTCCTTACTTATCACCTTCAGAATAAAGTGGTATATTCCAATAAGTCAGACAGAAAAGAAACAATTAATTAGCTTTTAATGATTTATTTCTTCACCAGTGTGTTTTAGAAATGAACAGAAAATAAATAGAATATAAATGACAATAAAATAAAAAAATATGAAGTACAATAAGAAGAGTTCTAGGCACAATAAATTAAAATTATGAAATAAATGACAATAACATGAATAATCGCACAAATAAATAATATCCTTTGTGATAAATAAAAAGAAAATCATATTTTATGAAACAAAGAAAATAAATAGGAAATAAATGACAATAAAACAAAAAATATGAAATACAACAAGAAAAGATTTCTTGACATGAAAAATCATACAAAATATTTTTTTGTGTTAAATATACAGAAAAAACAATAAAATGAAAAATATGAAGTGCAATAAAGAAAATATTTAGACTCATTTTATTGTAAATAAATAAAATCATATTTCATGATAACTCATTTTTAACGTAAATAAACAAAAAAACATGTTTTATAAAAAGAAATGTAACAAAATGAAAAATGTGAGGTACACATCATAAACAAAGGTACAATATTACAATGATAAAAAAAAATGTACCAAAGGAATATTAATTTACAAACAAATCATCCCATTCTTAACAGTGTTACAGCTGCATCAAGGAACTCCACTGGAGACTTTGTTCTCTGTCCTAGTTGTTCCTAAAGGTGGTCCAGGCTGTTGTCAATTTCCCTGTAAACCTGAGGTGAAGCAGCACCAAAGTCCATTTGAGCAATTTTGATTTTCTCTGCCTTTTCAATGTTCTTTATTATATTTATGAATCTGAAGAGGTTAGGATGTCGATGAAGTAGTGATGAATTTAGGCGATTGTCCAACTTCAGATTCTTCTCAGTATGGGTATGGTCGAGCATGACCTAAATCTTGAATTTTGCGCCATAAAGCCTGAAGTTATCAGTGTTATTACACAATATATGAGTGATTTTTATGTTTTGATTATTTTTCAGGAAATATTTAAAAGGTATTTTGATTATATGTCAACAAAAACAAAAAAAGTACCAAACAAAATGTTGAAACTAAATTTTATTCAAATTGTATATATCTGGGTTGTTCCGTTTATAACAATAGGTAATTATCTATTTTAACTTCAGCTAACCCGTAATTAACTGTCTGACAGCTGGGGTGTATGACAAATGGGTGTCTGACTAATGGGGGTAAAATGGAGGGAAGGGAGGAGGGAATCCAAATAAGATGCAGAAATTACATATTCTTGTCTAAACATTTCAGAATAAATGGTCAATCAGTTAGAGGTTATGTTTATTCTCTTTATTATAACAGATGCACGTGACTGTGGTGACAACACAATCATACACAAAATAATTTTTTTAAAGTCTGCCGATAATATTCGTATGGCCCACCATATGTATAAAACTTGTGCCAGGCTTGTGCCAGGCTATCAAACAGTAATCCCAATCGAATGTGGTAATAAATATGGCATTCAAAGTTGTTATACCATATAAAGTTTATAAAGTCAGTATTAACCCGTTTGTGCATTTATTTTCGCCATACTCACCCCCTCATATCTTCTAAGCTCATCTGTGATTGTCTTTTTGTACATCTCTGGCTGAAGTACACGAATAAACCCGGAATCGCATGATCGATTAGTCCCATTGCCATAAGTTATTTTGTTTTACGAAACTGCTCGTCGCTTGATTTTCTGAGACTGGGGAAAACAATAGATTGATGACAGAGGACTGATCGGTCTCATCAGATTATTTTTGCGGCAGATTACCAGGCCGGGGCTGATTGGTCTGGTCAAAATGCAAGCCCTGGTTCAGGGGATCCCAGGTCACCCTAGTGGAAACCCTGCTTATAAGGGATACTCAGAAGGGGTGTCTAGTGAAGTCTTGACTGCCTATACAGGCAGTCAATAGTTCCCTAGAGCCCACTACCAAGGTAGTGTAACTGTAACTTTGGTAAGACCCCACAAAGTAGATATTCTGTTTCTCAGGCCATTTTTGTAAAACTGCATGTGGGCAGGAGGTTTTTTATTTTATTTTTTATTTTTGTAATTATTTCTTTGCCATCAAAAGTTCATGTACTTGGTTTGTTTATGTTTTAGACCTCATAATCTACAGAATAGCATGGGTGGTGGTGTATTTTGTCCCTTGAGTGTAAGAAGGGTTTGCAATGCTTTAAAGCCTTGTTGCATTCAAAGGACAAATTTATCAATTTTATTAACTTGTATAAAATATCAGCCATAAACTATTTAATTTTTATTTTTTTAAGTTTGTATTGGTTATAAAAAGGGAACAAGCAGCAGCCAAAAGGACCATGTGGGAGAGCTTGAGAAACAGATTTAGGCCCAAGACCACCAAAAGCCTATATGTTGGAACAAGTGTTCAACATGTACATGTGAGACAAGAAACTCACCAACATTAGCACTAGGTCTGAAAAGGTTAAACTCTAGGAAATATATAAATATGAAGTTTGTTTTTTACTTTGCACTCACATAGGTAGAACAGTATTCTAAATTTCGAAATTACATGTATTTAAGAAGGGAAAATTAATTGTCGCAGGATCTTGCGAGAATCAGAACTGATTTTTGCGAACTGGGATAAATGCAAGACCTGTGTGTACATGTCTTAACTAGTAGAGTGCTGACAGCTGATATCTGGGCTTTACTCTAATGTGCAGGTACAACAGCTTAAAGGCTTGATATTCAGTGGAAGTGCTTCATATAATCTACTAGCGGGTGATACCTGGCATTGCACGGGAGAAGATGGTTATATCAGCTGTTTTCGAAATAAAAGGTCAAGGTCACCAATTTGAAGGTCAAGGTCACCCCGCACGGGCACCCCGATATTTATTTATTTATTTATTGGTGTTTAAGGTCACATATTTATGCACAATGGATAATCATGACCGTGACAGTTTTACGGGTGGAGGAAGCCGGAGTACCCGGAGAGAACCACCGAGCAACGACGAGCAGCTGCCAGCTCCCCAACATCGTAACTCCGCACTGCAGCACAGGCAGGGTTAGATTGGTTGAAAGGCACCCCGATAAAGTTCATATGATTGATGGGTCAACATACCCGCACATATGAAATTTTAGACCGATCGACCCAGCCGTTTTCGAAATAAAAGTTCAAGGTCACCTTACATGCACCCCGATAAAGTCAAAATGATCGATGGGTCAATATACCTGCACATATGAAATTTTAGACCAATCGACCCAGTCGTTTTTGAAATAAAAGGTCAAGGTCACCAATTTCAAGGTCAAGGTCACCCCGCACGGGCACCCCAATAAAGTCAAAGTGATCGATGGGACAATATACCCGCACATATGAAATTTTAGCCCGATCAGCATGGTCGTTTTCGAAATAAAAGGACAAGGTCATCAATTTCAAGGTCAAGGTCACCCAGCACGTGCATGGCACACATCTCATGTTACTCGCAGGGACGAATTACCCACGTGTAGAAAATTTGAGATCAATCGGTCAAGAAACGGAGGAGTTCACCTGGAACAAAGAGAGAGAGAGAGAGAGATAGAGATACAGACATTCACATTTATATATTAGATGAAGTGAAATTATTTAGTCTACTTGGATTTGCATTGTTGCAATTTATGGGAGAGTGCCTACAGGCACTCTCCCATAAATTGTAACAACGCAAGGATATGTGAAGAAATTTTGATCACCAACAATAATTCAGCACCCTGCCAGTTAACTAATGGTCAGGACAAATCCTAAAGGAATAACACTTTCATTAAGTTTGACCAAGATCCAATATCTAAATAACAATATCAAAGTCTTCCTGTCTCTAATCTTGAGCTTGATGATATGACTTTGGGTCAAAGTCATGACAAACTTTGGGTCATGGAAAACAATTGTGCAAAGTGTGAACTAGATCTGTCACAGGATCAGATTTTATGGCCCAGAAATTCACGGTCCAATACCAAAATCTTCCTGTCTGTGATCTTGTGCTTAAAGGAATGACCTTGTGTCAAGGTCATGACACAACTCTATGTCATGGTCAACAACTGCATAAAGAATGAACAAGATATGTCTGCTGAATGAGATTATGTGGCGTGGACAATGAAAATACAGCATTATCAAAGTCTTGTTTGCAACCTTGACCCTGAAATTTTGACCTTGGTTCAAGTGCATGACACAACACAGGATTAAACAGATGGATGGAAGGACATCTGAATGGAGTGGTTAAATGCTGTCCAAATTTTGGGGAAAATAAGAAGTAAAACATTTTATTCTTTTATGAAAAGATTTTTTTTAATATATGAATGAACAATTGTTTGACCACCGAGGTGGTATTAGTCCCCTATGGTGTTTTTGTGACATGAGGTGTTTTTGTCACATAAGACATGACCACAGTCAGCAGGAGTGTCAGACCTGGGGGGCAGTTTTGGTAAAATAATTGGGGACGGTTTGGCCTGGGGACAATTCAGGTTTCATGACAACAGTCAACAGGAGTGTCAGACCTGGGGGGGGGGGGGGGGGGGTGGTTTGGGTAAAATACAGGTTATCAGACAGGATTTCAAATGTGAATGGAATCTAAAAATTGAGAATTGAGAGAAGTGTAGCTTGAACCATGTTGGAGGGAGGGGTGGTAACATAAAAATAGAGAAAAAAAAGCTTAAAAAAAACATAGCAAAAATGGCCGCCATTCCACCATCTTGGATTTTGAAAAAAAAATATTGAGCGTGCATCATCCCCTCGGAACCATTTATCCATGTACCAAATATGAAAGGTGTAGCTTAAAGCATGTTGGAGGGAGAGGTGGTAACATAAAAACAGACAGACAGACAGACGGACAGACGGACGGACGTTCTTACAAATGGCTACTTATGTGGCTATTTTATGCACATGTTAGGTGGCTAACCTAAAACACAGGTCCAACATAATAAAACAAGTTTGGGGGGGGGGGGAATTGTTGGGGGGTCAGCTAACCCTAACCCTACCCTTTACTGACCCTACCCACCCCTAACCATACCCTAAGCTAACCCTAGCCACATAACACCCCTTCACTGACCCCCAGTCCTAAACCCCACCCCAGAATGCCCTAACCCTACTCTTCATTTATCCAAACACCCAGCAGCCCCCCCCCCCCCCCCCCCCCACCCCCACAATAAGAGATTCTGTTACATGGCTAGCCACGTAACAGACTTTAACCACATAAGTATCCTGTTTTACTAACTCGTAGCCACATAAGTAGTCATTTGTATGTGTGGACAGACAGACAGATCTTAGACTTTGAAAAAAAAATATTGAGCGAGCCTAATCCCCTCACAACCCTTTATCCATGTACCATATATGAAAGGTGTAGCTTGAACCATGTTGGAGGGAGGTGTGGTAACATAAAATAGAGAACAAAGCTTAAAATAAACACAACAAAAATGGCTGCCATGGCGCTATCTTGAATTTTGAAAAAAAAATATTGAACGTGCATCATCCCATCACAACCCTCTATCCATGTGCAAAATATGAAAAGTGTAGCTTGAACCATGTTGGGGTGAGGGGGTGGTAACATAAAATAGAGAAAAAAGCTTAAAAAAACACAACAAAAATGCCCACCATCTTGGATTTTGAAAAAAAAAGATATTGAACTTGCATCATCCTCTCCCAACCCTCTATCCATGTGCCAAATATGCAAAGTGTAGCTTGAACCATGTTGGAGGGAGGGATGGAAACATGAAAATAGAGAAAAAAGCTTAAAAAACCCAACAAAAATGGATGCCATTCTGCCATCTTGGATTTTGAAAAGAAAATTTTGAGCGTGCATCATCCCCTCAGAACCATTTATCCATGTACCAAATATAAAAGGTGTAGCTTAAAGCATGTTGGAGGGAGAGGTGGTAACACAAAAACGGAGAGATCTACGGACAGATGGGCGGAGTGCAATCCTAGAGTCCCCTTACGGTTCCCATAGGGGACTAATAAAATATGTGCAAATATATAAATTCAAATATTAGTATAGGTTGTCTGACAAAAAACAGGCAGGATAGTCTACTGACTTCCACATCTCCTGCTTACTCTTTTAACTCTTTTACTTCTTTCAGTATAATGAGCAGACTGACCAATGTGAAATTTTATAATACAGTTATTACTAACATCTGAACAGGGTATCAACCTTTCAAGCTGAATACAGAATAGGGACAATTGAAATTTATCATCTCCTTTTTCAAAAACATAGCTAAGCAATATCATTCAAATGAAATGTCTTAAGTAGAGATAGGCAATATAACAAAAAACCATACTGATACAGATATCAAGTGGATACCAAAACACGAAACTGAACCAATTACTGAATACCGAAACCATCTGTATTTTCAAATTTTCCTACAATAGCTATTTATAAGGCTTTGTTGAGGACTGATAGCAAGTGAAGTGTTCATTTTCATGAAAGAAGTGACTGATTTTCTTTTCAATTTTGTGAACCTTTAACTGGTAGAGTGCTGGAAGCCCTATTTTGGGCTTTACTAAAAGTGACAGGCAATAACTGTCTGTAGCTACATTCTGCCTGAGGAAGCCTTTATTGTCCCTGATATGAATCAGATTTTTTATACAATACCTTGCTCTCTGACATTTAATTGGATAGTGCCTATAAGGCACTGTTCAATTAAATGTAATAGAGCAGTATATGATGAGCTTTGATTTGTTGTCAGAAAAAAATCAGCACTTTACCAGTTAAGGGCCTGTATAATTATTCCCACTAGACTACATCTGCACAGGTCCAGTTGCTTATCAGTGATTTCTTATCAAGTCTTGGCAGTCTATTAAGATGTGTTTTGTCTAGTCAGCAAGATCTCCTAATGATGGTAACTGTCCAGAATTTCCACTAGACTACAACCTGTACGTGTTCAGATGCTTAGCAGTGATTTCTAGTCAAATCTTGGCTGCCTATTTAGGCAGCCAAGACTTTGACAAGAAGTCACTGCCAAGGTGTTTTGTCTGTTGTCAGCAGTACCTCCCAATGATGGCATGTAAAGGGCACATGCTCTGAGATTGCAATTGTGTAATTGCCTGATACTGGCCTGTAAAGGGTAAGGTTTGTTCAGAACAAGTCACAAAATTACTGTTGATATGATTTGAACTGGAAAAATATTTGTCAACATTCAGCTCATTGGCATTTGTGGCACTGTGGTAGAATGATACAATAACATCTTATTCTGTATTTTTCTGGTGTAAATTCCCCTTTGGCCGCAAATCTCAGTTACCGGGTAAGTTAGATACCAAATACTGAGCCGTTACCATCATGTAACACCCTAAAAGTTAAAAAATTTATAGTAATTTATATATTTTTTATACTTACCAATGACCCAGACATAGCTGGTGCTAACTCTTAAAATATAGGGCCAAACACAAATTTTGCCCCCCAATCCCCAAAATTTGCATCTAAAACCAAAGAAAACATGTCCTGAAAGGCCCTCCACACTTCGCCCCTACTGCGCATGCGCAGTGTCAAGGACGTTCCGAAATTGGCGCCATTAATCATTCTAATAACCAGTGCCTGGTAAGCGCTATGTACTCAGCGGGGAGGCAAGAGTTCCCAACTCCTGGGAGGGCCATCCCCGTCTGGGTCATTGGTAAGTATAAACAAGAGGCCCCACGTGGCCTTAATCGCTCACCTGACAAAGTGACTCTAAGAAGTATTTTAGGTCACCTTCACCATGTCATGCCTCATCAACATTAAGTGGTTGAGTGATAGATTTTGTTTGAAGTTCAACATTTGTTACCTAAAATTAGTTTTATTTAAAATCATTGGTGTGTGGCCAATCTCCAATGATTTTTAATAAAGCAAATTTATCTCTGCAGACAAACTGGTTTAGCATGAAGCACAAACAAGGAATGTGAAGAGATAGCCTTGGACATCTCTCCCCAACTGTGGATATCTTCCATGTGCTACATGTATATATTTGCATGCAAGAAAACAAAAATTTTCACAAATTTTATTTTTTTTTATCATCATTGGAACAAGCTCAAACAGCTTATTCCAATAGGGGTATGGGAAGATCAGGTATATTTTTGAGACAGAAATGTGAATATATAAATAATGGTGTTTTTTTGTGAATGATGCTGGAGAATTTTGCGTAAAGATATGGTAAATGGTTTGTTCTAGATACAGAATGATGCAAAAGTATTTAAATTTGATTAGGCAAGTTGTTCCTATAATGCATTTAAAAATTGAAGTAACTGTTTTTTTGCTGACGAACTTTTAGATGTGTGTGTCTGTGTTTGTGTGTGTGTGTGTGTGTTTGTGTGTGTGTGTTTGTGGGGGGGGGGGGGGAGGGGGGGGGTAAGAGTGTTCTTGCAAACAAAATTCCTGAATAAATGGAAAATTTTATTTTTTGTGTGAAAGACATAGTGCGTGAATGTTGATTGGAACAAGCTTAGAGAGCTCATTTTAATGTGAAGTCATAAAGCTGTGTTTTACGTACGAAATTCTGGAATAACTAAAAAAATTGCTTTTTTGACTCAAAAAGCATGGTGTGCGACCTCTCATTGAAATGAGCTCAAAAAGCTCATTCCAATGGGGTATTTACAAGCGATAAGTACATGTATGTTTAAGAGACAAAAATTAAAATTTGAATAGCGATTTTTGCGAAGAATGCTGACAAGTTTTGGCAGTTATGCTGGTAAAAAGGTAAGATATGCAAAGTGGTTGTTTTTTAGAGGCGACATTTAATTAAGGGGAATTAACCCTTGATTACTGAGGTAACTTCTAAAAGTACTGAAATTTCATGAAGCAATGTGAATAACAGACAACAGTTGCCTAAAAATTTCATGAATAACTAAAATTTTTATTCCTTTGTCTCGAAAACATGGCATATGACCTTTGTTGGAATGAGCTGAATGCGTGTGTTCCAATGAGGGGTCATAAAATTTGAACGAAGATTTGTGTGAATAATGCATTAGTACTGCTAGATTTGGGTAAACGGTTCACCCTGGATACCACCCCTTCTATAGTAGATCTTTTCTGCAAATTTTGTCTAAGATTCTATCAACTTTACAAATAAATACGTTCATGAATCACAATCAGATCCACCCTACAATGTTGCATACCAAATATCAAAAGATTCTGCCTGCTGGATCTGGAGAAGAAGATTTTTTAAGAAATATGCCTGAAACGCACTAAGTTAAAATTTGGGCTCCTATACGGAGCCCAAATATAAACCCAGGGGGCCGATTTGAACAAACTTGAATCAGATCCACCCCACAATGTTGCTTACCAAATATGAAAAGATTCTGAAGCTGGATCTGGAGAAGAAGATTTTTTAAGAAATTTGCCTGAAATGCACTAAGTTCGAATTCAAGATTCTATAGTGAGCCCAAATATGAAACTAGGAAGCCGATTTGAACAAACTTGAATCAGATCCACCCCACAATGTTGCATACCAAATATCAAAAGATTCTGCCTGCTGGATCTGGAGAAGAAGATTTTTGAAGAAATTTGCCTGAAATGCACTAAGTGCGAATTCGGGCTTCTATATTAAGCCCAAATATGAATCCAGGGGGCCGATTTGAACAAACTTGAATCAGATCCACCCCGCAATGTTGCATACCAAATATCAAAAGATTCTGCCTGCTGGATCTGGAGAAGAAGATTTTTGAAGAAATTTTCCTGAAATGCACTAAGTGCGAATTCGGGCTTCTATATTAAGCCCAAATATGAATCCAGGGGGCCGATTTGAACAAACTTGAATCAGATCCACCCCGCAATGTTGCATACCAAATATCAAAAGATTCTGCCTGCTGGATCTGGAGAAGAAGATTTTTGAAGAAATTTGCCCGAAATGCACTAAGTTTGAATTCGAGCTTCTATAGTGAGCCCAAATATGAATCCAGGTGGCTGATTTGAACAAACTTGAATCAGATCCACCCCGCAATGTTGCATACCAAATATCAAAAGATTCTGCCTGCTGGATCTGGAGAAGATGATTTTTTAAGAAATTTGCCTGAAATGCACTAAGTTCGAATTCGAGCTTCTATAGTGAGCCCAAATATGAATCCAGGAAGCCGATTTGAACAAACTTGAATCAGATCCACCCCACAATGTTGCATACCAAATATCAAAAGATTCTGCCTGCTGGATCTGGAGAAGAAGATTTTTTAATAAATTTGCTTGAAATGCACTAAGTTCAAATTTGGGCTCCTATACTGAGCCCAAATATAAACCCAGGGGGCCGATTTGAACAAACTTGAATCAGATCCACCCCACAATGTTGCTTACCAAATATGAAAAGATTCTGCCTGCTGGATCTGGAGAAGAAGATTTTTTAAGAAATTTGCATGAAATGCACTAAGTTCAAATTCGAGCTTCTATAGTGAGCCCAAATATGAATCTAGGAAGCCGATTTGAACAAACTTGAATCAGATCCACCCCACAATGTTGCATACCAAATATCAAAAGATTCTGCCTTCTGGATCTGGAGAAGAAGATTTTTTAAGAAATTTGCCTAAATGCACTAAGTTCGAAATCGGGCTCCTATACTGAGCCCAAATATGAACCCAGGGGGCCGATTTGAACAAACTTGAATCAGATCCACCCTACAATGTTGCATACCAAATATCAAAAGATTCTGCCTGCTGGATCTGGAGAAGAAGATTTTTTAAGAAATTTGCCTGAAATGCACTAAGTTCGAAATCGGGCTCCTATACTGAGCCCAAATATTAACCCAGGGGGCCGATTTGAACAATCTTGAATCAGATCCACCCCACAATGTTGCTTACCAAATATGAAAAGATTCTGCCTGCTGGATCTGGAGAAGAAGATTTTTTAAGAAATTTGCCTGAAATGCACTAAGTTCGAATTCGGGCTTCTATAGTAAGCCCAAATATGTATCCAGGGGGCCGATTTGAACAAACTTGAATCAGATCTACCCCGCAACATTGCATACCAAATATCAAAAGATTCTGCCTGCTGGATCTGGAGAAGAAGATTTTTGAAGAAATTTGCCTGAAATGCACTAAATTCGAATTCGAGCTCCTATAGTGAGCCCAAATATGAATCTACGGAGCCGATTTGAACAAACTTGAATCAGATCCACCCTACAATGTTGCATACCAAATATCAAAAGATTCTGCCTGCTGGATCTGGAGAAGAAGATTTTCAAAGAAATTTGCCTGAAATGCAGTAAGTTCAAATTTGGGCTCCTATACTGAACCCAAATATAAACCCAGGGGGCCGATTTGAACAAACTTGAATCAGATCCACCCCACAATGTTGCATACCAAATATCAAAAGATTCTGCCTGCTGGATCTGGAGAAGAAGATTTTTTAAGAAATTTGCCTGAAATGCACTAAGTTCGAAATCGGGCTCCTATACTGAGCCCAAATATGAACCCAGGGGGCCGATTTGAACAATCTTGAATCAGATCCACCCTACAATGTTGCATACCAAATATCAAAAGATTCTGCCTGCTGGATCTGGAGAAGAAGATTTTTTAATGTTTTTCCCATTGCCTACAGTGTTAAAAAGTGCTGACTCAGCACTTTTTCAAAGTCCCGAAACTGTACCCTATGATAAAACCGATGGCAATTTTTTTTTACCAATCCTTTCTGTTGGTCCTAAGGAAGCTGCACACCAAATAAAAATTCTCAGTGCCGTGCAGTTTTGGAGATATGGACGTTTTAAATTTTTTCTATTTTTAGCTCCTGTGGTTCCCACGGGGCTGCGGGAAAATTTTTTTTTGCATAAATCAAGTACTCATGACCCAATAAGCCCTCACATAAAATTTGGTCCAAATCAGCCTCTCGGTTTGGAAAATAGAAATTTTGGGCGGGGCAAAAAATTTTGCCCCTCTCATAACAACGTCAAGTATAGCCCCACAAACTTCTCTTGAACAAATCTGAGTCTACACCTCAAAAGGAAGCTGCACACCAAATATCAAGTCTCTGCTACTGCTGGTTCATGAGAAGAAGATTTACAAAGATTTTGGTGCCCCTTGGGGGTGTGGCACCACCCAGGAGGAGGGGCAACTTCATTTGAACAAATCTGAATTGGCATTAGGTAATAAACATTTAGCCAACATTTGAATAAAATTGGGCTAGTGGTTTAGGAGGAGAAGTCGATAATGTAAAGTTAACGCCGGACGGACGACGACGGACGCCGGACGACGGACAGAAAGTGATTAGTTAAGCTCCCCTTGAGCTTCGCTCAGGTGAGCTAAAAATATATAAATTACTATAAATTTTTTAACATTTTTATACTGTACCAATGACCCAGACATAGCTGAATAGTAAAAAGGCTGGAGGGCCAAGGACATAGAGCAAAAAGGAATACGCTCAATAAAATAAAATAGAGTCATCCCCTGTAGGGAAAAAGAAGTAATAGGCCTTACATGTATCTTTCTTATTTATGATAAATTAGAAAGATACAACACCTTCCAAAATTGAGCTTAATACATCCATGTACTCTATTAATATCCAATATAATCCTTATACTAATAATTTTTAAAGTAAGCCAATAAATAAAGTAAGTCTATAGAATAGAGACTCTTATACTCCTAAAAGTGTATGAGGATTGCATAATCATGTCCGTTGACATATGCAATATTCAAAAGCTATACTTTAAAAACTAAGACTTGAATGAATTTTAAAAACCTAAACTTCTCACTAAACAACCATCCCAATAACAGCTCAGAATAACTAACTCCGGAGGAGGTATCCCCTTGTTTTCATAGTAAAACAGGTGACCCAAGGGACCACCCCCCCCCCCCCCCCTTTTTCTTGCCCTGGGTCAAATAGCCCAGAGCGAAGAGGGCAGCAGAACGGAGACACTGCCGAAACAGACAGCCTACCTAGCTATAGTAGCAACTGTTAAGTGAATGACATTCTGAGCAGTAGATAATAGACCTAACAATAGAGGCCTCCAGAAATGGACTCGATATTTCTGAGATAAAATTCATGAATGTGGATGGCTGAGCGCAATGAGCGGCCTTCAAAAATCTATAATAGCGACACTATTAATGTAAGCCCAAGAAGTAGAAGAGCTCTTACTTCATGAGCCGAAATCTTAAGCACAACTGCTAAGTCAATGATATACCATAAGCAGTACATAGAATCCATTAACAATAAAATGGAGCGTAACGTCCTTCTACTAGGCATCAAAGACAGAAGAAGCTTACGCCCATAGTAATAAACAGATATCTGTTTATAAATACATAAACTGTACCCGGAAAGAGTAAAGGCCTATGCCCATACGAAGACGGAAGGACCTTAAAATAATAGGTTCCGGATAATAGGAGCCTAACTCTTATGCAAAAATCCAACCTAAATAGTAACGGAAGTAGTGATTCCGAAACTACGAAAGTGAAAATCATCCATCGATAGTGCATGAAACTCACTGACTCTACAGTAAAAGAGAAACCAACAGAATTACTGTCTAAAAGGTCAGAATTTGAAAACTACTGTTTTCAGAGGCTCAAATGATTACTTAGCTAAATAAGAACCGAAGTTAAAATCCATATAGGAATTTAATCTAAAGATTCTAAGTCTATTTATCAAAAAGTTACTAACTGACTTAGATAAAGAGACAAAAGACTCAATTGTAAACTATCGTAGAGTGCATAGGTATGAGGTAACATAAACCTATAACCTAAATAACAACAGGCTGCAGTAGATCTTGTGAAACAAGTATACTAAAAAATTGCAATGAGTGGTATGGAGGGATCAACAATATGAACATAATGATCCCTACACCACGACGGAAGAGCCTCCACTTTAGCCGCATAGAATAGCGAAGAAGAGGATCTCCTATAGTAAGAAATCGCGTCCAAAGCTCGTCCAGTACAGTGCATACAATGCAATACGGACCACACAACGGAATACATGAAGGTTGCGACCTTGCGGGTTGTGATAAAGATGACACGATTTACCCAGTGAAAAAGGATCCTCACATAGAGGAAGATTTCACGTTAAGACCCACAGTAGACAAGAGAGTAAATTACCCATGATCTCTGTGAAGATAGAGATGCTATCAACAGAAATGTATTGTGGTTGTTTATCTTAGCAATACCTGCTGAAACAACAGCGCCGGAGGATACGCGTATCCTATCATTCCGTCCTATAGATCAATAGAGCGTTAACAACATTAGCTCAGAGATCTGGACAAGCTAACACATACGTCTGCAATTGATTAGCAAACTGTGTCGTAAATAAATCATCATTGGGCGCTCCCATAGATAGCAAATCTGATTGAATACTTGTTTGTTGAGAGTCCATTCTGACAGCAACAAGCGACCCGTAAGAGAACGGGAGTCCGATAAAACAATCAGACGACCCGGAATATGACGGACCAAAACAGAACTTGGTGTACTATAACCAACAGACGGATTCTTTCCATTAAATTGAATAATGGAAACGAAAGAGTGCCTCCCTGGTTCCGGAGATACGCCACTACTGTCGAATTAAAGGACAGGATTTGGGCATGCGTTTCTGAATAATGTTCATGCAATGACATAAAGCAAGCCTAAAAAACATTATTCCGCGGAAGAAAACTGATTGCTAAGAGACTGCGGAACCCAAAGACCCTGGCACTTCGAATCCGTAGGGATCAGTATTATATCCCAATCTGTTTGACTGGCAACCGTCATAACAGCCACACTCGGGTCCGGCAACTGCGGTGGCACTCTCTGAGTCAACCACCGAATGTTTGCCCCAGTCTGAATCTCTTGTAACACTAGATAGACAAGAGAACGTGTAAATCGAGCAATTCATGGATTGCCGAAAAGTTGCCGTCGAAGAGAAGCTCCTCCGAGAACGAAGCGACTCTGAGAGAGTTCTTAACCTTACTATCCACGCGTGTGGATGTAGCTAGGGCTGCGTCACGTCTAACCAACTCCAATCAGCCACTGAAGGGCGGAGTTATACGTGAACAAACTACTGCCCTCAAAAGAAATTACATTGAGAATAATATCCCGTAAATCTTTTTTTGAAGACGTAATGATAACGCCTCAGTAAGGCGGATTACGTATGATAAAGCGTCTAAGTTAAGTCTACTATACATCATGTCGTTTCCAACATTGAAATTGGAAAAGACATAAACGGCAAAAAAGAATATATGCAGTCTTTAACCACACCGTCTAGACGCATAAGAACTCTCGGTATGCCCTGCTCTGCCAAAATAAACTATTCGTATAAAAGATAAAATGGCAGAAATGAGCAACGCAGACAAGAAACTAAACTATCATGCTTGGTAGCAGGCTTGTATATATATATATATATAGCGTCGAAAAATAAAACACATGTTGTAATGACAATATTGGACTGCGTCGGTAAGTCAGGGACAATGTCCCTGAACCGATCGAAAAATCTGAGTCCAATGACGCTATAAGTCTCTTATCCAAGATCGCAGCAATGAAGTCCGAAATAACAATCACTGGAAGATAATGCCAGAAGATATGAAAGGCAGCTTCCGATACTACTAAAGGGAAAACTCTAAATCTTTCGAATCCCTTTCGCCATCCTGTCGGACCCTATAAAGCGTTCGGTCGTCCGTAGCTGATGCAACCGCGGACCGCACCGACCCAGCGCCGTGGGATAATTCCTGATTCGACCGAGAAACTGTCAATTGCTGGGATGCTGCGAAACAACTGTGCTAACTCGGATAGCACGTCCGTCACTGAGGCCTGAGGAGAAGCGGTCTTACGATGCATTGCCACTGGAAGCTCCGTGATCGTTACCCCGTGCATACTACCAATATGCGAGCGAACGGAGTGTATAGGCCTCGTGTCCCTTGGCTACCGGATGGCGCGACCTATTCGCCGTGGAATCACTGAATGACGAAACTGATCGGATACTCGAGGTCACGTAGCCAATGTGCGGTCGTGTGCCCTGCTGTGAGGATGAGGAAGCATTAAGGACAGTCTCTCGGACTGTCAATATAACGGAGCGTCCCGACCGACGGACATATGCTCCGAATGTAAAATATCTGAACCACAACATGCAGTCCCCTATGTTGTTGGACGAGAGAGGGACCTCTCTCGCTCACAGCCCGGACGGACCTGGACAAGCCAGGAACCGGACTAACAGGCTTCCTCCGATCTGTCCTCAATCTGCCGTCACTGGGTGAGTACTAAAGTAATTAAAGTGCTCGCATCACCCAAATCTCCTTCCTAGACCGCAACGGACGAACCCGGCAGCCGAACCATTCGATGAATGTACGCTACACCGGGTGAGCTAGCGAATGTCACTCCGTAGGCGATAGACATATTCCATGAGCACTTATTGCCGCTAGCTCTTCATTAACTATGACGACAGAGGCACACTTATGAAAGACATCTCCATAACTCTGCGAACAAGAAACCAGAAATGCTTGGTTATAGCAAGCATAAAATAATAATATATATAGCGTCGTGCAATAATTTGAAAGTTTGTGTGACATTATTGGACTATGTCGGAACTGAGGGACGATGTCCCTGAACCGAACCAAAAATTTCTAAGTCCACCGACGCTATCAGTTTCTTATCCGGCATTGCAGCATTCTGGTCCGACGAAAGAAGCTGTAGAAGACCAAGTCAGATGACATACACAACAGCATATGTTGTTCCAAAAGGGAAAGCTCGAAATCCTCCAAACCCCTTTCGGTATCCCGTCGGACCGGATGAAACTTTCGGACGTCCGTACCCGCTTCCGCGGAGCGTCCCGCCCCAGCATCGTCGGATAAAATATATGCGACAGATTCAGTTGATGCTGGGATGCTGCGATAAACTGTGCTATTAAGGAAAGCACGTCCGTTCCCGAGGCCTGTGCAGTAGCGGTCTTACGATGCATTGCCGCCGGAAGCTCCGTGAACGTTGACTCCCGCACACTTCCTATGCGAACGTCCGGAGTCTGCAGGCCTCGTGTCCCTGGCTACCGGATGGTGTGACCTGGTCGCCGAAGAATCCTTGATCGGCGAAGCTGGTAATATATCGGCGGTCACGCAGCCAAGGTGCGGTCGTGTGCGCTGACGAGAAGAGGAAGCCTTAGCAGTCTCCGCGGACTGCCTATACAACGGAGCGTCCCGAGCGACGGACGTATGCTCCGCTTGCGACACATTTTGTACCACAACATCTGGGGCCAGATGTTGTTGAACGAGAGAGGGGCCTCTCTCGCTTGCCGTCCGGATGGACCGGAACGAGCTATGAACCGGACTAAAAGGCTTCCTCCGTTCTCCCTCTGATCCGCCGTCACTGGGTGTGCATTAGGTTAATTTATAGTGCTCGCATCACCCCAAAATTCCTTCTAGACCGCAACGGATGAACCCGGCTGCCGAACCATTCGGTGAATGGATGCTACACCGGGCGAGCTAGCGGACGTCAAAGGCCGTCGAACCTACTAGGGTCCTCTTAGGCAATTGGCGTATTTACATGAGCACTTTTCCGCTAGCCCTTCATTAATTGTGACGACGGAGGCACACTGTTGGAAGACATCACAGATACATCACCCTAATCTTGATCGTCTGAAATAGAAATTGATAAAGTAGAGTGACCCTGCGGGGAAAGGACCGGAGTGTCCAAATCCCCAATAACATACCGTGACATACGCTTCCCATATTGTCATCGAAATCATACGATACAGAACAGGAGTTAATGCGAGTACACTGACCACATATAGAATGATTATAAAGTCAGAGGAAGACTTCCTCTTAATACAATTGATCAATATCCTTTCAATGTGAAAAGAAAACAAGTCCTGGTACTCGCACTAACCCCTGGCAATCAAAATACAAAATAATAATATGATCCATTAATATAGAAAAAATAATTGAAATCAAAATATTTTGAAAAAATATTTTTTTCAGAACAGCCCAAGTTTCTGAAAAGTAACGTTGAGCCCCAATGGATCCCAAGCCTAAGTGTGGACAAAAATTTTAAAAATATTTTAAACAATTTATTCAACACTTACGAACAATAATAATGTATCTAGTTATGATTAAAATAACATCAAGATATTATTTTCCAGAAATCCCCCCCTCACACAGAGGGCTGTTGTAAATGTAAACAATGAGTGTAAAAACACTAAAATAAGACTCCAGGCACCCAGGCCCGAAATCAGTTACCAAAAATACACTATCTGATGCAAAACAGAGACTTCCAGGGAAGAAACTGCAGAACATCAGATGGTAGATGCAGAACACAATGCCTAACCACCCGTAGGTGAAGACGTAAACATGGGGAAAAGAACAGAATTCATTCTGTTATTCAGCTAAAACTCCCAAGAAAATTTAGTAATAATAATTACAAAAACTATGCCAAAAGCATGGGAGAATAGCAAGGGGGGACTTAAAGGACAGGGAGAGAGGAAAACACTTAAAAAACAGTGTAACTAAATAATCAGAATGACAACAAAATGGTTGCTGCCTCGAAAATAGGTAACTTAACATAATTTCATTAAAAAATTTTAAGTTACAGCCCTGATAATATTCTGTCACACATTTTTTTCCTCTCCTCCTTCTCTATCCTCCTTAGAATCACCATTTCACTAATATTTATGTGTCTGGCATCATTTAAACTGAGATTTATAAGCACAAAGATCAGTCAGATGTTAACTGATGAAGGGCCAAACTTAGAAAGATTAATGGCGCCAATTTCGGAACGTCCTTGACACTGCGCATGCGCAGTAGGGGCGAAGTGTGGAGGGCCTTTCAGGACATGTTTTCTTTGGTTTTAGATGCAAATTTTGGGGATTGGGGGGCAAAATTTGTGTTTGGCCCTATATTTTAAGAGTTAGCACCAGCTATGTCTGGGTCATTGGTACAGTATAAAAATATACTGAAATTGATACCAAACACAAAATTCCAATACTGTCCATCTGTAGTCACAAGTACATTTTGTGAAAAAAAGAATTAAATAAGTTATTGAGTACATTTTACACATGTCACTGGCTTGATTTAGTTAATTTGTTAACTGGTTGAGGGCTAGATTATTTTTGGTGGTCAGAAATTGTTCAAAATTTTTTTATTACAAATTATTGGAGAAAGCCCACAGGCACTCTCCAGTAATTTGTAATAGAGCAAATTTATATAAACAAAATACGATTTGCATTTGAATAAACATAAAACATGAGCAAGGAAAATGTTGGCCTTTGCTCTGGTACCCTCATTTTTCAAAAGGCCCTGATAGTGGCTTCCAGCACTCAACCAGTTAAAGAAAGTGCTGGATATTAACATAATACTTCTAAAAACTAATTTGTATTTTGTTCAAGAAATTTTGTTGTCAATTGAGATGAATACTGATTTTTAGAATGTCTGGGTGGCAACAAGTATCAAAAGATCCCTTCTGGTGCTTCTGGAGATGATTTTTAAAGCATATCCCAAACTGACTCCTGTATGGAGCCAAATAAGAACCCGGGGACTTGATTTGAACAAACTAGAATCTCATCTCCCTAAGGATGTTGTATATCAAATATCAATATAGTCTGACCTGTGGGTCTGGAGAAGATTTTTGTAATTTTTAAAAAACAAGCTGACCAACCAAGCCCAAAGTGTTAAAATGGGTGTCTCCAAATATGAATACAGGGATCTGATCTGAATAAACTTTAATCTGATAACTTTAAAGATGTTGTATACCAAATATCAAAACATTCTGACCGGTGGTTCTGGAGGAGATGATATTTGAAAGCTTGCTGACTCTGCATTTTCCAATTACAAACAGTGTTAGAATGACGGTCTCCTGTATGGAGCCCAAATATGAACCAATGACTTGATTTGAAAAAAAAACAACAATCTGACACTCTCAAGGATGCTGGATACCCAATATTAAAAGATTCTGATGGATTGTTCTGGAGAAATCTTTTCCCCATTTACCAATAGTGTTAAAATGAGTGTCCCCTGTATGGAGCACAAAACTGAACCCACTGACTTGATTTGAACAAACTTCAATGTGACACCCCTAAGGAAGCTGGATATGAAATATTAAAAGATTTTGATGCATTGCTCTGGCAACATTTTTAAAATTTTTTGAAAAATGATGACTCAGCAATTTTTTAATTTCTATATCATAGCCTTTGACACATTCAAAAGCAATTTTTTCTACCCATTCAATACTACAGGTCCTAAGGATTATACATACTATATAAGAATTCACTGTTCTGTGCAGTTAGGGAAATATGGGCATTTAAATAAAAAAAGAAGACTAACAGTGACCACCCAGCCACGGATGCCCCTGAACTATGAACTTTATCTGTGACCTTGAGCTCCATTTTGTGCACGACACATCGTCTCCCAACAAGCAACATGCATGCCAAGTTTCAACAAAATTCAACGAAGCATCTCAGAGTTATGGAGTGGACATGAAAATCTTTCTGACGGAAATGACAAACACTATATGCCCCTGAAAATTTGGGATGGTGGGGGATAAAATTTTTATTTTTAGCCCATGGGGTTCCCATGGATGTGCTGCAATTTTTTTTGGCAAGAATCACATACTTATGACCCAAAGGTACTCAAAAATAAATTACGTTAAAATCAGCCCATGCGTTCAAAAAACCGAAACTTGCCAGAACAACGGTAAACATTGCCCCCAAACTTCCCTTGAACAAACTTGAAGGTAAACAAGAGGAACTAAATACCAAATATCAACTCATTCCATCAATCGGATCTGGAGAATGAGATGTTTTTAATGAAAGTGTCAATGACATTGTAGCTTAACTTGACTGTGTGTTTGATGAAAAGGATAATGTTCACTGTTTATGAAAGGATTATGAAACACAAGAATTGTGATAACTGAGAATAAGTTACTTTCTGTTCCCTGAATACTATGTTTTCAATAAAAAATAATTTGAGGTGTAGACTGCACTAAAGAATTGAGGGGTGGGTTAATGTGGCCCTAACAGTTAATGTATGCTAACAAAGTTACCAAGTTAGAGCGAAATTATTCCAAAAACGAGTCATCCTATCAAGTTACAATGAAATCCCTTCATAAATGTGACCTGTAGACTGTGCTAAAGGTTTTTGGGCTTCGGGCCTGTATAGCCATCATGGTTGACCCATCACAACCAAAAGGGGATGTCCTCATCTAGACACTATACTGAGTCATCCTACAAAGTTACAATGGAATCCCTTCATAAATACTACCTGTAGTCTGTGCTAAAGGTTTTCAGGTTTTGGGCTTGGGCAACCATCACGGTTGAACGATCATGACCAAAAGGGAACATTCTCATCTGGACATTATCTGGAGTCATCCTACCAAGTTAAAATGAAATCCCTTCATAAATACAACCTGTACACTGTGCTAAAGGTTTTCGGGCTTCGGCCCCCTGTAGCCATCACAGTTAACCAATCGCGACCAAAAGGAGACATTCTCATCTAGATATTATATGGAGTCATCCTACTAAGTTACAATGAAATCCCTCCATAAATATGACCTGTAGACTGTGCTAAAGTTCTTGGGTTTTGGGCTCGGGCAGCTGTCTCAGTCGACAGATCACAACCAAATGGGGAAGTTCTCATCTAGACATCATACAGAGTCATCCTACTAAGTTACAATGAAATCCCTCCATATTAAATAAAACCTGTAGACTGTGCTAAAAGTTTTTAGGTTTCGGGCTTGGGCAGCCATCACGGTTGACAGATCATGACCAAAAGGGGACATTCTCATCTAATCATTATACAGAGTCATCCTACGAAGTTACAATGAAATCCCTTCATAAATTCAACCTGTAGACTGTGCTAAAGGTTTTTGGGCTCCGGCAGCCATCACGGTGGACCGATTGCGCCCAAAAGGGGACGTTTTCATCTCCACATGACTTCAAACCTGCATATGAAATTTTGTGATGATTGGACAAGAACTACAGGGTGTAGCCTGTGCTAAAGGAAAATGTGAACAGACTTACAGACTAACAGACTTCCACACGCGTGATGGCAATGGCTCATCTTGACTTTGTCAAGTTAAGCTAAAAATTTGAGTAATTTTCACCAACCTACTGCCTATGGGGTGTGGCAACTTGATTTGAATATAATCATAATGCAACCCCATAACCAATAATTCTCTAAAATTTCTTTGAAATTGGTTCAATGGTTTTTGAATAAAAGCCACAAACACACACTTCAAGAAGAACGTCAGATGGTGAGTGATCACTATAGCTCATTCCTACTTTTGTCAGGTGAGGTAACAAACTTTATTTTTTATTATCCAAATATCTGAAAAATTGCGAGGATACTGTTGGATTCTTTGTCAGTATGTACTTTTTTCTTTTATTCAAAACTCTGAGACTTCTATGTGTTCAGATGGGTATGTACATCCTGGAAACACCACTTTTGAAAATTTTTCCCACCAGGTGGCTTCTGTGGAGCCATTTACAAGAAGCACTGATTTTCCATTTTTTGCCCAAATAATCCCACACTATGCACTAGGGTGGTACAATAGGGTCAGCAGATGTACCTGGAGGTTTAGTGTTTTCTCAGTGGAAGGCTTCTAGGCTATATAATTCTAAACAATAAAACCACACTAAGATGATGGAATAGGGTCTGTAGATGTGCTCAAAAATTTTGGATTTTCCATGTACCACTTGGATGCGTCACCTGTGCCATTTTAGTGTTTTCACAACCATTTCCAGGGAAAGGCTTCTAGGTTCTGTAATTTGAAATGCTAAAACCATGCTTGGATGTTTTAATAGGCTCTGTAGATGTGTGCAAAGGTTTCGATTTCTGTGCCACTTGGCTGTGCCACCTGGGCCACTTCAGTGTTTTCTTCATAAAATTTGCTGAAACTATGCTCAAATATTGCAATAGAGTCTGTAGATGGGCTTGAAGGTTTCTGATTATTCGTGTACTACTTGGCAGGCCATTTGAGCCATTTTAATGTTTTTTTTGTTGCAGCATTTTAGGCAAAGGGCTTCTAGGGTAGGTAATTTGAAATGCTAAAACTATGCTCAGATGTTGTAATAGACGTATAGATATGCATGAATGTTTCAGAGTTTCTATGTGCCACTTGGCTGCAGCTTCTTTATTAATGTTATTGTATTGATGCTTTCCCTCAAAATCAGATGAACAAACATGGTGGATACACCATAGTGTGTTATGCACACAAAAGACACAATCCAGTTTGTTTATTATTAAAACGAAACATATTTAGTAATCTACGAGAAATATCCACTTTTTAAGAGCTGTGCGGAGAAAAATTACTGTGGGAAATGTTGGATCCCACCTCTTCCACATTTTGTTTTGGTACAAAAACAACACCAATATCTATTCCTACACAACTGTACCATTTCATTATTTTTTCAAAACAAAGCTAAAGGTTCATTATCATAATAAATAAAATGTCCTTAATCCAAGAAGAGACACCAGGATTTATTTATTTATTGGTATTTAATGTCACTTTCAGCATCATTGGCCATCTCAAGACCGCAACATAGGGATGAAGTCTAATTTAGCCAGCCAATCATTGGGATTTGTTTTCGAAAAAAATATATTTTCTGTAAAAATACTTGATACTTCTTGGGGGTGCGGTGACTTTGCGGTAACCAAAGTTAAGCAATGTCGAGCCTGGTTAATCAATGGATGGGTGACCGTCTGAGCGATTAATTCGGACTCCCGTGCTGTGTCCTTGGGCAACACACTTAACCCCGATTGTCCACATGGGGGCATGATGACGCCGTATACTAAGGCATACTGCACATTGATGGCACGCATGTCTTCAACCAAACTAACCCTGCCTGTACTGCAGTGTGGAGTTACAATGTTGGGGAGCTGGCAGTTGCTCGTCGTTGCTCGGTGGTTCTCTCCGGGTACTCCAGCTTCCTCCACCCATAAAACTGTCACGGTCATGATTAACCATTGTGCATAAGTATATGACATTAAACACCAATAAAATAAATAAATAACTTGATACTTCTTACACACACATTGGTTTGTGTTTGGTCTTTGTGATGTCTAAAGAGTTGACCCCAAAATAACGAGTCGTTGAGTAATATTTGGTATCACATCTCAAAGGTCTAAGAAATCCTCACCTGTTCGTAAAAACAAGAATGCTGAATAGGCTCCAAATACTGTCGTATAGAACATCTGAAAGACTGTAGAGAAAACAGAAATGAGTAATTGTGTGAGAAGATGTCTTCTGTACTGTCTGGAAGGGTGCTGAACAAAATGTAACTCAAAGTTGGAAAAAATGTCTCACTACTGTCAAAAATTGCATCAAGACCATAGTTTGGCTTGAATCCTTTCTAACACTAATAGAAGATGAGACTTGCAAAAACATTTCTTATATTCATAAAACCTTTCCTTTATTGCCTCAAAAGTTAAAAAATTTATAGTAATTTATATATTTTTTATACTTACCAATGACCCAGACTTAGCTGGTGCTAACTCCACAAAAACCAGGGCCAAACACAAATTTTGCCCCCCAATCCCCAAAATTTGCATCCAAAACAAAAAGAAATCATGTCCTAAAGGACCTCCATAGTACGACTCTACTGCGCATGCGCAGTGACGCAGTCGTCCCGAAATTGGCGCCAAATATCATTCTTACTGGCAGTGCCTGGTCAGCGCTATGTACTCAGCGGGGAGGCAAGAGTTCCCAACTCAGGGAGGGCCATCCCCGTCTGGGTCATTGGTAAGTATAAAAAATATATAAATTACTATAAATTTTTTAACATTTTTATACTGTACCAATGACCCAGACTTAGCTGAATAGTAAACAGGCTGGAGGGCCTAGGACATAGAGGAAAATCCAATAAGCTCAATTATAAAATAAAGAGGTAACCCCTTAAGGAGAAAAGGAGTATTAGGCTTTACATGTATCTTTCTTATTTAATATTTAAATTAGAAAGATACACTACCCTTAATAATTGAGCACAATAACATTCATGTTCTCTATTAACATCCAGTATAACCTTTATACTAATTATTTTTAAAGCAAGCCAATAAATAAAGTAGTCCAGAGAATTGAGACTCTTTATAATCATTTAAAAGTGTCCGAGTATTGTATATTAAAGCCCGTTTGACACTTGACATATACAAATGCTTCACACCGAGCTACACTTTAAAAATAAGACATGAATGAAATTAAACATTAATATTACACTTTAAAACCATCCCGGAAGCGACTCAGAAATACTGTCTTGGAGGAGGCATTCCCTTGCTTTTCACTATAAAGCAGGTGACCTAAGGGAACACCCGCCCCCCACCCTTCCCCTTGCCCTGGGTAAAATAGCCCAGAGCGAAGAGGGCAGCCGGACGGAGTCACTGCCGGAACAGAAAGCCTGCATAACTATAGTTGCAACTGTTTAGTGGACGACATTCTGAGCAACAGATAACGGACCTAAACAATGCTGGTCTCCAGAAATGGACTCAATATTTCTGAGATAAAAATTCGTAAATGTGGATGGCTGAGACCAATAAGCAGCCTTCATTAAATCTGTAATAGCAACACTATTAGCATAAGCCCAAGAAGTAGCAAGAGCTCTTACTTCATGAGCAGAAATCTTAAGCACAGACTGCTGAGAAGAAGATAAATCTTCATACGCAGTACGGATAGTTAACTGAATCCATCTAGCAATAGAATGGACTGAAATGTCCTTTCTATTAGGCATCAAAGACAGAAAGAAACGTTTCCGTCCCTTTCTGATGAACTGAGATCTCTGTTTATAGATACGTAGTGCTCTAACAGGACAGAGTAAAGGCCTACACCCGTCTGAAGACGGAAGAGCCTTAATAACAATAGGTTCCGGATATTTATTAGGAGCCTGATTCTTAGCTAAAAAACCGACATTAGTAGTGAAGGTGATAGTGTTCCCAACACTACGATAATGAGAATCATCCACCGATAGTGCATGAAGCTCACTGACTCTTCTGGCAGAAGAGAAAGCTAAGAGAAAAGCTGTCTTATAAGATAAGAATTTGAAATCTACTGTCCCAAGAGGTTCAAATGGCTTTTCCTTCAATTTAAGGAGAACCCAAGCTAAATTCCACTTAGGAATTAATCTAAGAGTTCTGGGTCTATTTATCGAAAAGTTTCTAACCAATTTCGATAAAGAGACATTAGATCCAATTTGTAAACTATCATGATGTGCATAGGTATCAGATAACATAGATCTATAACCCTTTATAGTAACAGGTTGCAGATTGATTTCGTCAAACAAGTATACTAGAAAGTTAGCAATGTCTGGTATAGAGGGATCAAATATATCAACAGAATGATCCCTACACCAACGACGGAAAACCTTCCACTTAGCCGCATAGTTTAGCGAAGAGGAGGTCCTCCTACAGTTAGAAATCGCGTCCACTACTTGTCCTGTAAAGTGCTTGCCATGCAAGAAGGACCGCACAACGGAAAAACGTGAAGGTTGAGACCTTGCGGGTTGTGATGTAGTTGGCGCGATTTCCCCTGCCAAAGAAGATCCTCTCGTGGAGGGAGCTTCCGCAGTAGGTCCCACAACAGACACCTGAGTAGATTTATCCACGGTCTCTGTGGCGACAGAGATGCTACCAACAGAATCTTGCATTGAGATTGTTTTATCTTTAGCAATACTTGTTGAATTAACGGCGCTGGAGGATACGCATATCCTATCATTCCGTCCCAAGGGATCGATAGAGCGTCTACTGCAAATGCTCTTGGATCAGGACACGGGGACACATACGTCTGCAACTGATTGTTGAGATGTGTCGCAAATAAGTCTATCATTGGCCGTTCCCATTGGTAGCAAATCTGATTGAATACTTGTTTGTTGAGAGTCCACTCCGACGGCAACAAGCGACCCTTTCGTGAAAGGGAGTCTGCTAGCACATTCAGACGACCCGGTATGTGACGGACCGAAAGAAGAACGTGATGTTCCAACGCAAACAGAAGGATTCTTTCCGTTAGATTGAACAACGGAACTGAATGAGTGCCTCCCTGATTCCGTATATACGCCACTACTGTCGTATTGTCGGATAGGATTTGGACATGAGCATCGTGAATAATGTCCATCCAGTGACGTAACGCAAGCCAAATTGACATCATTTCCTTGATGTTTATGTGCTTGCACAGGAATTGCGGATCCCAAAGACCCTGGCATCTCGAATCCGTTGGGATTAATGATGCACCCCAACCTGTTTGACTGGCATCCGTCATAATGGTAAAACTCGGATCCGGCAACTGCAGCGGAACTCCTTGAGTTAACCACTGAATGTTTGCCCAAGTCTGAATCTCTTGTTTCACTTGATCTGACAAGAGAACGTCTACATCGAGCGAATGAATTTTCACACTCCAATTCTGAGTCAGGAAAATTTGAAGAGGCCGTGTGCGTAGCCGTCCCATCGGAATGAGATCCGCGGCGGCTCCGCACAGACCTATCAGTCTCATAAATTCTCTCGCCGTGACTTTGTCTGTATTCAGACAATAGCGAGCGTAACAACTGACTAATTTCGCTCTGGTTAACGGCAGACGAACGAGATTGTTGTGCGTCTCGAAGCTCATTCCCAGATGAGTGAATGACTTGGACGGCACCAGATCCGACTTCTCCTCGTTTACTATGAAACCGAGACGTCGGAGCAATAGAAGAAGATTCTGAACATCGTTCTGAAGCGTTAACTCGTTGCCGTACCTCTGAAGAATGTCGTCCAGGTAGGCCGACGTTACCGCAGACGAATGAGCTCAGAAGTAGATCATTACCGAGTTCATTACCCGAGTGAAAGCCCAGGGTGCTAGATTCAATCCGAAGCACATGGCCCGGAACTGATACACCACTCCTAGGACTGCGAAGCGTAGATACTTTCGGAATGTCGGATGTACCATGACGTGAAAGTACGCATCTTTGAGATCTATGCTCGTTGCATAATCGTTCACCCGAATACTCGCTCTGACCGATCGAATCGTCTCCATATAAAACTTCGGAGCGACGATCAGCTTGTTTATCCAGCTCAAATCTATGACTGGACGGAACGAGCCGTCTGGTTTCGGAACCAGAAACAGATGGCTGTAGAATCCCAGCGATTCCTGGTTTTCTACGACCTGTACCGCGTTCTTCATTAAAAGAGACTGCACCTCTGATAGCAGAGCGTCTCTTTTCTGAGGGTTTGACGGAAGATGAGTCCACTTTGGACTTCGAGTTAATGGAGGCTTTCGTTTGAAGGATATCTTTAGACCTTCCGAAGTCACTCCTCTCACCCACGGGTCGTCCGTAATCGACGCCCACTCTTGAGAAAAACTCGACAACCTTCCGCCAACCGGAACGCGAAAGAGGTTTGAGTCATCACCTCCTGGATCTGCGAGGCCTGCGGTAGGAGAAACCACGTCTTCCACGACCCGCACCTCGCCTCGTCGACCTCGGGGCGTCCGACCGATTGTCCCGGCCTGAAGGACGTCCCGAACGAGAGTCGCTATCCTGACGGTCTCTCGAATAAGAGCTAGAGGATGCACCGGAACCTCTATAGGAACCTCTCTTGGGCGGATAAGACCCAGAAGTGCCCGCCTTATTCGTGTCTGCTGTATCCGACCTTTTAGGAGCGGATCTAAACAACAGAGAATCACTAGCTTTCTTTTTAATATTATCATAAATAGCGGAAAGCTTGCCGTCAAAGAGAAGATCTCCTGAGACCGAAGCGACTCTAAGAGAGTTCTTCACCTTAGAATCCACTAGTGTGGATGTAGACAGGGCTGCGTCACGTCTAACCAACTCCAGATTTGCCACTGAAAGGGCGGAGTTACACGTGGAATAAGCTACTGCCCTTGAAAGAAGTCTTAAGGAGGATTGTATATCCTGAAACTCTTCCCCTTGACGACGCAGTGATAACGCCTTCGTAAGGTGATCTGCGTAAGATAAGGCATCTAAATTGGCTCTGTTAGACGCAATAGCTGTTTCCAACACTGCGGTTGGAATAGAAGCTGACGACGGTAATGATAGCTCTAAGTCTTCCGCCTCGTCGTCCATACGCAGAGGAACTCTCGGTATACCCTGACCTGCCGTGTCGAATTTATTCCTTGCATTAATGAAAGGCAGGTTGAGAGTATTTGCGGACAAGAAGCCTGCTTTCCCCGTCCTGGAAGCAAGTTTAAAAATAGCGTCGTTCAATAATTCAAATGTTCTTGCAACATTATTGGACTGCGACGGAAACTCGGGAGCGATGTCCCTGAACCGCTCGAAAAAATCAGAGTCCAATGACGCTATAATTCTCCTGTCTGGAAGCGCAGCAGTCTGGCCCGACGGAACAACTTGAGGAAGAAAGTGCCGGATGAAGTCCACGGCAGCTTTGTGTTGTTCCGAAAGGGATAGCTCCAATTCATCCGTATCCCTTTCACCATCCGGTCGGACCTCCCGATGTTCCCGGTCGTCCGCCCCCGATGCTTCGGCGGAGCGTACCGACCCAGCGCCGTCGGATAATTCTCGATCCGACACCGTCTCTGTCGGCTGCTGGGATGCTGCGATAAGCTGTGCTATCTGCACTAGAATGTCCGACGTCGAGACCTGCGGAGGAGCGGTCTTTCGCTGCTTTGCCGAGGGCAGCTCCGCATCAGATGGCTCCCGCATACTTTTCCTATGCGAACGTCCGGAGTCCATCGGTCTCGAATCCCTGGCTGCCGGATGGTGTGACCTGGTCGCCGAAGAATCCTTCATCGGCGAAGCTGGCAAAATATCGGAGGTCACGCAGCCAAGGTGCGGTCGTGTGCGCCGGCGAGAAGAGGAAGCCTTAACAGTCTCTGCGGACTGCTTATACAACGGAGCGTCCCGAGCGACGGACGTATGCTCCGCTAAAGACACATTTTGTACCACAACATCTGGTCCCAGATGTTGTTGTACGAGAGAGGGGCCTCTCTCGCTCGCGGCCCGGCTGGACCTGGACGAGCTAGGAACCGGACTAAAAGGCTTCCTCCGTTCTCGTTCACTATCCGCCGTCACTGGGTGTGCATCTATTATTTTTATAGTGCTCGCATCACCCAAAATTTCCTCTTGGACCGCATCGGACGAACCCGGCTGCCGAACCATTCGGTGAATGGACGCTACACCGGGCGAGCTAGCGGACGACATTTGTCTAATCTCCATGAGCACTTTTGCCGCTAGCTCTGTATTTATTTGTGACGACGGACGCACACTTGAAGAAGATAACATGGAAACATCACCCTGTTCTGGTTCCTCTGAAATAGAAACTGAGAGAGTAGAGTGACCTTGTGGAGAAAGAGCCGGCATCGCTCTTTCTCCAGAAACAACATATCGTGACACACGTTTCCAATGTTTCTCATCCCAATGTTCACATACAGGACAGGGATTAATGCGAGAACACTGACTACAATTAATGCAATAATCATGAAAGTCAGAGGAAGATTTCTTCCTATTACAATTTGAACAAGTTCCCTTCATTGTGAAAGAACAACAATAAGTCCAAGTTACTCGCAAAAACCCCTGACACAAAGATACATAATAACATGATCCATTAATAAATGAAAAAACAATTGCAAAACAAAATAATTTTGAAAAAATATTTTTTCAGAGAAGCCCAAGTTGCTGAAAAGTAACGTTGAGCCCCGATGGATCCGATGGCAAAGTGTGGTCAAAAATTTTAAAATTATATAAAATAATTAATGAGACACTTTCGGATAATATAAATGTATCTTATAATGAGATAAACTACCTCAAAGGCAAACAGCCCCCCTCAAAAAAGGCTGTTGCCAATGAAAACAAACAGTGTAAACACAGAAGAAAACATGACTCCAGGCACTGAAAAAACTGGCCCGGAATCAGTCATCAATTACACTCTATCTGATGCAAAACAGAGACTCCCAGGGGAGAATCTGCAGAACATCAGATGGAAGATGCAGAACACAAACGTTATACACCCATGGGTGAAAACGTAACTATGGGGAAAATAACAAAAAACATTCTGTAACCAAGCAACTCTCCCAGGGAATTTTTAGAAATGAAACTTCTCAAAAATATGCCAAAAGCATGGGAGAATTGCAAGGGGGGACTTTAGAAGGTTAGGGGAGAGGAAACACTGAATAAGCAGTGCAACAATTAGCAAGAATGACAACAAGAGGCGTTTGCCTCGAAAATAGGCAACTTAACATAATTTCAACAAAAAATTTTAAGTACAGCCCTGATTATTTTTTGCCACTTCTTTTTTCCTCTCCTCCTTCTATCCTCCTTAGAATCACATTTTCTCCAAGAATTACGTGTCTGGCATCCTTTAAACTGAGATTTACAAGCACAAAGATCAGTGAGATGTTGACTGATGAAGGGCCAAACAGAGAATGATATTTGGCGCCAATTTCGGGACGACTGCGTCACTGCGCATGCGCAGTAGAGTCGTACTATGGAGGTCCTTTAGGACATGATTTCTTTTTGTTTTGGATGCAAATTTTGGGGATTGGGGGGCAAAATTTGTGTTTGGCCCTGGTTTTTGTGGAGTTAGCACCAGCTAAGTCTGGGTCATTGGTACAGTATAAAAATATATAGTTTTTGACACCACCTTTTTAGAATGAGCTCAATCATCATATTCCAATGAGGGGGTCATAAGCTAAGTTTTGGAGGCAAACTATGTGTGATTTTTTGTGTGAAATGTCATGACCATATTTGGCCATCCAGTTGGATAAGGGGTTAACTGGTTAAACTGTTCTGTAACCATGTTCTCAACAGCTATACAGTTTCCAAATGGTAACATTTTCTTAACTGGTAGAGTACTGAAAGTCCATATTTGGGCTTTATTGTCAAGTACTACAGGTGCCCCAAATTAAAGGATTCATACTAGGTGGGTTTACTTTGTATTAACTTTGATGCAAAATTATTTAGTCTGTAAGAATTTGCCTTGTTACAATCTATGGGAGAGTGCCTGCTGGCACTCTCCCATAGATTGTAACAAGACAAATACACTTGAACTGAGATGACTAAACATAATTTATCACTCTACCAATTAAAACACCCACCTTTTCTGCCCTTATAAACTATGAATAATCAATCAGATATGATCAGGCTCATCAGCTCAATTATAACTGCAAATTCTCTTGTGTGGGACCACTGTGTCCAAACATGTTTGTATAGTTAATTGTGTGAAACTGGATAATTTGGATAAAAGGTAATATAAGTTTAAATAAAATTATTACCATGGTTATTAGTTTATAAATTATGAAAGTGTCAATGACACTGCAGCTCAACTTGTCCAAGAAGGGACTAAACTAAATAGAAAGATCCAGTAATGCCACATCACTCACTCAAGTTTCTACAGAAAAGACATCACAGCAAAGCTACAAATGAAATCTGAAAAAAATCAGGTGAGGGATGAGGCCTGTTGGGTGTACTAATTGAATTGTTGACAATGTATATGTCAACTCAGAGATGGCCGGTGGCGACTATCTTTGTAAACGGAATGCAGAAAAATCTGATAACTCCCATCTGGGCATCATACCAAAGTTACAAATAAAATTTGAAAAAGACTGGGTGAGAGGTGCGGCCTGTAGGGTATAGTAATGGAATTGTTGAAAATTTATATGCTAAATCCAAGATGATCACTGCCGGCCATGTTTTTTAACAAAATTCAGAAAAATTTAATAGCTGCCATCTAGTCATCACACCAAGGCTATATATGAAATTTAAAAAAGAACAGGTGAGAGATGCGACCTGTAGGGTGTGCTAATGGAATTGTTGACAATTTATATCCGAATCTAAGATGGCTGCTGGTGGCCATGTTTTTAAACAAAATTCCGAAATATTTGATAGCTCCCATCTAGACATCAAACCAAAGCTACATATGAAATTTGAAAAAGATCGGGTGAGAGATGCAGCCTGTAGGGTGTACTAATAGAATTGTAGACAATTTATTTGCCAAATCTAAGATGGCCACTGGCAGCCATATTTTTTAATGAAATTTGGAGAAATTTGATAGCTCCCATCTAGATATTACCCCCAAAGCCACATATGAAATTTGGGACTGATCGGGTGAGAGCCACAGCCTGTAGGATGTGCTAAAGGAATTTTTAGACAATTTATATCCAAATCCAAAACAACTGCTGGCAGCCATTTTTTTAAACAAAATTTAGAAAAATTAAATAGCTCCCATCTTGACATCACACCAAAGCTACATATGAAATTTGAAAAAGATTGGGTGAGAGTTGCGAGCTGTAGGGTGTGCCAATGGAATTGTTGACAATTTATATGCCATTTCGAAGATGGCCACTGGTAGCCATGTTTTTTAACAAATTGTGAAAAATTTGATAGTTCCCATCTAGACATTGTCCCAAAGCTACATATGAAACTTGAGACTGATCAGGTAAGAGCTGTGACCTGTAAGGTGTGCTAAAGGAATTGTTGGACAATTTATATCCAAATCCATGATGGCCACTGGTGGCCATGTTTTTCAACAAAATTAAAAAAAATGGAAAGCTCCCATCTAGACATTGCCCCAAAGGCACATATGAAATTTGGAACTGATCGGGTCAGAGCTGTGGCCTTTAGGGTGTGCTATATGAATTGTGGATGGATAGACATACGTACAACCCATCCTAATACTTCATACTTGACGTTGTCAAGTTGAGCTAATAAAAGTATACATATTTATTCAGGGTCCATGAGCCAGAAAATTTCTTGTACATGTTTTTTTTTCAGAGTGGTAATAACTGTCCCTTGTAGGATACACCGCAACTCTGTTTGGCCAAGTCCGATTTGTGTGCTCCATACTTAACATATTGGGACATGTTGTACAAGTAACTTCTAAACCTATTGCTGGCAACACCTTGGATGCCACATTTTTCTAGTTTACCTAATAGTATTTTGTGATTTATGGTGTCAAAGGCCTTTGACAAATCCAGGAAGAATGCTAAGGAGTTGTTTTTTCCTGTTTATTATTTTCTATTGCGATGCTTTTAAGGAAGAACTGGATGAATAGTGCTATGTGTTTTCGGAATCTGTATTGGTGAGGGTATAAAATATTAAACCTTCTGAGGAAACTAGTTAGTCTCACTACCATGAGTTTTTCCATTACTTTTGAGAATACCGGAAGTATAATGATAGGTCTGTAAAGCTGTGCTCATCACCTGCTTTAAAAATGGGTATCACTTTCGCGATTTTCATCCTGTCTGGAACTTTGCCGTTTGTGAAAGAGCTGTTAATTATATGTGTTAGAGGATCCAATACTTTGTTTATCTATGTTCAAGAAGACAGGTTGTGATATCATCGCAGTCTTTAGATAATTTTGGCTTCATTTTATTTACCACTCGGTTGACTTCTGTAGGATTTATGAGTATTAAATAAAGAATGTTGTAAACATTGTTGTTCATGTAGCCTGAGTAGGACTTATTTGGCTTCTGAATCTGTTCAGATGTGGTTTTTCCAATGCTGACAAAAAAATTGTTGAATTCTTCTGCGATGTCATGGGGCTCGCTTAATTTGATATTGCCCTGGATGAAGAACCAGGGTAATCTGGCTTCACGTTTTCCTTTATTGATGGCTTCGTTTAGAATCTGCCACTTCGCATATTGTTTTTGTTTAGGATATCTCTATAATAGGTAGCTTTACATTGTTTTTTTACCTTGTTGAAAATTCTACAGTAGTTTTTATAGTTTTGCGAGTTCCGTTCGGTGAGAGCTCTGAGTTTTTTATTGTGGAATTTTTCTTTATTGTTGCATTTATTTTAAGCCCTGACACTTGTCCAGTACACAAGGGCATGGCAAAAAGTTTTCATTCAAACTCAAAAACACTTGTCCAGAAAAACTCCAGTGATAACTATGTTTTTACTTTCAAAGTAACAAATACAAAGATGCTTTCAAGAACCCTCACTCTCAAATAAATCTAGGAAGTAACACAAAGTAAGCTGAGGGTACATTACAGTGTAGTCCTGTTAATTGAATAGCCACTTTGCCAGAGAAAATTATTCAATTAACAGGAGTATTCAATAAACAGGGATTGTGTCACTTTCCTGTATTCTAGAGATAAACTTAGCATTTATTCTATTATATCTTGTATGACAGAGCTCCATGAGCTCTGTAAAACAAGACATAATAGATTAAATGCCTCTATTGGATGTGCTGAGATCAAATAGGTCTGTAAACAAAGGAAAACTGGGGAGAGACAGGGTAATTTTCTCGAGAGGTTACAAGATTTTTTATTCAATTAACAGGAGTTTACTCTATAACCTATATTCAATTAACAGGTCAAATTTGTACTGGAGGTATGGTAAATTGTTTTGTGTTCAATTAACAGGGTTATTCAGTTAAGAGATATCCAATTAAGTGGGCTCCACTGTATTACAAAAGATAAGGCCAGAAGTAAATTTTTCTATCAAGGACGAACCATACCAAAAATTAACAGACATGCTTGTAATATGATTTTGCTCAATACCTCATAATTTATCACTAGTTAATGAAAAATATTGATATTTTGGAATGAATAGATTTATTTCTTATTTGTAAACAGCAAAAATCCCAAATATCCAAGCTCCCCTGGCAACCATGTTGGACATGCCAGAATGCTGGTTATCAAAAGGAACCTTCCTGTCGTCAACTGTAATGCACTACAAAGAATTGGATACATTGATCATTTCATTTTCAAGTAAAATCACAAACTTCCAAGATGACTACAATGTCAGCTGTGTTGAATATGCCAGAATGGTCGTGATTGAAAGCAACCTTCTCTTGCCAGACCCAATACATCATTAAAATGGAATGGGATCTGATGGATACATAGTTTTCTAGTTATTGCTCAGACAACCAAAAGTTAACAGAAAGACAAACAGAAGGATAGACATAGCTATAACATATTACAGCTGGCTCATATGGGTGACCACATAAAAAGATGACAAGATTTTAAGATTTATTTTTCAAGAAATCTCTTCATTTGATGAGGAACTTGTGTATGTAAACTAGGACTGAAATGGTTGGATCATTTTCACAACCGACTAACTGAGAGCTATAACCAGTTAATATCTGGTTATCCATAGCCATTATTTCATCAAATCTGGGATCAAAACTGTAGGAATTGGGAAGCAGTATTCTCAGAAACTATTCCGTAGTGTGTATACAAACGAACATTGTCGAGTACTCGACAATGTTCGTTGGTATACATACTACGGAATAGTAGTAGTTAGTGAAATTTGAAAGCTTTTGGAGCAGTGGTTTGGGAGAAAAGTAGTGTTAAATGTTTTTTCCATTACCCACAGTGTTAAAAAATGCTTTTCAAAGTCCCCAAAAAGTACCCCATGATAAAACGGATAGCAATTTTTTGGGACCATTCCATTCTGTTGGTCCTAAGGAAGCTTCACACCAAATAAGAATTCTCAGTGCCATGTAGTTTGGAGATATGGGCGTTTTAATTTTTTTGTATTTTTAGCTCCTGCGGTTCCCATGGGGCGACAGGAAAAAAAAATTGGCATAAATTAAGTACGTATGACCACCCAATAAGCCCTCATATCAAATTTGGTTCAAATCAGCCTCTCAGTTTGTTAAAATAGAAATTTTGATCTTGGCGAAAATTCTTGCCCCTCCCATAACGAAGGCAAATATAGCTCCTCGAACTTCTCTTGAACAAATCTGAGTCTACACCTCAAAAGGAAGCTGCACACCAAATATCAAGTCTCTGCTGCTTATGGTTCATGAGAAGAAGATTTTTTAAGATTTAAGCACACTTTTTGGGCGTGACCTTACCGAGGGGCAGGTCAACTTGATTTGAACAAACTAAAATTGACATATGATAGGGAACATGCACAGCAAATTTTGTTGAATTTGGTCCAGCAGTTCGTGAGAAGAAGTTGATAATGTAAAGTTAACGACGGATGACGGACGGAAAGTGATCAGTTAAGCTCCCCTTAAGCTTTGCTCAGATGAGCTAAAAAGGCATGATTTTCTAAAATTCTGTTTGAAATAACAATACATTTCACTGAAACATGTTCTAGTGTCATTAAAAAATTTATTCACCAATGAATTGCATAAGTTAAAAGGAACGTCATAGCCACGCCCACACAAAACTTCAATCCCTTTTTCCACTTGATGGGAGGGTGCTGCCATTCAAAGCAACATTGAGTTAAATTTAATTCTGAGAGCACAGTTTGTAAATGTGGAGTTAGGGCTGCACGGTATTTGGATTTTAGTACCGGTGTAACAGGGTATCTTCCCCCCCCCCCCGGGGGGAAGATGCACTAGATTATCTCCCCTCCCCCCTTCCACACACAACACAGACCAACTTAACATTTTTTTTAAGCTGAAAAGCATTATTCATAATAGAAACAGTCAAATAGTAACTACTTGATATAAGCAGGCAGCTCTGAATGGAAGAAAGAAAATAAAAATGTCTACTGACAATAAAGATCTGAATTGAAAAACATTTCCATCAAAAAACCTCTTCAAGTTATAAGTGTTACCACTGAATGTCATAAAGATGCACTAGGGTATCTCCCCCCCCTCCCCCCCCCCTACCTGCTACCACTGGATGTCATAAAGACGCACTGGGGTATCTTCCCCTCCACTTTGTGTATCTTCCATTGAATGTGCTTTATATCAACAACCTGATGTTATCCATGTTGGGTATTCCCCCCCCCCCCCAAGGGGGGGGGGGGGATGCACCAGGGTATCTTCCCCCTCCTCCTGCCCCCCAATCTGTGTAACTTCCACTGAATGTCATAAAAAATAATAAATTTGGTTAGGGTACTCAAATCCATGTTGAAACAAGACGCCCCAGGGGGCCTGAGGGCGCTCACCTGACATGGTAGCCTAAATATCAACCCAGAGAATTGATTTCAACAAGTTGCATCTGCTCCTCCTAAGAAAAGCTTATACCAAATATCCAAAGATTCTGACCAGTGGAGCTGAAAAAAAAGATTTTTAAAGAATATTCCTCATAGTGAACTAAGTTATAATTCGGGCTCTCACAGGGAGCCAAATATGAACCCAGGGACTTGGCTTTAACAAACTTGAATCTCACCCCTCTAAGGATGCTGCACACCAAATATCAAAACATTCCGACTGCTGGATCTGAAGAAGATTTTTAAAGAAAATTTCTCATTTTGAACTAAGTTGTCATTCGGGCTCCTACAATGAGTCCAAATATGGACCTAGGGACATGGCTTGCACAAACTTGAATCTTACCCCCCTAAGGATGCTGCATAAAAAATATCAAAAGCATTCATCTGCTGGATCTGAAGAAGATTTTTAAAGAAAATTCCTCATTTTGAACTAAGTTGTCATTCGGGCTCCCATAGTGAGCCCAAATATGAACCAAAGGACTTGGCTTGAACAAACTTGAATCTCAGCCCCCTAAGGTTGCTGCATGCCAAATATCAAAACATTCCGACTGCTGAATCTGAAGAAGATTTTTAAAGAAAAATTCCTCATACTGACTTATAATTCGGGCAAATATGGACCCAGAGACTTGGCTTGAACAAACTTGAATCTCACCCCTCTAAGGATGCTGCACACCAAATATCAAAACATTCCGACTGCTGGATCTGAAGAAGATTTTTAAAGAAAATTCCTCATTTTGAACTAAGTTACAATTCGAGCTCCCACAATGAGTCCAAATATGGACCTAGGGACATGGCTTGAACAAACTTGAATCTTACCCCCCTAAGGATGCTGCATAAAAAATATCAAAAGCATTCATCTGCTGGAACTGAAGAAGATTTTTAAAGAAAATTCCTCATTTTGAACTAAGTTGTCATTCGGGCTCCCATAGTGAGCCCAAATATGAACCAAAGGACTTGGCTTGAACAAACTTGATCTCAGCCCCCTAAGGTTGCTGCATGCCAAATATCAAAACATTCCGACTGCTGAATCTGAAGAAGATTTTTAAAGAAAAATTCCTCATACTGACTTATAATTCGGGCAAATATGGACCCAGAGACTTGGCTTGAACAAACTTGAATCTCTCCCATCCCCCCCCCCCCCCCCCCCCCCCCCCAAGTATGCTATGCACCACATATCAAAACATTCCGACTGCTGGATCTGAAGAAGAAGATCGACCAGTATATCGAAATACTGTGCAGCCCTATGTGGAGTTCGATATAAACCCAGATGACAAGAAGTTGGTTGAACTTTGTCTCAGAAGGAGTTCATTGAGGCTATTTGGAAATTGGAAAGGTTTGATGGCATGAGTTTTGTTTGTGGATTATTATGACTGGCCATTGTTTACATTTTATTTGGGTAAAACGATGAATGCAGGCGATCATCTATTGCACATAAACAAATGAACATGGAATAAAAAGCATAAGGATTTCAATGTTTATTAAATTATATTTTGAAAGTCTTTTTAATATGATGAGATAAATATTAATTACTTTTCAAGTTGAAACAATATGAGCATGCAGGAGTTCTTTTGCATTCACACTGTGCAACGTAATTTTTAAGGCAGACATTGGGGTCCACAATATGAGCAGAAATCCAATTTGAAGAAAAACCCAAATGCCCCTATATAACCACTACTTACATGAAATTTAATTAAAATGTGGCCAGTGGTTTAGGAGAAAGAGGCTCAAACACCACCTTCACGCAGGTCGACGGACGACAGACAGACGGATGGACGGACGGACGAAGAGTGACAAGAAAAGCTCACCCTGACTTTCAGTCAGGTGAGCTAAAAAAATTAGAGGGGGGGGGGAGATACCTAGGGTGGGGGGAGATACACTAGTGTATCTTCTCCTGCGAGTGGGGGGGGGGGGGGGATGCACTAGTGTATCTTCCCCCAGGGGGAAGATACACAGGGGGGAAGATACCGTGGGACACCGGTATGATATTAAAAACAGTACCACAGCATATTGGTATATCGGGAGACAGTAGAGAAAATCCAGGCAAATACAACGAAAATACACAATGCAAAAAGAAATTCCTGTAGGCCATACATTCCAATAAAACTATACTTTTTCAGAATGTTGATTGCAGTGACTCCCTCTATGTCAAGGCTGAAGTAAGAACTGTTCTGGATGGTAGGTAAGTCATCAGAAGGAGCTGGACGAGGAAAGGAAATGAAATGCAACCGCCTTCATTTCATTTACTCGACGATAAACAGGGATCATAACATGGAGGCATGGGTGATTTTGACACTCTGACATGATCAGTGACGTGATGATTTGTGTGAGGAAGCAAGAATGGTTGGAGCTAACGGGCCAGATAATCTGTCATTCAACAAATGATGATTCGTACCCAATACTGGGCAAAGCGTCCGGTGTTGTGAATGAGACCTTCATTTTTGAATGGTTAACTCTGGTCAATTTGCCCACTCAGGGGCAGCAAATGAACAACGAACAAGGGTATAAATTGAAGACAGTTTTTATTTATTTTGAATATAAAACGAGAATAAACACAGAGGCACATAAATAAATGGATAATAATGATAAATTACAGCTTTCCATGTTATCTGAGAGAGAACAGTTCTTTCAGTATTTTCAGCCTGTTTACACCCAGGCTCAGAATCAGCCACTTATCAAGATGCAGGCTGTGTTTTTACAGGAGTTAAACTGACAATGGGTATTGACTTGTATCAAAGTTTCTGTGGGATGAAAGTGAATTACCGACAAGCAGTTTTATGGCTTGATGTTCAGTGAAACTGTGAAACAATTCGCACAGAAATAAATTACTCTTTCCCTTGGAAAACAGAAAGCAGTAAGTAATATGTCCACAGATCAAAAAATATTAGTTTTTTTATTGATAATATCCTGTTAATATAATATCTGTTTTTCCTATTTTCATGTACTATATTTTGTTTATTTCAAGAATGTCTTACTCGAAAATTTGTGACAGTACACAAGTAATTAAATTTTATGGATGGTATTCAACTGGTTACGATTTTGATATCGGTACCAACCAGTATATCGAAATACTGTGCAGCCCTATGTGGAGTTCCATATAAACCCAATTGACAAGAAGTTGGTTGAACTTTGTCTCAGAAGGAGTTCATTCAGGCTATTTGGAAATTGGAAAGGTTTGATGGCATGAGTTTTGTTTGTGGATTATTATGACCGGCCATTGTTTACGTTTTATTTGGGTAAAATGATGATGCAGGCGATCATCTATTGCATATAAACAAATGAACATGGAATAAAAAGCATGAAAAGGATTTCATTGTTTATTAAATTATATTTTGAAAGTCTTTTTAATATGATGAGATAAATATTAATAATTACTTTTCAAGTTGAAACAATATGAGCATGCAGGGGTTCTTTTGCATTCACACTGTGCAACGTAATTTTCAAGACAGACATTGGGGTCGTGGTTTAGGGCGGGTCTAAATGCATTTTTGGGGGGTTCATTGTTTTATGAAAAGAATAAAAAAGAAACACCTCAGCCAATCATTTTGTCTGAAAATGTATGAACAGAAAAAAGGTTTAATTATTTACAACACAATATTCCCACATTCATCGAACCCCTCAAAGTCAACATCTTCATCTGAGTCTCCCCCATCCTCTAGGAAATGCACTCAAAGTTCAACCTCACCATCACTGTCACAATTGATTCCGCAGTTTCTTTGTTATTCAGAGCACATGTTTGCCTCATTTTCATCTGAACCCTTTCCAATGTCTGTCACACCTCTTTTTTTTATTCTGTTACCCATAAAATTGTCCTCTGAACCTTCCGGGGCATTACTTATTCCACAGCTCAGGAAAGATTTAATCATGGTTTTTTCATCAATTGTTTCCCGTGATGTGCTGATCCAGTTTATGATGTCTTGTCTGGATGGCTGAATATAATTTCCATTTTTAATTTGTTTTTGGCATCTCAAAACCAATGGATCCATAGCTCTTTCAATTTCATTTTAAATACCAAGTCATAGGCTATAAATGAACAAGAAAAGGCTCTTATGGCCGAAGTTTACACTAGAAATAATAGTCGCTACAGTACATCACCATGTATAATAAGCACTGGGGGAGGGGGAGGGGAGGGCTTTGAAGTCATTGGCTCTGTCAAGAAAAGGCTCTTATGGCTGAAGTTTACACTTGAAATCTTATTCGCTATGGCACATCACTCTAGTGGAGAGGAGGGGGGGGGGAGGGGGGGTTAGGGCTTGAAGAGGCTGTATCAAGAAAAGGCTCAAGTTTACACTAGAAATAATATTCACTATGGTACATCACCATAGTGGAGGGGGGGGGGGGGGGGGCTTGAAGAGGCTATATCAAGAAAAGTTATAGGCTATCATAAGAAAAGGCTCTTACAGCTCAAGTTTACACTAGAAATAATATTCGCTACGATACATCACCATGTATAAGAAACACTGGGGGGTTGAAGTCATAGGCTATATCAAGAAAAGGCTCTTGCGGATCAGGTTTACACTAGAAATATTTGCTATTGTACATCACCCTAGTGGTCATAGGCTATATCAATATAACAAGAACCGGGTACTGTGACCC